>JBAMMX010000014.1:2452462-3052462 GCA_037126225.1 Dillenia turbinata
TGATTTATCTCGTTGCAGGTTAGGGTTATTTGAATAATTTGGTTCATTTTCACTGTTTATAAGCTCTTTTTGGAACGTGCAATTCTGATACTCTCGATATTTATGAAACCTAATCTTTTGATAAAGTGGCCGATTTTTGGCTTGTTTATCTGGTAAAGATTCGTAAGTGGTATCAAGAAGTCTTGGGTTCAAATTGTTCTTGCACCTGGGGGGGTAGGAGGAGAGTCGCTCCATGCTTGAGGTTCAATAACCTATGGAAAAGACCAAAAACAAAGGTGGCAAGTGGAAAATTTCTTACAACACCCTCTTTTCATTACCTTGAACTTTTTTTTTTTTTGGGATTTTTCTCTATGTTGTGGGATCCTTGTGCTTTTGGTCTACTGTGTGAGTATGGTATCCAATTGTTACATTTGTGTATGGCTTGGTGGTTAGTTACTTATATCACATTGGTCTTCTGCCCCTGTAGCTGCAGAGCTGTTACCCAATGCTTGCTTAATACTTGGGATGAGGATGGTATTGGTCCATCCGTTCCTTATTATCTATTTATTATTATTATTTTTATTTGAACTTGGTAAGTCAGGATATTAGGTAATTGGCTTGAACTGTTTTGGATTGTGAAAATGTTAATTCTTGCATGTGTTTGTTGTAGTTTGCCCGGGCCGATAGATGATCAACATAGAATTATATCCTTCAAGTGTTTTCATGTGCTGCAGTCTAATGGATTATGAGGGCTGCACTATGTCACAATCAGGGTGTGGAATAATTTACCAAATCTGAAGTGTTATTATCCAAAATGTTGTATATCATTAGTTCATTTAATTTGCTCCTGTTATAGAAAGAATCTTTTTGCTTGGACTAGTAGGTCTTTAGATTCTAAACAAACTTCATTGTATCTTATCTGCTTTTTGTTCAGGAATTTATGTATGCATGGTCTCATCATTATCTTGTTTGGAAGGCAGTGATATCGTTATTTTGCAAAATTATTTGAAAGGAGTTTGTCTTTGTGTAACACAAGCACCCCATATATTTATACATCAGCAAAACTCACATGGATGATTTTTTGACTTTGCCTCCATGAGGTATGTGGTTACGTGGTCATGTCATTCTTTGAACTTGCTTCATCCAGTTTGTATTTGGGTCTATGACAAGTTGTTCTTCATTTCTTTCTGGTGGCTTCTTCTTTAGTGATCTGCATTGTAAAAATTTTTAGGATGCCACCTTAAGGTTAAGAACAAAAGAAATTTGTAACACAAGCACCCCATATATTTATGCATCAGCAAACCTCACATGGATGATGTTTTGACTTTGCCTCCATGAGATGCATGGTTACATGGTCATGTCATTCTGTGAACTTCCTTTGTCCAGTTTGTATTTTGGTATATGACAAGTTGTTCTTCATTTCTTTCTGGTGGCTCCTTCTTTAGTGATCTGCATTGTAAAAATTTTTAGGATGCCACCTTAAGGTTAAGAACAAAAGAAATTTGCAGATTAATCTGCTCCGTAATTTGAAGGAACTACATTGTTTGTACTTATCTGGGAACCACAGTTTGATCTCCTTGTGCTCCTGATATATTCCACAATCCTTTGTTTGTCTGGGAAGCCTGTGTGGTAAAATAGGTTAAGTTGAGTTAACACTGATTAAATACATCCAGTGTAATCTGATTATAATTTTAGTGGGCCCATGAGTTACACCAGCAGGTTACCTCAAAAGCAAAAAGGTGAATATTGCAGTTCGTAAACGCTTTTCTGCACTTAAAATTGTCTATTTTGATTTTGCTATTATGCTCTTTGCTATGTGCTGTTCCCCTGTTTATACTTATGTGGCTTATTGAATTATTACAGGTGGTCAATGATAGTTTATTGGATTCTTATACTTTGGCCAACTATCTGATCTACAAATCATTGTGGTTGCTAATGCAGGAATTGCAGTTGCTTATTATGCTCCAGCGAGACATGGATGCTTAAAGGTGGTGGAGAATAACTTCTGTGCTTCGAAGGGGGGTATGTCTTATATATTTTCCTTTGAAGGACATGTACTTGCAGAATTCAACTTCTTGATGATTTATGCATTGCAAGATGAATCAAACTTGTGTGTGTTTGTGTGTACACACACACATATACATATATCAATGAATTGTTTTATCTCTTTCATTATTAATTTTATTGATTAAGGAGGATTGTGAGGTCCCTTTTTTTTTGAAGTATGACTTAGTGGCTGAAAATTGTGGAAATAATCTCTTGCTTGTGAAGGTAAGGCTGCAAACAGTGGCCTTCGCAAACCCACAGCCGCAAGAATGCAAAGAAACAATTAGTTGCATTTGAATTCTTCTCAACCTTGAAAGATGAGAGAGCGAACTAAACCAAACATTCGAGCTGTATTAAAATGGAATTTGGTCCACGCATTACTCTTTAACTCATAAAATATAACATTGATGTGAATACTTCCGAAGCAAGATTCTGTGATCACCTTGTGAAGTGGTTTGTGGTGTATGGAGATGTGTTGGGTGTAGCTAGTTAGTCCAGTTCAAAAATCTGGGAAATATGGACAGTTGTTAGCCTAGGCATGTGATTTATGCTGTTATAGAGCCCAGACCTTCTCAGAAAACCTGCTTTAATTTTCTCTGGGCACCATAGTTCCGTTCCAATGCATGTGTATGCCCACTCAGGTAGATGTAGGTTGAGGATAAAAACATTCAGGTTCATCAGAAAAAAAGTTGTTGATGCTTACTTGCATGACCTTTGATTGACAAATCTATGGTATGCATGTCTAGAGTTGGATGGTATGAAGTTCTTTTGTTCCTACTCTACACTAACCCAGTGCCAGAGTTTTATTTGAAAAGGTCATTGGGTGCTGCCTTGTGGCAAAACCACATAATTTAAGTCTATCATAAAATTCGAGAACTTTTTAACTTGCTTATTTTCAACCTTTGTTTACCACAGTTGAGAAGCTCTTTGGTTGTTAAATGTTTTTTACTGCATTGTGGGGCCTAGTTTGGATTGACTAAAGAAGGGTCCACAAGCCCTTAGGTAGAAGAGTACTTGTCTTCCAATGCAAATTATATGCCTATTTTCTTGTCTAAGATTGATTTCTAAAACTTAGGTTTCATTTTAGATTTGACTAATGTAGTTTTCGAATTGGCTACTGCAATATCTAGATACAACAAATGTTAAAGGAACAATAGCAATCTAATATGTTGGTTGGTTGAATGGCAGGTGGTGTACGATGTCTATCCATAATAAACATGATCTTTGCTGTTGTATTTGGCCTTTTGGCTCTGTTCTTGGGTTCAAGCCTCCTCACACTTGGTAGCAGTTGCTCCCAGGCCTTATTTTGGTGCTATGAGATTGCATCATGGGGGCTGGTCATCCTGTATGGCGCAACTGCTTTATTCCTAAAGAGGAAAGCTGCTGTAATTCTTGATGAAGGTGGCTTTGCAGCTCGAAATTTTGGGCTTGAAATGTTGGAAGCAACGCCTATGGATGTCACACCGGATGTTGAGAGGCGTGTAAATGAAGGCTTTAGGACATGGATGGGATCATCAATTCTATCATCTGATGAAGAAGATGAGCTTGATGATGGTTATCAGGAAGTGTCTCATCTGAACCCTACAAACTCTTCATCGCAAAGACTGTGAATTTCTATTCCTTGCTTTAACCCGTTTCAGCTTCAAGCATTTTTTTTCCCCTATACTGCAACTCGGAAACAAGAGATGATGGGGTTGATTCCTGCAAAACAGAGTTATTATGATGATTCATTGTGGGCTGTATAAAACAAAGGATGCTAACTAGGATAGTCTTTGATTGACCAAATGACTGTCCTGCGGAATTTTTAGCCTCCGTCTGTGGAAATTTTACTTTGTTAATAATACTTATCTTGTGTTAGGAGCCTGAGGCGTAGAGCAGACCAGTTTTTGGGTACTCACTTGGTAAGCTGTTGTATATTTGACAAATACCTCACCATGTTGGGCCTTTTGTTCCTGTGTATACTGCTCGCCCCCTACCGGGTTCTGGAATCCATAAAAGAAGCTTTAGAAACCAAAAATTATGAAGATTTGGCTTGCATCTGATAATATCTTTATGTTATTTGATGACTCAGGGTATATTTTGTGATGCACATTTATGCAACTTCAGTGGGAGGTTTAACGGTAACATTGTCATGTTGGCACAAGGAAAGCTCTGTGAAGTTTCATATGTTCTACAACCTTAACGGTTTGCATGTAATCTGATTTTTATACCATTTGAGGAGACCAGGATGGGAAATAAAGAGAATTTCATGACTTTGCAGATGTCCCCTCGGGGGGGTGGGGGGGAAGTGATGTTACTGAATACCCTATCACTTCTGCCTTGCAAAAAATGAAATACCCTACGATTACAATTTGGTGACCAGCTGGTGGCCTACTTCCAATAGTAGAATATTTAACTTAGAACCCGCAGGTATGCAAGGAAGCAAAGGGTGAGATGTCTTGCCAGAGTTTCTAAAAAATAGGAACTCTTAGAAAGTACATATCCATGACAAAACAACACTTTTAAGATAATTGATGCAACAAAGTATAAGTAATTGTCTTTGAAGAAACAAAAAAGTTTGCCGTTGAGTCGACTTGTAGGCTATTTTTTGAGCATCGACGAGATTGAGTCTGTGGCCATTATATCCAAACCCTTTCGACTACATGAGCCAGGGCCGGGGCTGGGGCTTCTTGGCTTTGTCGATACATCTTCCTAATACAACTTTGAATCGAGCTATGAAAGCTGCAGAGACACTCTTAACATTGACGTTGCCGATCGCCAGACAAAGAAGATGAGAGTACAGTGCCTAAACCCCCAGGCATGCTTGTGGGACAAAGGGGACTACAGAGGCAGAATCAAGATTTGATTTCCCGGAAACCAAGTATATTTATAAAATTTATAAATATATAAATTCATGGGACAAGGTGTCTATATTTAGAAATAATAGAAAAAGAAAGAGATTTATAAGAAAAGAAAGTAAATAAATAATAAAGGTTTTATAATTTAAAATTATGTATAGACATGAAATGTGGATTCCGATAAATAATTATGTATTTTTATTAGAAAAGAGGAAGATGAAGCAATTGATGAAGGCCGCCACTGTCGTTGCTCCTAAGCACACAATGGCGGTTTCAAAGACGAAGCAATTAACGATGACAGTGGGTGGCAAACTGTACTTGAAGAGGAAGAACAGAGCAAAACAATGGTCTCTGGAGTCCAATCAATCCGATCACAAGAGTGTCGACTCAGATGTGTTCAGTTCAATTGAGAAGAAATCGGAGAAGCATCGCCGATGATTGATCGAGTCCCAGAAATCGGCTTTGGATGCAACAGCAGAGGTTTCGGACAAGAAATCAAAGCGCGATTCTGAGGAAGAGAGGCGACAAATCGAAACGCAAGAAATCAAAGCAATTGACGATTGATCGATTCACAGAACTCCCAATCCAAAACCCCCAATCGATTGACGTGACGGGGGGGGGGGGGGGGGGGGGGGGGGTGGGGGGGGGGGGGGGGGGGGGGGTTTGGGTTTTGTCAATTGATTGTTTGTTGTGGTTGGCGAGCAGAGGGGGGGGGGGGGGGGGGGGGGGGGGGGGGGGGGGGGGGGGGGGGGGGGGTGTTTGTTGCTCAATGAATCGATTTTTTTTTTTTTTTATTTTTAATTTTGGATTTTGTCAACTCATCGTGTGAATCGATTGTTTATTTCTTTCACTTATTTCTAAAATTAAACCCCCAAATTTCGAGACATAAAAAAAATAAAAAAATTCTTAAAACAATCTAAAAAAAATTTTCCATTTCTAATCTAAAATTTTCACGTTTGAAAAACTCAATTAATAATTTTAACAGATTAATCGAGTTTTAAAAAATCAATCAATATCATTCATATATTATTTATAAATTAATCGAGTGTTCAATATTCGATCAATACTGTTCACACCAGAAGTTAGTCGAATTTAACTAAACTCTGAATAGTGCATGAATAATATTGATTAATTTTAGAATATGTTTATTTAAAAAGTATTTTTAATTTTTTTTAATTTTTTAGATTAAATCTGAATATTTCTCTCAAAATTTCATGGATTGTTTATTGTTGTTGGCGAGCAGAGGAGGGAGGAGAGAAAAAGATTGGGTGTAATTTTTGAAAAAGAAAAAAAATTGTAGGTGAACTTAGCTTTCACACACTCCTTTTCAACTTTTTTCCGTCACTTTCCTTTTTTTTTTTTTAAACCATAAATGTATGATTGTATACTTGTTAATCATAAGAAAAATATATAAATTTCGATCAAATTATAAGAAAAAAAATTATAATTAATCCTTTTTTCATTCACATCTTAAACTAAAAATACATATATTTAAATAATTGAATACTTACAAATTTTATATTAAATATTAATTCTTATAACTTTAGGGTTAAAAATAAAATATTATATATTTAAAATATTTAATTTTTACAATATTAATATTTTTATTTTATTTTATTTTTGACATTAATATTTTCATTTGAAATTTTATATTTCTTATATTATTAAATTATCATTTAAATTGTTTTTTAGCATTGATTTTGTATTTTGTATTTTATTTTTATCGTTAACATTTTAATTTCATATATTATTATTGAATAAAAATAGAAAATAATATAAATTGAGCAAGCAGAATCATATATTTTTCTATTCAGGTATTATTTTATTTGTTATTTATTTATTAAATTGCGCTTACATTTTTTTCAATTTTATTCAATAATAGTAATATAAATTTTATAATTTAAAATTTTTATATATTTAATTCCTACAAAATGTTATGGACATAATAATTCGACTGTACTCTGTTTTTCTACTATCTTTTTGTCATTTTTGCTAAGAATATAAAAAAAAAAATATTATAACTTATTGAAACTCAATGGACATTTTAAGAAAATTTGAAATTAAATAAAATAAAATTATATGGTATTTTAATACAATAATTATATAACAATCATTTTAGTTTTTTAATTAAATATTTAATTTTTACATATAAAATTTTATATTTTTTAAGAAAAAAAAATTCATCTTAACAAATACATATTATAAGTAGAATAAAATAAAATAAAGATATTTTTGAATAAATTGATTTATTGTATGTTTGAATAAATTTTATTATATGTTGTACTGGTGTCTATGTTTCAAAATAAAAAACACACTAATTAAAAATTTGTTGAAAAATAAATTTAATCATTTTTAACTGCTCGATTTAAATATAATTATAAGTTCTAAATTGATTTATTAAAAACAATTTTAAACATTTCCAAAATATTCGGTTATTTATCAATTTTTGTAAATTATTAAAATAGATTTTTCATAAAAAAATTTTACAAAAAAGAAAGATATTTGTTCGTAATATTAAATAATTAATATTTAAAAATTAAAAATATATATATTAAATATTTAATATATATATTCAAATAATTGAATACTTATAATATTAAATTAAAATTTAAATATTTATAAAATATTAAAATGAATATTATATTATTTATATAAATTTTATATTAAATATTAATTTTTATAAGTTTAGAGTTAAAAATAAAAGGGTTTAGAGTTTAGTAAACTAAATATTTTCTCATTAAAATAGGCGTTCATGTGATATATAACTATAGAAATTTTTAAATAACAATTATTGATGCTCGATTGTTCTAATTAGATAAAAAAACTATTTTTTTATTCTATTTTTAAGTGTATCATTAGAAAAATTTGTTATTTTAATTTTAAATGTCATTTTAAAATGTTTGTTTTTTACATCGAGATCTTGTAGCATTCATGTGCCGATACTATTTAAGATTGAGTGCCTTTTTTCTTCTTAGTTTTTTTTTTTTAGGTTTTTATTTTTTTTCCTTTTTTTTTTTAAATTTTTTGGTTAGCCAGGTGCTCTTTTTTTTTTTTCCTTTTTTCTGTTGAATTGTTTAATTGGATTTTTTTTTTATTTCATCTGAATTAGGTCTAATAAGTGTTTATATAATGAAAAAAATTACATTCTACATTTTATGGGTAACTTGCGCCAGCTTTTAAGTTTAAAAAAAAATTAATGGGTGTGATCATTTTCTCACATGATTTTTTTTTTTCTAAAAAAGTTAAAAAGTTATATGAACTTGTATAAGTCCTTATTTTGTATTTATTTGTCATTTTTACTTATCGCTTTATCTTTAAGATTTAGATATCAATTTAAAACTCTGTATCTGAACATGTTTAGGTAATATAAATCTCAAAAGTTGATTGATCTGAGTCGTTTTACTCTCATAATTTCTAAACTCTTAAATTGAAATGATTTTTATATTAGAAATCAAAATCTTAATTTTTTTATTGTATTATCGATAATTTAATAATTACATTATAAACGTAACAAATTAAAATTGTTTTTAATTATTTCTTTTCGCTGCATACATGTGGTGTATCTGCCGGCTAGGTTTTAAAAAAGTGAGACTATTATTAATTAAAATAATAGTTATCCGGGTTTGAAATCCTTACGTAACTTTTATTATTGATTAAAATATTTTTATCTAACCAAAAATTTTAAATAGTTCTACTGAAAAACAATTTAATATGACATTAAATGTCATTAATGTATAGTAAAGTCAACAAGCATTATATTTTGAAAAAAAATAATTTATAATAACTTCCGAAAATAAAATAAAAGCAATCCATCTCTGTTAACCAACACTCTTGGGCCTAAGTTAACCCTGCATAAGTTAAAAATATTATCATCAGAGTTAAATACATTATTTTTGAGATTAAAGCTTTAATTTATTATTCAAAAAAATAAATCACATCAATAAAAAAATTAAAAGTCTTATTTTTCTCATTTTATTAGCACTTAATTTTAAATACACATGCCTAATTGGACCAAGCTAATTTAGATTTTAATTATCATGCAAGTTGAGATTAACAAAATTTTTTACGATTTATAATTTCTGATTTGAATTATATGTTTGAAAAATTAGAGAATTTGAATAAAATATAATTGTTTGGACTATAATTAAATAAAATTTTATAAAAAATTTGTTATTGAATAATTATTTTAATTTTGATAAAAATTTAATTTTATTTATTTAAATTTTTTATTTAGAAATATTATAGATACAATAAAGTAAAATATTTAAAAATTGAGTTAATTTCACTTGGGCGAGGCTCGACCTAATCTAGCCGGTGCGAACCTTGTCGAGGAGCTTCTCAAACCAGTTGCCAAACACGCCAAGAGAGTTACCTAAGATAGGAGAGAGAAACGATGCGGTCTTACTTTTTTTTTTCTCTCTCTCTCTCTCTCTCTCCGTAAACCCTAATTTTTTCACACGGCCTTTCTCTTCATTCGGAACCCCAAAAATTCATCATCAATGGAGTCGACGTACGACTATGATGACACAGTAAAGCACCAGCAGCAGCAAACCGATCTCGGCTACGACCCAAACTTCGTCCCCGATTCCGTCAAGTCTTTCGTAGTCCACCTCTACCGCCACATCCGCGAGAAGAATGTGTACGAAATCCACCAAATGTATGAAGGCTCTTTCCAAACCCTAAGTGACCGCATGTTCAAGGAGTCTCCATGGCCTTCCGTCGACGCAATCTCCCAATACGTTGATCAGGATCATGTCTTCTGTCTACTTTATCGGGAGATGTGGTTTCGGCATCTCTATGCTCGCCTTTCCCCAACTTTGAAGCAGAGAATCGATTCCTGGGATAACTACTGTAGTCTGTTTTCTGTGGTTTTACATGGTGTGGTGAATATGCAGTTGCCCAATCAGTGGCTCTGGGACATGGTTGATGAGTTTGTTTACCAGTTTCAGTCGTTTTGTCAATACAGGGCCAAGATGAAGAATAAAACTGAGCAGGAAATCGCTTTGCTCAAACAATTTGATCAGGTTTGGGATCTATTTTGAGAATCTAGATTGATTTATGCAAATTTAACTTCTTTTTCTCCCAGTTTTTCTTTGAGAAATGGAATGATGAATGCTTGGTATTTCGTAGTTGTCCGGATTGTGCTCTGAATGGCTTCTCTAAAGTAGCATGCCAATTCTTCATAGTTTGTCATCATGATTCTTGCGGATGCTCATTCTATTGAAAATAAGACTCAAGGGGAATTTGAACCCTCTCTTGTTCTTTATAAGCTTTATGTATTCTCATGTTTTCTGGCAAATTATTTACATCTTTTTACAGGCTTGGAACGTATATGGTGTGCTTAACTTTTTGCAAGCACTTGTTGAGAAGTCCCAGATAATTCAGATCTTAGATCAGGAGAAGGAAGGCCTTGAGCAATTTACTGCTACTGATGGATATGATTATAATGGCGGGAGTAATGTTTTGAAGGTGCTGGGTTATTTCAGCATGGTTGGATTGCTGCGAGTTCATTGTTTGTTGGGTGATTATCAGACTGGTCTGAAGTGCCTACTCCCTATTGACATCAGTCAGCAAGGTGTTTATACAAGTGTTATTGGAAGTCATATCACCACCATTTATCACTATGGTTTTGCTAATCTTATGTTGAGGAGGTATGTTGATCCTTCTGTGGGTTAGGTGACTGAATTACTTATCTTTCTCGTTTGTCTTCTTTGATTGGTTGAAACATTACCCTTCTTAGGCCCATATTAGCTTTAGATCTAATGTATGCCATTATATTGGAAGAGCTTATACAAGAAGAGTTTCACATGGCTGTGTTCTGTGAATCTACCCTTTTGAGTGGTACGGAGGAGTATAAGACTGAAGTGGACATATCTTCTTTTGGCATAGATTGTATCACCCACTTATGCCATATGGTCCGTGACTTTTGAACTTTCAAAAGTTGAAATACATTTACATGAAATTTAAAAAGGAAATAAGGGTGCCTGCACTCATTAAACACATTCAGCATGGTTGTTGGTCTTGTTTGCTGTAATATTTTTGTAGCCTCTCAAGATATTAAAAAAAAAAAAGAAAAATTACTACTTGTATGTCATTGCTTTTGGATGAGATGGCATTCAACTATGTAAATATAGGCCCAACCTGCAACGGCGACAAGTAGTTACCAAATCTAACTACTAGTGGGCCCTTTATAAAAATGGGGAGATTAGAATCTTTAACATTAAGTTTATAGTGCTTATGGAAATTAAAATTGTTTTCCTCACTCTCCTCAGTCCTCAGTAATTCTTATTAATGAGTACATCATATGTATGTTTTTCTTTCATCAAATTCTTGATGATTAAGTTTAATTCCCTGTCATCCTTGCCTGCCCCATTTACCAAGTGTCATTCTATTTGGACTTATCTGTTAATAGTGACAAATAGTTAAGCCGACCCTAATTGTTGGGACTAAAGCTCTGATTGTTGTTGTTGTTGTTGTAGTGTAACTTTTATCTTGATCCCCATTTACTAAGTGCCATTCTGTTTGGGACTTCTCTGTTAATTGTGATAAACAGTCGCAATGCGACTTTTATCTTGATCATGCACTTGGTTATTTGATAAGAAATGCCTTTTATGAAGACAACACTTGTAAAGATTCGAATCAGCCTCCTTGCAAAGAAAAAGCAAGGGGAAGGCTGTCTAGGTATTCCCTTCCTTAGAGCCCACAATGTGGGAGTTTCGGTACTGGGTACGCCCTTAATACTTGTAAAGTTTATCTTAAATTTTTTGCGGACATAAATTATCATATTTACAACACTCCTTGAAACTTGTTTTGGTGCATAAACCTAAGCGCATTATATTCTTGATTATCTATAGAAAGAAAATCTATATGTTTGTTTTACGTACAATAAGCTATAACTCAAATGAGAGCATAAACTCAGATCTGTTTTTCTGTCTAACATTCAGAGGTCTGTCTAATACCCACCGTACCTGCTTTGATGTTCTAAATGGTGGAGGAGATCTAACTTTGGATGATTATGTTCAATTTGGTTCTTTCTAAGTCAGTTGATTTTCTATACTCTTTGTTTGTTGTTCATATGTATAGATATATATTGGTGGCTCATTGTGTTCCTTGTCCTTCCGACAGATATACAGACGCTATTCGTGAGTTCAATAAGATTCTCTTGTACATTTATAAGACCAAGCAATATCATCAGAAATCTCCACAGTATGAGCAGATACTGAAGAAGAATGAGCAGATGTATGCCTTGCTGGCGCTATGTCTTTCACTTTGTCCTCAAGTGAAGCTTGTTGAGGAGACTGTGAACTCTCAATTACGGGAAAAATATGGTGAGAAGATGATAAGAATGCAGAGACATGATGAGGAGGCATTTGCTCTCTATGACGAGCTTTTCTCATATGCATGCCCCAAGTTCATTACACCCTCACCTCCTATTTTGGAAGAGCCCCTTGTAAATTATAATCAGGTATAAACTTCCGAGTCCTTAGTTTTCTCTCTCCTTATACATTGTTGTGATCGTGAATGAATTGTTTGCCTTTTAGTTAATAGAAGTAAAGAGTGTCTATCTGACATGGTAATTCAACCTCTAAAGTTCACTCAGTTAAGTTGTCATTTTGTCAATCACTTTCTCTCTCTCTCTCTCTCTCAGAGGGTAGAGAGGGGCTAGGGCTTAGATCAGAACAAAATCATAGTTTGGTAACAAAGAATGTATTTATAGGTTTCTTTTGAGTGAGAAGTTTTGCATCTGTAAGGTCATTCCCCCCGGATACCAAACGAGGAGAGAAAAAGGATTATTCTTAGAATTTCTTCAATTTTATTGGTTTGATTCATTTGCATTTTATACCTGTTCGGATGATAGTGCTTGTATTGTTTCAGCTCCCAAAGGAGCATATGTGTTTTTTCTTTTAATTAACTTCCCATTGATCTTTCTTGCTATCTATGCTGCCTGAAATAGACCCCTAATTTTGACTATTTGGGGCAAAATTGTCATCACATACATAATTCATAGTAGCTGTAGAAAGTAATACTAAAAAGATGGATCATGAATCTTCAAGATGTGGAGAAAACACCTCAATTTGTGTCTTTGAGGCTGTTGGGAGCAGCAAGATCCCCCCCCAATGAATGAAGCGGATACTTAAATTGGAGCTAATGTGATAAAGAGATGCTATAATGAGAGCTCGGCTAGTAGCGGAAGTCAAGTTTGTCACTTTTAATAGCTAATTGATCTTGGCAGGGAGAATGCATTTTACGTTGGAAATATGGCCGTCTTTGTGTGCTAAATTCTTCTATTGACTTCTTATTCGGTGGCAATAATAATTCATTCTGCAGGATGCCTATAGACTCCAATTGAAGCTTTTCTTGTATGAAGTGAAGCAGCAACAATCGTTAGCTGGAGTGCGGACCTTTCTGAAAGTGTATTCTACTATTTCAGTTGGGAAGCTTGCAACTTATATGGAAGTGGATGAACCCACTCTAAGGTTGAAACCAATAGAAGCCTTGATTTTGGCTGCAGTTGTTCCCCCCCCCCCCAATAAAGTAATTTAATTGTTTGATCTAATTGGTATGATTTTTACTTCATAAAGGACAATTCTGATGACATACAAGCACAAAACACATGCCATTGATCCTGATGGAAAAGTTATCTCCACTGCTGATGTGGATTTCTTCCTTGATGATGTAAGTCTTTGTCTCTATCTCAAGTTCATTCAATTGAAGAAGAACATTCTGATTCTGTTGATTACAGTTGAGAAACTGGTTTCTTCAATGTTGGTGCTTGACAAAATCATTGCATAACCTGCTTGCTCTGTTTCAAAGCTTTCCTTGGTGCTAAGGTGAACCATTAAACTATTTATCATAAAAAAAAAGTGAACCATTAAACCAGTGATTGAATCCTCTAGGACTTGGGATTCTAGGGGGTATAATCAAAGTTTTGATTGAGCATTTGGTTTGGACTCGCTTCAACAAGTCTTGTGAATTGAAAGTGAAGTACTCGTTGGCTGTGAGTGTCCATGTTCCTAGTATCTTGGACCACCTATTGTTTTGTTCTGTGGTGTTGAGTGCATGAGCAAGTGGCTTTATTAGATCCCCAATTACCAATAGCTAATTTTTATTGTTTGTTCATCCACTCATGCTATATTCTGATGTCTGCTCATGCTGTAACTGTATGCTGAAAATTCTGATGACATAAGTACTGCAAGGTGCAGGAATTTGCTAGTTTGAGGAATCTCCATCTTATCCTTTACTTAAAGGTCCACCCTACTGAAACTAATTTTCTTGTACTTATGTCAATTTGTCTCCCTTTTTTGTCAATGCAGGACATGATTCGTGTTATTGAATCTAAACCAGCCAAGCAATATGGTGACTACTTTTTACGCCAGATTGTTAAGGTATAGACCTCAAATAGCCCTTCTTTTGCCTAGGAGACCGACATTGTTTTTCCTTTCTTTTCCTTTGTACTCCTTTTTTTTTCCCCCTTTCCTTGTGTATTCTAGACCTTAACTGACTTCTACTTTGATATCCTGTACAGCTTGAAGGGGTGATGACTGATATGGACAGAATAAGACTGGAATGAGGGGCACAGAGAATATGGATTCCCATATTAGGTTTAACTAGGGGCTGAAGCTGCTTAACTCTTTTTGGGTCAGTCAAATGGTTTATCTGCAGTCTAATTTGCAGTGATGCTTCCTAGACCTACCCTACTTCTGCCCCTCTTCATTTTATTTTTTTCAAGTGGAAACATTGTCTTTGTAGGAGCTTGTGCTTGTTTCAGTGAATTAAAGCGTGGGTTTAGACCACCACAATTTTATCTTAGGGATGGAAAGATTTGCCACACGTGGGCAGAGATTTTTGGAATTGGAATGTATTTATAATTTCCGAGGAGCACTAACTTGCACTAAGCATTGTGGTATGTTCACTGTTGCTATCATGACACCTATGTACATTTACATCGAAACATGCATTATTGGTGCTTATCCTGATGATACATGAGTGGCCGACTAAATGTAATGTAGATTATATAAAAGTTCATTACCCAAGATGATTATCAACGTGATCAACGGGCAGTCGGTCTAATGAGAAGAGATGTTAGATCCTTTAATCAAGTTTCAAGTTCGAAATTTGAGAATGAAAAAAATTATGTTAAGATAATCGTTCTTTAAATAAAGTTTTTGTTTGAATCGAATTAGTAGGAGTATGATTTTTTATACTGGTTGTGGGCGAAAAAAAATCAACATAATGTGGCACATTTCTTGGTTGAAAATTGTATCATATGCTATATCATGGGCCTTCTTTTGGTCCATGGTGATTGTGCCCAGCATGTAGGTTGTTCTCCCTCTGTTCAAAATCTTACTATGCCAGAGTTTCAAATAGTTGAATTAGTTGATACTGGCATATATTAATTGAATGCAAGTGCTTTATTGGAGATGACAATTTTATCTGACTCGGATTGGCACGTCATAAGTCGGCCCGTTTTGGCCGGGTGAATTCAGGACCCGTGCTCGGTTCCATTGCCATTCTTTATGATCAAAGACACCTTGTCACCATGGTTATCATTTTGGTTATTGTCTTTACTTTTTCAATCTTTAAACATTAGTTCAATTAAGGCGCAAGCCACAGCCATCAAAAGAGGCCTTGGAGGGTGGGGTTCTCATTTAGCATTTGGTAGTTTTCTAATGGAAACTGAAATAATTAATAATGATGAGTCATTGTTGGTCACAAATTATGAAGGTCCCATGATAGTTTGGATTTGATCTGTGGAAAATTTTGTTTCTATTTGGATATTCTGAGGCTGAACCTGGGGAAAGATAAATCATGGAATTGACTTATTCCTCTGTCATGTCTTGAAATGGAATTTGGAAGTCTGAACTTTGCCTCACTCATTTCTCTCCAAAACAGGTAATCTTGTAAGTATATCACTTGGTGTAGAAGAAAAGGTTAGATGGAACTGAAAATCCAATGTTATTTAAATTTGACTGGATGGTGCTTGCCTGCCGAAGCCAATCATATGGGAAATCTCTGAATAATTTTTTTTGCATACAAGAGTGGGAGGTGCCAACCCACTAATCAATTTTTGTAGGAGAAGCTGAAATGAAACTTTCCACATTCTTGGATAGCTAAGACTAGGTTTAATAATGTTTTCTCTCCTTAGATCCTCAGATATAATTAAGAAAAGTTTCGAGTAGTAATTTAGTTTGACATGTGCTTGCTTACTCACCAACCCTTCATTCCTTTCCCAGACGACTGTTAGCTAAAAACTTGGATTCTTCCAACCCTCATCTCTCTCTCTAAGAACATAAAAGGCCATTTCTTTCCAGAGCTGGGGGTTGAGTGAAAGAGAACACCTTCACCAATCACCCTTAACCCCACCTCCAACTTCCCCCAAATCATTTCATGTGGCTTTGGTGATTCATCGCATCAACGTCATTTACCAAGGATCAGGAGTTCAAATGGGTCAGAAGAAGTTGATCCATGACGTCGGACAAAAGGAATTTTGATTGGCGAGCATTCAATGAAGAAGTAATCCAACAATATGAGCATCATTGATAGATTAGCCCAATCTTCATGCAGATTTGCTATCTGAGATTAGAAGGATCATAAACATAAGTGTCTAAAGCTAAGTTTGTTTTAAGCTTTCTGAATTGCTTATTAAGCACCGAGTTGGTCTTTTTGTTTTAAAGCAATGACAAGATGTACAAGATGTTGCCTGCACAGTTCTATGAAAATGGTTAACATTGTTGTGAACCTCTGTGGGATTGGGATGATTGTTTATTCACTTTGGCTCCTCAAAAAGTGGTATGAAGGTGTTGCTGAATTAGGCTCCTCTGTTCCTCTTCCTAGACCATGGTATGTCTTACCAATTTCATCTCTCTCTCTCTCTCTCTTTCTCTCTCACTATTTAATGTTTGCCTTCATTATAATTATTTATATTGCAATTTTAAAAATTTTCTCTCTCTCTCAAAACAACGTTACATGATGGGGCATTTGATTATCTTGATTTTTGCTTTTATTGTAACTTAAATTTCAATTTCCAGGTTAAGATTTCTGAAGCTATGAGCTCTTGTTTGAACAGGTTCATCGTCACCTGCTTGAGTGTGGGTATGGTTGTCTGTCTAAGCACTCTCTGTGGCCATATGGTCTATAACTGCATGACCAATCATTCTCTTGCTATAGTATCCTTTTTGTGATCCCTGTTTAGCTCTTTTTTTTTTTCCTGAATTTGTTATTTATCACAATTAAATTAGCAATATTTTTCCCACAATCAAAGATTGCTCATCAACAGAGCAAAAATTTTAATTTTTTTAATGGTTATTTTGTGCAACAATCTGGTCAATTTCAACAAGAAAATCATAGTGATTTTGGCTACTTGCTAGTCAACGGCATTTGGGAAAGGACTGCCATAGTTATGGCTTGAAACTTTTCTTCAAGCAATCAAAGTATCTTCAGTTTGACCTTAATCAATTTTTTTTTTCCAGTATATTCTATCTATATGCTCTCTCCTCTCTCTCCAAGTTGCTGTAATTGTGACTATTTACTTCAAGATGGACTGGGCTTCGGTATGTTACTTAATTCTTCACTATTATTTTGTGCAAAATTTATATTGTTTCCAGTCTGTCTCTGCATTTTTTTTTTAAAAAAAAAATTGATCAATGGGTGAAGAAGAAGAAGAAGAAGAAGAAGAAGAAAATGGGTTTTTGATTTTCATAGGCTAAAATAGTTTTTGAGATTTTATTTTATTTTATTTATTTAATTTACGACTGGGCCCTAGAGAATATTGAGGCAGGCATAGGAAAGTCCCATTTGTTTTTGCTAATGCTACCCCCGCGGGCTTACTATCTTAATCATCTTAATCTTTTTTTGCTTAAACAATAATTTTGGTTTTTCTCTTGATAGGAAATTGACAAGTACATCGATGATAACCATAAATATTTTGAGAGATTCGTAATTTTTCATTTGACCATGTGTCGTTGTATAACGGTCATAGTTGTTGTGGCTCAGGTAATAATTTTTTTATAATTTTTAAGAGATTATTATCATTATTATTATTGAAATTTGATTTTCATGAAGAATAACTAATGCTGGTATTTGGCATCATTTGATCAGGCCAATGTTGTATTGCTAGCAGCCATCCTATGGTTTGTTGGAATAGAGCCAAGGATTCATTGTCACACTTCGGACCCTCCAAGCTTTAGATTCTCATTCTTGATCGGACCCGATTCGCCGTTGCTGGAGTCTGATCCGCCCGGAAATAAGTTTAGATTTAGTTGGAGGAGATTTTCACGATCACAATGTTAATAAAATTCATAAATTAAACAGCTTTTGTGAGCTGACATAAACATAACAACCCTTCATTCTTCATCTCCAAATTTTCAGTAAAAATATTGATTCTTTGGGGGCAGATCTTAAATGTGGTCCTTAAGCTGCATGTTTGGTTATTTTGTGGAAGCAGCAACAGTGGCTTTCTCTCTTTAAAAGATAGACAAATGAGTGTGTGTGTGTATATATATATATATATATATATATATGACACTTATTCAAGTCGGATAGTGTTGACACCTGAAGTTGGCTTGAGTGTAGGGTAGGTGAGCTCGAGCTTGAAATGTTATCAAGGAATATCATCGATTAGTCTCTTAATTAGTAATAATGCCCTTTTGATGAGAGAGAGAGAAAGGGGTTGCAGAGTTTGAATCACTGAGTTTGAACCACTGAGGCAAGAGTCTAATAGTGAAGTGTTTTTTTTTTTGGTATTTTTATAGTTTGTTGAAGTACAAAAACTGACCTTTTATTTTCAGCATGAGTTTAGTCTGATTTCTTACATGCCAAACAAGATTAATGTTTTTGGCTCTGATGTATTTAGTTGATTTGATTTTCTCTTCTTCTTTGTTTTTGAAAAAATTCAACATAAATAATTAGAAGAGCGTATCTATAATTTCTTTTTCTCTAAAAAAAGGATTGTTTTTTGGTAGATGAGTATAATTAAATTGTAATCATGAGCTATTTGATATAAAAATAATAAAATTACACAACACAAATGTGTGTAAATTATACGGTTAATATCAATCGACAGTTGACCTAGTGAAAAGGACACTAGAATGATCTTTTAACTATGATTTCAGATTCGAGTCATGAGAATGAAAAAAACTATATTGGAAGAGTTTTTCCTAATTTGAGTCTGACTATAACTTGAATCGAATTAATTAAAATATAATTCTGAATATTAATGGTGTACAGTTAATCACCTCCCAATAAAGTTTTGAAGCATGCTAAAATTATGCATGTATGTAAGTCTAATTTAAACTATTAAATTTAAATTTAATTTTATTTTTTAATGATTTTAAATCATTTGATTTAGGGTGGCTAAATTCGTATGGAATCTCTTTGTGATTGTAATATAATGGTTTACAATTTTATTTCTTGTCAATTTAAAAATTAAAATTTGATATTAATTATTATGGTGTCTAGAAAAAGAACAAAAGTCGAGAAAATAAGATCAAAAGAGAGTAATGAGAGAGAAAATAAGCGAGAGGAAGGGAAGCGGTGGACCAAGAATACACAGAGAATAATATGGATAAAAATTTAATTAATTCGGTTTCAACATTATAAAATCTAATTTAGATAAAAGGAGGGATTTTCTATTTTTCGAGTTATTCAGATTTTAAATTTTAAAATATCTAAGGGAGAATCAAATTGAATCACATAAAATTCAAATTAATTTATCCGAATTAAATTTCGGCTTAAATAGTTTGGGTTTTGTTTACCTGAATCAATTTCACAAAACATGAAAATAATTAAAAAAATATGTTCAACTATAGAGTAACTATTTATCCGAATTAAATTATCTGAACCAATTTACCTGAATCAATTCTATAGCATTGTTAATTGGGTTTCGGGCAATAAAAAATTTATTTTTCAATCCAAACTATTAATCTGAATTTTTAATCAGATAAATCATCCAACCGATCGATTTTTATTAATCGAACTGAATAATTTGATTTTTTAATGATTCGTATGAATGAATGATTTGACCCAAATAATAAATATTCTTAAATTTTGAAACCGATTCTTTCTTTATCTATTGTTTTTCGTTTTTAAAATTCTAATTAAATCTATCAGTCATTGATAATATGAGTAGTTTTTTTCATCAAAAGAGAGGAGCTAAAACATAAAAATAAATCCTCTGGGCATCAAAATCTAAAGGACAATTTCTCATCCGCAACAGAAGATACTTTTTGAAGTGCATCCATAATTGAAATTTCGCCTAGTAAGAGTCGAAGCTTTGCAGAGTGCGTGTACTGTGGGATTAATTACATTAGCCTGAAATTTTGGAGAAAGGTACCGATATAACGTTAAAAATTAAAAAAATAAATTAAAAGCCTAATAAAAAAAAATTAATTTTTAATACCCAGGTATCGGATTTTGAAAAAAAATATTTCGTTTCTCTCGCAACAGATATTTTGATTCAATGGGATAAGGAACAGGCTTTTGGGAAGGTCACTGAGTAACCTAGGATAATGTATCTTTTCGATCATTGAGTTCCTTGTCCAAATATGCATTACCATCATCATCATATTATTTATTTAGGGAGGTTATAACCTAGGATGGTCTAGAGGATTATAATGTTTTGTTATCGTAAAACAAACCTTGGTTTGGTTGATTGAATGGGTTAATGATCTTAAGGCAGAGAGGCATACTGTAGCATTGCTTCTCTGGGCAAACCTTACATGTTAAGTTCTTTGGATTGGTTGAGTTTACATCGGAGAACAAAGTCAGTTCATGGATGGAAACTCTGAGTGTAAGTTGGTTTAAGCTGTTAGTCATTGTCTGATTTGACACAAAAAGGATTTACTTCCTCCGAAAAAAAGGCCTTGTGTTTGAATGGGGGAATTCGATATCAACCGATTTTTCGTTGTTCAAGATTACAGAGTGATGCCACGATAAATCATATCATTATCCTGAATGTCTTGATTTGAGATGTAAGCCTTTTGCCTGTCAAATGGAATAATTCCTTTGTGCTAACTACATCAGGTAAACATAGCATATAACAATGATAACAGCCCAGTAAAGTTGAATTTAGGCATGGGGGTCTATCGAACAGAGGTAAGCTATTCCTTACTTTGTACCAATGTCAAAAACATCTTTGGTTATGTTATTCGTGGGCAGTTTGTGCAATCTTGACCAGAGAGACTCAGATGGTAAGCATGCAGTAGTTTCCCCATCATTACCAATCTAGATATGAAATATCATGTTGTGTAGGAGCAGCTCGTATGTTGCCACGGGCAAGCTTTGGATTTATAACCTTACTGCACCAACGTATAGGGAAACCTAATGTTTTTTGTTAGTGGTAATATAAAACTTTACCTAGGTGGGCATTTCCTTACCTGTACCATATAGTACATGTTCTAAATCACCTGATGCTAACAGGAAGGAAAACCTCTTGTCCTGAATGTAGTTAGACGAGCAGAGCAGCTTCTAGCTAATGACCTGTAGGTAATTCATCAACTTAACTAAATTACATCTCAGGTGGAAACTGATGAGCTTGAATTTGAATCCTGTTTCAGAATTCGTGTGAAGGAATATCTTTCTATCACTGGATTGACAGACTTCAATAAAATGAGTGCTACTCTCATTTTTGGTGAAAAGAGGTACAAATATCATAAGTCTACGGTTTGTCTTTTATCTTTGTGCATATTTTAATATGTGAAGTTCATATTTGGTTTCTGTTTGGTAACTATTTTGTAGATAAATGTGGTCCTACGTCCTAAACTCACAGTCTTTGATATAATGCCTTGGTGGCATTAGAAGTTGACCAGTTACATCTTCACCATCAACTTCTAGTTTTTTAACACAAAGTACATAAAATTAAAATAATCAAGGACTATTTTTCAAGATGATTGTGGTTGTTAATTACCTCTTTCTGATCACACACAAAATAACTTATGGTGCTCAGGCTGCTCTCTGGCACTTCTTCTGTTCTTCTTCTGTTCATGAACTGCCTCTTGCTGTAAGCATTCAAGTGGGTAACCTGAAACAACCAGCAGACTGTGCACCTATTGTTTATCATCAGCTTTCAATGTTTGTGTACGTGACTTGTTGTGCCACATCTACTTTATGTTGACTGAACTGCATTGTAATGTCCCTCAGTCAAAAACATTTCTAAGTTTATTGTTGGAAATAGTCCTGTCATTAAAGAGAACAGAGTAACTACCGTCCAGTGCTTGTCTGGTAGTGGCTTACTGCGGGTTGGAGCTGAATTTTTGGCAAGACATTATGAACAAGTACATGCTATATATATATCCTGTTCACCTTTATCTGCATATTTTAAAACAATGCCAATCAATTTTTCTTTCTGCCTTCCTCTGCAGAAAACCATTTACATTCCACAGCCGACGTATGGTCTTCATCCTGTTATATTCTCAACTGTAGGGCTATCTATGAAGACATACCGTTACTATGACCCAACAGGGCATGCACTGAACATTCAAGGTTTGTACTAAACACCTACAGTCTTTTGCCTGGCACAATGCGGCATATCGAAACTGCTGTAGGCTTAATACACATGTATAAATTATCTATCTACATATGTAGATACCTAGCTTCTGATTTGTTTGATCAAAACATGGTTTTGTAAATTTTGTTACATAGTATTCATTATACTACCATCAAGTGCATTCATTTTTCAAATTGCATGTGATCTGACCTCTTTTTTACCTTGTTGTTATGTTCGCATTTGTGTGCGTGCGTGTGTGTGTGTGTGTTTCATTTCGGTTGATAACAGGTCTTCCGGAAGACCTTGATTCAGCCCCATCTGGATCAATTTTTCTTCTTCATGCATGTGCCCATAACCCTACTGGTGTTGGTCCAACTGCTGAGCATTGGGAGCAGATTAGGCTGTTAATCAGATCAAAACGGTTGCTACCATTCTTCGATTCTGCTTATCAGGTTGGTAATTGCTAAGTAACAAGCCTTGGAATTAGAAGAAGAAATAATCATGCCACAATTGTATTGTTCCTTGCTTAAATCTCCGAGAAGAAGTAGGAAACGGATAAAGGTGATTTGCAGTCCTCTACCTTCCTGCTCTTACAAGCGGGGTTCATGATTCTAGGGCTATGCAACAGGAAGCTTGGATGCAGATGCAGTCTCTGTTCGCATGTTTGCTGCAGATGGTGGTGAGTCTGTTGTAGCACAGAGTTATTCGAAGAACATGGGACTTTATGGTGAACGAGTTGGTGCGATAAGCTTTGTAAGAGAGTGAAACCAACTCTACGCTGAAAAACTCCATCATTTCTGAAGTCATAAACATTGTTGCATTAGCTAATATGTTTCTTTAAACATTTGAACCTGATAGATCATAAATCACTCAATCATACAACTGTGTGAATGAGAATCATTCAATGCCATTAAAGAATCATTAGCAAAACATGATTTTAGGGATTGGTCCCCATCATTTGACCTCCTAATCCATGCCAAAAGTGTTGGGGTCTCTCTTGTATAATTAGCTCCATCATATAACACATAAACACACATTCAATGTACAAAAGCTTGAGCTTTCTTCTGTCTTTTCACTAGTATAGTCTTTAATTAGCTTTTAGAACCTTTCTGTCAATGAATTTGAGATATTCTTATCCCATCAGCATGACACTCTATTATGTGTTAGACCATGCTATGAAACAATTGGAGCATGTGCCTAATTATTCTTCAACCTATAGGTGTGCAAGACAACAAATGTTGCAAGGAGGGTTGAAAGCCAGCTGAAACTTATCATCAGGCCCATGTATTCTAACCCACCTATCCATGGCGCTTCCATTGTGGCTGCCATTCTGAGTGACAGGTGTGGCTAATATATATTTTTTCTTCATGTTTTCTCAAAGCGAATGGAGCTTGGTGTTTTAATTTTTTGGCACAATTTCAGGCTTAATCTATAACACAAAGCATTACAATGAGTCCCAGTTCGACAGGAAAGCACACCTTTCCTGCTGAGAGAAGTGGTAGACATTACGGTTTATTAATTCCCATGCTGTATCCGTGGTTACAGCATCCAGAAATCTAAGTTATAGGCATCTAACATCTTTCAAAGACCTGAAGTTCTTGCATAGTGAATAAGTGTATTGTCTTTGCTTAATGTGCAGAACCCTGTACAATGAGTGGATTATTGAGTTGAAGGCAATGGCTGACCGTATAATCAGCATGCGGCAGCAACTTTTTGATGCTTTACATGCTAGAGGTGGGTCTCTGTGAATCTCTAAAAGTAACTTGCACATGATGTGATTTTGCTTTGTGGAACCATTTGTAGAACCCACTTTTATCCACAACTGAGTCAGTGACCTTGACAAAAGCAGACTATGCTGAAGATCTTGTAGATAAGATAACTCGTACATATTGCTTGAAAGTAACCATAAGTAACTATTCTTTTGGTAGAATATGGATAAGTGCTAGTAGCATCATTGGTCTGGTATGCACTATGCAGAATTAATATATTTACTTGATGCTGTGATTTTTTTTTTTCCTCCTGAGCCTGGAATTATGATTGCATGTCTATGTTAGCTGACAAAGGAAGGATTTGAGTTCACATGGGTATTTTGATATGAAATCATGAAAATATAGGACGGAGTGATCTATATTTGCTTTAAACATCATAGGCCAAAACCAAAGTATCTTCATTTCTTGACTGCAACATTAGTGTGGGTGGTAGTTTCTGCTCCATTGCACCAAACTGTTATGGTTATGTGCAACATCATGTATGCATTGACAGGCACACCCGGCAATTGGAGTCACATTCTTAAGCATGTGGGGATGTTTACTTACTCAGGATTAAACCCTAAGCAAGTCGGCTCTATGACCAAAGAGTACCACATCTATATGCCAGAAGATGGGTAAGAAGATATATATATATATATATATATATATATATATATATATATATATATATATATATATATTAATTTTCCAGTTTGCCTTTTATTTTCTTTATGTTTTTGTTCGCTCGTGTTATTCTTTTCTGGTTATGCAGTAGGATAAACATGGCAGGGTTGTGCGCTAAGACAATCCCTCATCTTACAGATGCAATTCATGTTGCTGTTGCCAAATTCTCAAACTAGAGGGATCGCTCCGTCCACCTCTTTTATCAGCAAGAATAAAGGCCTTGTACGATGGCTTCAATTCAATGGGATGAGACTCTAAATCTTATGAATAAAGAGAGTTTTGACTAAAAATTTGAGAGATGATTCTGATTTGCATGTGGATATCAGTCAGCTGGAAGCGTTTCTTTGAAACGCAGGTACCTGAAGTATACTCGTACATCCAACATTGGTTCCTCTCAGAAACAAGAACATAAAGCTCATTGCACATATAATCTTCTCTCTCATTGATTATTTAGTCCAGCTAGTTTAAAATGTCCGCAGAGAGAGAGAGAGTTGCAATTAGAGTGAGCGCCGTATCAAGTACTTAAGACAGTCTTGGCTTCGTACATAGCATCCTGGACTCCGTCTTGGATAACGTTCACATTCTGCCTCAGAATAGGATGCTTCAGTCGATGCTGCAAATTGAACACACACGATGCATAATGAGAGTTCCAAAGACTAAATATACCATGGTGTTATCAAGTATAAAAGAACGTGAAATTCCTGTAAATGGGCAAATACCCAATAATGCCATTCAGAAACTAGCTGCGGATCATTCAAGTCTTCTTTTTCCAAAGTTGAAGAAGAAATGAAGCAAGAAGGGGAATAATAACAATTATAGTATATGTGGAAAATGAAAATATCATTTTCAATGCTAACATATGATTCGAGTTCTCAAAGTTTTGATTATGGTAAGGAGTACTCATTCCTAACAATTCTACGTATATAGCCAAATAAGTACATGTCTAACGTTTTGAAACAAATTAAGTACACTCCCCTCCCCCGGGCGGGTGGCCTTTGGAGTTTTACTAGAGAAAGAATCTATTAAGTGCTGTTTGAGAGGGCTATCTGATGGTCTTGATTTCAGGATCCTGATCAAGTATGTGGCTGTGCATGCCTGCGTTATTTATGGGCTAAATACTGCCGATTTGGTTGAGAAAGCTGCATTGCAGGTTTCATATGGATAAGATGTCCTTACCCCATGTTTATTTGACTGTTCATGGCAAATGTGCAAGTGTATTGGAAGATTGTGCTCGGTTTGTCAAAGCAAATTCAACCCAAGCCAAGATTTCCACAAATCCTTCCTTTTTCCTGCCCAGCAATCTGCTTAAGTATTAGTCTAGTCCCACACGCATGAGTCAAGTCTATGTATGTGTAGACAATGAGCTGAAAAGAACTTTGAAAATTCCTTTTATCCTTTTTAGAATTGGGCATGGCAGATGTGCGAGATGGCAAGTGTTATGTTTACAATAGGTACTAGGAACATTGAGAGTGTAGAAGCAGATAGATGGAAGAGTGAGCAGGACAAAGGTGGAGAGAAAACCAGATTTCCCTGTGTTTAGATATGGAAGATTTCTCGAGTATGTGCTGCTTGATCAATGCAGCTGAGCTCGAAAAGCAGTTGATGCAGTAGAAAGAGCAGAAAAGAAACTTCAATTAAGAAACGGGATGAGGTCAACTCTGGCTTTTGCAATTTCTTAGGCTTGGCTAGTAGTGGACTAACTGCGGTTTGCTCTGCATGTTTTGGCTTTCCAACATACGTGCCAGAACTGGAAGAGGATTTCATATGGCCACTTCGAATTTCCAAGAGGATTAGCAAAAATGCCATTAGTGTTGGTAGGTAGGACCATAAAGATGGATCTTATACATATATATGTGTGTGTATATGTATACATATATATATATACATATATATATATATATATATATATGTATATATGTATATAGGGGTCAAAAAATCATAAAACTATATACACCCATGAAATATCAAAAGCCAAACCTTGACCTCGGAATCATAATTGAGCAAGAGCTTTTTACCAGGTGTCCCTACAAGGAAAAAGATGGACCTTTCTTGTGCTATTAGTAGGACTTTCTCATACAATGACTCGGTTGATCGGTATTGCTAATAATTTATCTATTTTGCTGATCTCTAAGGGATAGTTTAGTGGTCATAATCTCTTTTTCAATTTAGTAATCTTGATTCAAATCCTAGTGTAAAAAGAAAAAAAAAGAAAAGAAATTCTATTGTATGAATAGGAATGATTATTATGCTTTTATTAGGATTGTTCTTGTCTCTCTCTCTTCATTCTTGCTTCTTGTTTGTGATCAAAGACAGAAAGCAACCATTGTCCACTAACTGATTAACCTTTCTTTTTAATTAGAAAATTATCTTCTGAAGAATCAGAAAATTCTATTTTCACAGATATGAAAGAATGAAAAATAAATTATAAGTAAATTTTCATTTTTGATCTGCTCAAATCCCTATCAAAATTATTACACGTTATCATTTTAAAATTAACTTACCTGAAACTTTTTCAAGTTATGAAAGATTTAATTTCAATATAATAATTATTCTTAAACAGATTTATTATCATACATTATGCAACTATCATTTTTATTTATTTTTTTATGTTTTTATAATTTTGAATCTATTTATTTATTGGTCCTTAAGACAACAAAGCGTTCAATATTAGTAGAAATAACACAGCCACTAGATAAAGTTTAAAGTGCAATCTAGACATGTAAATGATAAATCATTCACTTACACCATCCCCTCACACCAAAAAATAATTGGATTTAAATACCCCTTAATCATTAATATAAAATCCAAATACGAATCAAATGGATCGAATTTTAAAATAGTTTTGAAGTGTTGAGGGCTAAATTATAATTATATTTTGATACAAACTCAGGCTCAAGATTGTTAAAATTGGTCATTGTCTTGCGGACTCATATTAAAAATAATTTTATTAATTTTTACGTATCAAATAAATATTACTCTTTATTCGATAAGTCATCAGTTGACCCACTAACAAATTATCCTATTCTATAAAAATATTTTACCTTCATTATATTTTGATCTTGAATCCATCACTGGTCATTGCAAAAACATGATAAATAACTCTTATTTTAAATATTTTTTTAAAATTTAATGTTTTAAATTTGATAAATCTATTTGTTTTTATAATTTTTCGGGCTCAACATTAATTTTATTTCCAAATTTACGACAGGTAAATTCCAAGGCGCACCCACTGTGACCAAAACGTATCCAACTTCGCACTCCAGAAGGTTTTTTTATTATTTACTGCCTCAATCACCTGCACTTCACACGCGAAGTTCTATAGTGTTCTACCCCAATCCGCCAATAACACATAGACACGTCACGAAATGAGAGTACGTGGACTTTCCTCACCAGGTTACGCCCCCCTTTAAAGTGAAACCCTAAATTAAAATTACGCCTGAAAGGCTCCACTTCTCCTTAACAAAAGTTTCTAAAACCCTAGCCCCCGCTCTCTCTTCCCCACCTTCAAGAATTCCAACAATGGCGCCCTTGGACGAGGAAACAGCGAAGAACGTTCTTCGCCAGGTTTATCTCTCTCTCTTTCTCTCTGTGTCCCTCTCTAATTCCTGTTGTTAAAGATTCTGAATCAAACTTTTACTTTGCAGGTTGAGTTCTATTTCAGCGACAGTAATCTTCCTAGAGACAAATTTCTCAAAGAAACGATTGCTGGGAGCGAAGATGGATGTATCCTTTCCCCAGCTAACTCTCTCTCTCTCTCTCTCTCTCTCCCCCTCTCTCTCTCTCTTGGTTAACTTAACATGAATTTCAGTGGTTAGTTTGGCGCTGATATGTTCGTTCAAGAAGATGAAAGGTTATCTTAAATTAGGAGACGTGAAAGCAGAGGAGATTGGTGAAGATACATTGGATGCTGTCGCTGAAGTTCTTAGGAAATCTACGTTTCTTAAGCTCTCCGAAGACGGTGAGATTTGTGTTTAATTACCAAATGTCAATGTCTTCAGGTAATTCCTCTGTTTGCTTAAAGATTTTGTGTCAATGATTTTCTTTAGGGAAGAAGGTTGGGAGGACAACTGAGCTTTTGAAGCCAGAAGTGGTGATAGAGCAATTAGACAGTAGGACAATTGCTGCCTCACCTTTTCAGCACGACGTGAAGCTAGAAGATGTGGAGTCTTTCTTTGGCCAGTGTGCGAAGGTATTCGCTAACTCCTACTTTTTATTTTTTTTTCCCTTCTCCTATCTACCATTCACTAGAGTATTGCAGGAAATAAAAAGCAGGGCGAGAGCTTTTTAGAATTGTGTAGTCAATTCAATTATGTCATTTAGTGTTACGTTATTATGGTTAATTAATCGATATGTATGCTTCCAAATCCCACGCTAGCTAGTAAGAGACGCACCTCAGGCAACGTCTGAGGTTTGATTGTTGGTAATTGCACTAGTGAGATTTTGAGACCATAGCCGCAAGGTTTGCCTAGTGCACGTGGTTTATGAGCTATTGCCCGATGGGATTCACTCTTGTCTTGACAACCAAATGAGTAGTGACTTTTACTCTTTGACACGTGAAAAAGTATTGGGTCAAGTCCTCATGTTGAAAAATATTTTGTATGTATGCACAAAGACAGACACATATAATATTATTAAGCGTAGTGGAAATCAGAAAATAATATGTATGCACACAGACACATATAGTATTGTGGAGGGCAGTAGGAATCAAATCACCATCCTTTTATTGTTTTTGTCATTCTTATCTTTGATCCCCTCTAGAGCAAGATAATCTCAAACCATGCTGCACGATCATCTTACCCATGATGGTAGATTGGTAAGTACTCTTTGGAGCTTTCCTCGTATTTGATTTGATCTAATGAGCAATATTCCCATTTGGGTCTAGGTGAGAATTTATTTCTTCAATTTCTCCTAGGCAACTGCATGTGACGAAATATGAGAAATTATGTTTCACAAGAATAGCCAATATTCAAGTGCGTGCTTAGCTTAGATGGTAAAAGTTACAAAAAGGGGAATTTTATAAAATTACTGAATGTCATGGAATAAAGTGCAATGCCCAAGTTTGGGAATGATTGATCTTAATTTCAGATTTATAAAATTTTCTACTCTAATGTGGACATTATTATTGAATTTTCTATTTCTGTGAGACTATGATTTCTTCCTATCCTGGTAATTTCATGCTTGGCTTTTCTTTCTTCTGTTTAGGTAAATAGTGTTAGGCTGCCTCGCCATGTTGCTGATAAAAGAGTATTTTGTGGCACTGCTCTTATCGAGTTCTCAGCAGAGGAAGATGTTGAAAAGGTTATGAACCAAAAATTGATCTATGCTGGTGCTGAGCTAGAATTGAAACCAAAGTAAGTGATACTTGTCCCAGATTTAATGTCATATTAAAAATTTTTCTCCGTTTTTAACATTTTGCCTGTTATGGTTGAAATTGGCATTGAATTATAAGCTTTAAAGCACATTTTCTTCCCTTATCTTCTTTTGTGATTCCTTTAATATCTTTAAGCTGAGTAGGCCTTGCACATAGTTTCACTGTTTGGTGTCTTTTGTGCTGATTTTTCTCTTCAAACTAACTCAATCTCTTCCAATCAAATGTGAATATCTCATATATAGCATTTAAGATTTATGGTTAAAGTTCCCACCGGTGATCATGGTATAGTAGTTCCAAATGTATCAATCCACCATATTTGATAAAATAAATTAGCGGCTGTACTTGAAGGAGCTCATCTGTGAGCTCTGTTTTAGTCATGCTTTTTAGAAACAAATCCTTTTTCTAATTCTCTGGCCAGTGCTAGCTTTAGCCATCGGTGAGCCCTTGCATATATTGTTTTATTGTTCTATTTTAGACCTTATCTGTTCAGTACCCATCCTTGGAGAGATAGATGCATAAATAGTTCTTGTGCTAACATGTTATAACAAACTACAGGAAGGATTTTGATGAGGAAAGGGCCAAAAAGGTTGAGGAGTTTCAGAATTCTCGTCATTTGCGAGAATCTACCAGCAAGAATGGTTCAAATGCAGAAGCAAAGTGAGTAATTTTCTTTCTTATTTGATGGTCCGTGAGTATTCTCTATTGGCTACTAATTTGATTCATTCATGTTGGTTATAGTTTTCCCAAGGGCTTAATTGTTGCATTTACACTGAAGAGCACATCAGCCAAAAAGTCTGCGGAACAAAATGGTACACATGAAGCAGCAAATGATGATGGAGTTGCTTGTACTACTGAAAAGGCTGTAGAACCTGCCGGTGATGCTGCAGAAGTGTCTGAAGAGAAGTCATTGAATGATGGTAATAAAGGTGAAATTAAATGCACCGAGAGTACTGAAGAAAAAATTGATGTGGTTGACAGTAAAAATGGTTCAGAGACTGATGCTGAGGGAACAGAAGATGCAGAGAAGCCCTCCGACAGTTCAGCTGAGAAAGGTGGAGAGGAAGAAGAGAAAAATGCTGAACAAAAATCAAAAGCTGATTACTACAAAGATAACAAGGATGTCGTTTTGCGTGAGGATCTCAAGGCTGTGTTCAAAAAATTCGGAACTGTTAAGGTATAGCAACTATCATGCTTTGTGTTGGAAACATACTTTGGACTTGGAATGGAGCCTATATGTTGTTGTCCTCCTAAATTCAACTACCACTTCTACATCCCCCCCCCAATTTCGTTGTTCATTCTAGAATCTGCTTCCAGTTCTACATGAGTGCTCCTTTTTCAGTTTTAGCCCCGTATATAATTGCCAATTCATCTCCAAGTTAATTAATCATTTGCTGGTTCACTTAAATACTGAAAGAAGCATCTTGTTTTCTTGCCAGTGTTTAAATTCTTCAGGCATTCTTTCTAGAGAATGGTCATGATATCTACAGGTTGCAATAGGCTTACCAATATCTAGGAGCATCTTATTTTTCAACCAGTATGATACTCTTGCAAGCACCTTCCGTGATTATGTTTCCTTGATCTAATAATTTTGGTTAATTGCAAGAGTGCTCTTCAATCACTTGAGGACCTTTATTTACGTTACAGTGTTTATCTGCCCATCTCTTTTTACTTGTCCATTTCATTGCATTGTATCCATACCTCTTTCATTAGTATCATCTCTCTTAAGTTATGCACAAATACCAACTCTGGTCTTTCATGCGCTTGGTATGGTTGCCTGGTGCATCTTCTTTTTTGCTTCATCATGGTACCTGTAAAGATGCCATATTTACTGATACATTTTTCCTCGTCTTCTGTAGTACATTGATTTCAAGATGGGTGAAGAATCAGGATACATCCGATTTGAAGAAGCAGAAGCAGCACAGAAGGCTCGTGCTGCTGCCGTGCTTGCTGAAGAAGGAGGCTTGACTGTGAAAAATTACATTGCTACTTTAGAACCTGTAACTGGTATGCAGAAACTTTAACCATCCATTTGATTTAGTACTTGAATTCGTATATTATTTTGTAAGTATCTTGTTTAGAAAGTGGCTTAATTGGTGTTGAGCAAGCGTGGTAGGGTAGGATTGTATATTCCCATCACGAATTCAAGTCGATGAATTTGTAACCGTACATTGTAAACTGTTAGGTTAGGAGATGACAATAAAATGCAGGGCCAAATGATTTATGTATCCTACAATGTTGTGATTTCAGGTGAGGCTGAAAGGATGTACTGGTCCAACCTTCGTGGCTCTCAAGACAGATGGAAGGAGAATAATAAGGCCAACCGTGGAGGGAGGTGAGTATACCCTTTCGGCTTTCTATTTTCAGCATATTTTTTGTGGTTTATGTATATCTACACACGCACACTCAACACATCTCTTTGATTGAGTGTCGATGTACCATTGTTGAGAGTGTTTATTCATCATGCAGGGGAGGAAAATTCAACAGGGGTGGAAAACATGCTCGCTCCCGAGACAACAATTCTCATGGTCGACCAAACAAAATGAGGAGAGTTTGAGGTGCTTGAGATCCTCCCAGTCTCGTCAGTTTTGTGATTTTGTGATAGTTTTTCAAAGATGTCTCCTACAATTACTTTTCAAATAAACATTGGTTTTTAACTTTCCTAGGCTTTGTAGGAGTTGGATCATCTGTGCTTCATAATGCACAGTAATTTTGTGCTTTCCATTTTAAGTTTTACCCATTCTCACATCTACTTAAGGGTAAATTACAGTTTCCATCTAGTTTATATTGCATAACAATTTGCATTCACTAATTTTCTCATTTTCACTTTGTTTCCTCTAATTTAGATGTTGCATATTCTATATTAAAATTTTTATTAAATTTTTCTTAAATTCTAAAAATACCTCAATTTAAATCTTTAAAAAAAATATTTTGAGATTTTTTATCTTTTTCTATTATTGTTGTTTTCTTCCTTTTCTCTCTTCTTCTCCCTCAATGTTAACTAACCCTTCTGAATCAATTAAATGAAAGCTACAAAGCCAAGAGGGGGAGAAGTCGGGAGAGAAGACCCCCCACTCATTCATTAGGGCAGTCCCTAATTCCTAACACAAAATGGGATGATATGAATTGGGTTGGTCACACTTTATGTGTTAACCTTGCTCTCATTTTTTTCCACTAGTTTAATTATTTTGTTATTCCTCCGAAATTGAAGATCCTTCCCCCTTTTCTTTTGAAATACTAAACCTATTATTTGGACTTCTATGGATTTTCTAATGTTAATTTCATAGACAAAACTCCCAAAAAAAAAACTATGAAGAATGCTACTGTAGTTTGTAAAATTGGCAAGTTTTTTTCCTGTCTACTTTAAAAAATGACAAAATAGCCCGATGTGATTCACTTTTTTAATAATTTGTCCTCCTTGTTACCCCAAAAAAAAAAAAAAAAAACTGTTTCAAATAAAAATAAATTCAAGACTTCTTTTTTCCACCTCACCGTCGTCTCCCTCTCTCTCTCTGGCTAAATTTGATTTGAATTGGGTCGTCTCTACGTGGTTAAATTTGATTTGAATTGGGTTGGATCTGATTTTCTGTGGTTAAATTTGATTTGAATTAGGTTGGATCTGATTTTCCTTAAACATAGTCGGTTTCGGTGTTTATAGAGAAATAGACCTCAAAAAGTTTTATCACTCAGCGCCTTTTCCATCTTTTCTTCTTTCTCATCCCCCCCACGGGGGCGGGGATCTGCGGTCCTTATTACAGTCCCATCCGCGAGCTCTGTAACCTCCTGCATCAACTTTTGTGATCGATCTCTTGAAAACTTATTCATATAGGGTCTTGAGGAAGACATGAATTTCAATTTACGTGCTACTTCGTTAGTGTAAGTTCTCCGTTATTTTTGATATGCTGGTTGGTGATAGGAATCAAAAGGGTCGACGGTGAGGAGATCAGACCATGATGTATTGATTGGGTGGGGCATATTGGGAGCCATGCTTCAGCCTTCAAGTTTTAGGGAACAGGGATGAGCCATTTGGACTGTAACAGGGTTGCGAAACTCAGATTGACCCAATTCTTTTCTGTTTTTTTTTTTTTGTTTTTTTTTTAATCTTCTAACTAATCTGTTTTGAGCATTATTAGATCCAATTTAAGAATAACTTTTCTAATTTTTTTTTTTATTTTTAATTTTCAAATCTGAGATTTACTTAAAAAAAATATATATTTTTATTTACTAAATCAATTATCTATTGATGACTGAATTCATTTTTGATTACCAAATCTTTATTATCTTATAAATTCAGCTTAATTTAATTTCATTAAAAAAAATTAGAATTTTGAGAAGGAATCCATTAAGTGCATGTGGCCAATGTGATTCATTATAATGCTGTCGTGCTCAGATATGGAATGACCTTCGCCTTTCTTCATGTGTACGAAAAGGTGGGTTTGGTAGAGGGCGCAGTTTTTGGAATTTTGTATGGAAATAACCCATTAAAAATTTTGTTAAGTGTCTAACACCCTCGACTAACACTCAGCCCTTGGCCACTTTCTACGATTCAGTTCAATATTCAGTCCAAAACCCTGAGCTAAAGAGAGAGAGACTTGCCAAACAATATCAAAAGCCACAGCAAAAAAACAGTAAAAAGAACAATGAAAACCCATTTCCATGGTCGAGTGTTGACTTTCTCCTAACTTTACTTCTCTTCTTTTTCTTCTTCAAACAAGAACACTAAAAAGAAGAGAAAGTCGCCAAAGAATCTCAAAATCCAAAAAAACAATATTTATGCATTTCCAAGGAGAGAAAAAAAAGAGGGTTTTGATGAGTGTTGAACACTAGACCGATAAGGTGGGTCGAGTATTCAATACTTGACCATCCTGGCTTATTTTGGGAATTAATTTCTCATTTGGGTTTTTTTTTTTTAATTTTTTTTAAAAAGGTTATTTTAGTACAAAATTTCAGTTTTTATGAATCATTTACCAACGGCAAGAGAGAAGAAAGAATAGAGAAAAAGAATAAAATAATTATAAAAATTTAAAATCTGATTAAAAAAATTGAGATTAAAAGTTTGAAAATATGTTTTTCCTTCAAAAAAAAAAAAGGGGGTTGGGAGCTAAGGATTTTTCTCTTTGGGCCAAAAACAAAAAAGAAATGCAAAAGTTTTATAATGAAAAATATTAAATATATATTAAATAAAATTACAGAAATTTAGTTAAAATTAAACTCTTCATTCTTCCATAGTACTAAAATTATTCATTATTATATCAACAATTTCTCTCTCAATGTATACAACTAATTTTTTTTTTTTTTTTTTTTTTTTTAAAAAAAAACTTATACTTCAGTTTGTCATGAAGTCCGGTAAATATTAAATAATAATTTTAGATTCAATAACTATATTTATATAAATAAAAAATAATCACTAAAATGTAGAAAAATTAAGATAATAAATTCTTTAATTATAAGAACTAACATGTTATCTGTTTTTAATTAATAAAAAATTAAAAATTCAACCATAAAACTCCTAAAAAACTATAAATAAATTCAAAATTAAAGAAAAATAAAGCTTTAAAATTGCACATAACATATATAAGGAGGGAACACAAAAGAATAAAAAAAGGAAACTCAGAGAGAGAGAGAGAGAAATAGGAGAATGAGATGCTTTGGCCAAGTAATGTGAGAATGGTAATTTTAAGATAATTAAATGCAATATTTTAATGATTTTATATAGAACATGCGAAGTGTTATTTGATTGTAAATTAGAGAATGTTCGACTAAACTACGAGATACCTATGAGGAAAAAAAAAAAAAAAGAAACCCTCAGTCTTAACTGCACAATATAAACTAAAAAAGAAAATGCAAAATGTAATTTACTAATCTCAATTGATTTAATATTAATATTAATAGTTTAAGACCTTGGTAGTGTTTGGAAATAGAAAATATCACTCAATCTGTCGTCTTAATTTGAAATTATATTATATATATCATTTAACTAAAATAATTTTTTTTTTCTTATAAAGAATGTAAAATCACTTTCAAACTATAAGGATAGAATCGTTTGTGAGAAGCAAATATAATTCAAGCAAAATATCGTGTAACATATGAAGTGTTGACATTACCACTAGGGTAGAGAAAATATCTACAATAGTAACAAACTATTTTGATTTGAGTGATCGGATATTCTATCCCCTTAATCAGAAATCTCGTTCGAGTTTTGAGAATGGATAAAAATGATTTGAAAGAACCAATCCCTAAAATGAATCTTACAGTGCTCAGATTAAATTAATCGACACAACCCAAATACCGATAAGTGAAAACCCAAAAAAAAAATCAATGATAATATTTTCCTTTTTCTTTTCATTCTAAAAGAATGTAGTAATTATAATATAATTTTTTTCCTTTAACCATTAACCTTGTAATTTGACAAAGATAACGATTACAGAGGGAATAACCAAATCCTGTGAAACATTAATGAAAAGAATTAAGAAAGAAAAACAATGAGGAGGAAAAAATGGAAAAAACGCAAGAAAAATTGAGCAGAAGATTACAAGTGAATGCACATGAGGCATATGTGTATGAGGTTAGCTTCAAGGCTTTGGCCAAGGAAACTGCAATTGCCAACCCTTTTTACCTTAACATATAGTAAGAGGGACTAATTGATGATGATTTCTATGTTGCTCTTTCCTTCTCTGGTGTTTCACATTCACTAAAATCAAGGCCACGTTGTTCTCTCTGCAAAGGTTGGAAACTGATTAGCACAAGCAAAATGAAATGGCCTTTGGTTTCTAATTGCTCCGGACAGATGACAGCCTCAATTTAGTTGTCTAAAAACCAAGTTACAGGCACATGAAGAGCAATTTTAAGGTCAGCTTCACATCATAATCCCAAGTGGCATAACAATTTTAGGAAGGAAATCTTTCAAGTAAAGAAAGTATGCTCCTCACAGTGAATGAATGGAATAAAGTGATATCACATCCAGCAACTAACATGAACTGAACCAAAGGATGATTCAGCCCCATTCAGGCGTCCAAATACTCTTAGCTATTTGGAATTTGGAATGCTGAAGAAATTGGTGCATAGCCTAACTGGGCAAGCTAGAGAGACGCATATATGCACAACTAGAGGGAGAAGGTGCTCTTGTTTACAAACCACACAACTCTAGGGGGGAGAATCTCCTGACTTCCATTTCTTTGTTCGGATTAATCAACTAGAAATATTGAATGATCAATCATTAAATGCATTTGGCAACACCATCCAGTGAACCAGCCCCAGCTTCACTCTAAACCAATGGATTGCAGTAAAAGGAGAGCCAACTACCATGCTAGAGCCTGGAGGCATTCAGAAACTACCATTTGCAGAACTCTAGAAGTTTAAGGCAGAGGAACAAAAAAGCAGACTGGGAAGATGACTCGAGACAATTAAACAGAGGTTGTCACTGGACATACCAACGCAGCATATTCTCCTCTAGGTTTTGGTTTGCCAGCCTTTCCTTTAGTATGGCATCAGGGCTTTCAACTCCCAATATCTCCCGTGCATCAGCTAAGACGCCTGCAGTGTGCTCACTTAACTGTTTCATCAACCCAATAGCATCATAGCTTCCATTTCCTGGGCTCATAAGGTACCCTATGTCCTGAAGAAAAAAAAAATGAAAAGAACAAAGTTTGAAAAAGATAAAGGATGAGAGCAGAAAGAAGAAAAAATAAAATTGTCCCAAAGAATAAAAGATTCTGAAATACCTCAATTGTTATATCTGTGTCAATTTTGGGTTCAGGCACAAAAGAAATGAAAAACCAAGGAGATTTCCATGCTGAAGGTGATTCGATTCCCCTTCTGAGGGGAGTTTCACCAAATCTAGAGCCAATATATATCACGTTACAAAATAAATTGAGAACTTCATACACAATAAATGTCTTAAATGTCATTGAGCATAAAATAAGAAATTAATCTTACTTGCTTAATTGACTGGCACCAAGAATCCCAGCAGCAAGGCTCTTTTGGAGTAGATGAAGAAACAATCTGTGCCGGTGTAATTGAACCAAGGTGACTTTCATGCTTTGCACACCCAGCAGGCGAGACCAAAACAGACAAATTTGGACTTCTGGACAAAGAAGGGTTGCCCTTTGCAACATGTAAACCTTTAAAAATATGACCTCCTGCTGCTTCAGCATTAGCATTTAATAGCCTGCAGGAATGGCATACAAATTGACCGGGAGAGAAGTAATACAGATCTTTCAAATCTCTGTGTAACAAAAAAAAAATGTAAAATGGGTTGTATCTTATGAAGAAAGGGATCAAATAAGTGACGCAATGAGAAAAACATTGAATCCCACATCATTAGTTACATTTTGTCACCAAAGGCAAAGCCTAGTGGTCACAACCTCCTCTCCTAACCTAGAGATCTCAAGTTCAAATCTCTGTGTAACCCAAAAAAAAGATCTCGGGTGATTTAAGTAGCTGATCAAGTTTCATATAGAACATTGCGAGAATTAGGCCAATATAAAAAAAATCCAAAATTTCGAAGATTCAAGCTTCATGTGAAGAAAAGTTATGATATTTGTGCACATGATAGAAAAAGTATATATGTTCCCTTGACAAGCCAATCATGTGAAGAATGACATTTGTAAATGATTTATGCAAAAGGGCTTTTCTAAATTTCCAGTTCAAGGTAATTTTTAGACTAAAGAAATCTGGCATCATAAAAATATAGCAATTCACAACCTCCAGGATAAAGCACGATAATTTAGAATGAAGCCACAAAATAAGTTCACACCACTACATGGAATGCGACCCTTTCTATATTCTGAATCGAGTAATACTAAAGGGAAACTAGGACAGAGAAGATAAAAATTTGAAGAAGAGATCTCACAATGTGGTTAGCAGCATCAGCTTCAACACCAGTGTAACAGATATCTCCTGCTTTTATTTTTTCAAATTTATCGGAAGAAAACTCTTTCCCAGGAATATTCTGACAAAATAAAAAGGAATTTCTAAAAAATATTTTCTTTTCATCCCTCCAAAGAGTGCCCTCACCACTGTATTAGCCTTATCTGCCAGACCAACAGCTATACAAAGACTAAATAAGGAAAGATGAATATATTAACATCCACCCTCAAATTGATGTGGGTAAGTCTATCAGCATCAATTTGCTACTGAGAAACTTGTGTAATTGGCGTGTCAAAGCTTTCGTAAAGACATCAGCTATTTGAAGACCAGTAGTAAGATGAGGAAGAGTGATAACACCTCGAGTAAAGGCCTTTCTAATGTAATGAAAGTCTACCTCTATGTGCTTTGTGCGTTCATGATATACTGGATTTGCAGCTATTTGAAGGCCTCCCTAATAGCAAGAATGGTTCTCCCTATAGTCATCTTAGCAACTAGAGCGAATGTTTCTTCATAATCGAGGCCATATTCTTGTTTATTGCCAAGAGCAACCAATCGAGCTTTGTATCTATCTAGAGAGCTATCAGATTTGAGTGTTACAGTATAGACCCACTTACTACCAATGGGCTTAACATTTGGAGGACAAGAAACAATGTCCCAAGTATAGTTTTCCTTAAGTGCTTGAAGTTCTGCTTCCATTGCTTGTTGCCAACACTCATGTTCCATAGCCTGCTTATAATAAGTGGGAATGGAAATAGAAGACAAGTTAGTAGACATAGCCACAGAGGTTGAAAAACCATACCTTTCAGGAGGTTTGTGAGGTTTAGAGCTTCTACGAAGAGGAGTTGGATCATCGGAAATGGGTAAAACAGGATCAGATGCCACAGGAAGATGTGGAGGAACTTCAGTGAGACCTGCAGGAGGATCATATGCAGGAGGAGTGCGCCTACGATAAACATAACCAAGTTTAAACCTTTGTACTGGTGTTGGCGACTGAGGAAAATGTGGTAAAGTAGATAGAGAAGGGAATTCGGAAGTCTGTTGGGTGCTAAAGAATGGCTGATTTAAAAAAAAAAATGACATTCCTAGAGACACGAGTTCGACAGGCACAAGGATCATAGCAAAGAAATCCTTTTTGAGTTCCAACATATTCTAAGAAAGCACACTTGACAAATTGGGCAGTAAGTTTATTTCTCTCATGTGCAGGAAGGTGAACAAAACAAACACATCAAAAAATATGAAGATTGGAATAATTTGGTGCATACCCAAACAAACGAAAGTAGGGAGAATCATTATTCAAGTTGGAATATGGTAATCTATTAATCAAATAAGCAACAGTAGACAAAACTTCACACCAAAAATGAGAAAGAACACAAGACTCAATTAGACGAGTGCGAACAATATCAAGAAGATGACGATTCTTTCTTTCAGCCACACTGCTTTGTTGTGGAGTAAAAGGACAAGAACGTTTTGATATGATCCCATGACTTTGAAGAAAAAATTGAAATTCATTTGACATATATTTACCACCTGAATCAGACTGTAAGATTTTGATTTTGGCAGAAAATTGTGTTTCAACTAAAGCAAGAAAGACTTTAAATACAGAGAAAATCTCACTCTTAGACCGAAGAAAATATACCCAAGTAAAGCGAGTGAAATCATCGATAAATATAACAAAGTATTTGTAATGTTCATAAGAAATTACAGGTGCAATACACTATACATCAGTATGTACTAGTTCAAAAGGTTTGGTGGTGCGGGTTTTATGCAATAGAAAAGGAAGCGTTTTGCTTTTACCTAGTTTGCAAGATGCACAATCAATAATATCATTATTAGAAGAAATCGAATTTTTATTTCCAAGTAAATCAGATTTAAGCAAGACTCGAAGTACACGAGAATTAGGGTGTCCTAAGCGTCTTTGCCACACCTGATTATCACATTGAGCAACATTACAAGCAACATAATTCGACACTGGATAGGGAAATAGAAGCAAAGGAAAGAGACATCCCATTTTAGATCTCTTCACGATCATCTTCCTGGATACTTGATCCTACACAAGATAACCAGAATTTGAGAATTGAACAGTACAATTGCTGTCAGCTAATTGGCCAACAGATATAAGATTAGTGGACAGCTTAGGAGACACAAAAACGGTATTTAAAGAGGTTGAAATATCACCAATAGCTGTGATAGGTAAGGAATTACCATCAGCAGTATGAATTTGAAAATCTCCGTTATATTTTTTAACATTATTTAAAGGTAAAGCAGTGTTGGTCATGTGATTGAAAGCACCAGAATCAAAATACCAAGGTTTAGGATTAGAATTTTTGTTACCTGAAAAGCCTAAAGCAGAAAGGGCAGAAACTATCATTTGTTAGACCATTTCAGGAGTAATAGAAGACTGACCAGGACTTAGGGCATTCGAGGGACCAACCGAGACATTGTAGGTTGTTTCAGATTTCTTTGGAGGCCGAGTGGAACAATCTTTGATGATATGCCATGTTTTCTTACAATAATTGCAGATTTTTTTAGTACAATCAGTAGCAATATGCCCAAATCCTTTACAACTATAGTACTGGACATTAGTCATGTCTCTGCCTCCTTTGAGCAGTGTAGGAAACAAGAATTGGAGTAGAATTTTGAGCATTCTGCTCTAAGACAGCCTGTATGATGAGCCATTGTTCTTCCCTGAGAAGCTCTCCTACACAAATATCCAACGAACGAATCGGTTCTCTGTTCATTAGGTTGGACCTGATTGCTTCAAACTCCCTTCTTAACTTCACTAAAAACTAGTCACTCTTGCTAATCTCATGCACACTTTAGCTAGCAATCAGTCGTTCAGGAGGTACACTTGCATACACAATATCAGTGTACTCAGCCCAAAGATTTCCAAAGAAAGAATAAAACTCTTGCATTGACATACTTCATTGACTGAGTTGACCTAACTCAAGTTCCAATTGAAACCTTCGTGTTGTATTACTTTGGTTGTAAATTTTCTTCAAGTAATCCCACATTTCTCTAAAATTCTTATAAGGCTTGAGATTGAGAAGTATGGAGGGTTCCACACTTCCAAGGATCCAAGACATAATCTGAGCATCCTTCACCTCTCATTTCACATATTTCTCCTTCTCCTTCTCGCTGTTAGGTGCAGGATCTATCCATCAATATGACCCCATAATTCCTTTCCCTTGACAAAGATTTGAAATTGGAATGCCCAAACAGAATAGTTCTTGCCATTAAATCGAACAAGAAAATGTTCAGATCGTTCCAAAGACATGACTCAACTAGGAAAAAAAAAAGAGATCAGGTCCAAGAATAGAATAAAAGAACATGAAAAAAAGGAACAAGAATAAAACACTAAGATCTTGGAGCTAGACAAGGAACCTAACACAAGATGGGACGATCTCAAAGTTTTGGCTCTGATACCATGACAAAATAAAAAGGAATTTCCAAAAAATGTTTTTTTTTCATCCCTCCAGAGAGTGCCCTCACCACTGTATTAGCCTTATCTGCCAAACCGATAGCTATACAAAGACTAAATAAGAAAAGATGAATATATTGACATATTCTTCTCTAGTGACATGGCACTGACCTTATTCTCTTGTTGGCCCTCCGCAGAAGCATAATCTACATTTTCTTTATCTTCCTTGCAGCCATTAAAGTTTGTTGTCTGAGATAAAGATGGTAAAGATGCTTTAGCAGTAGTTGCCTCATTAAAGATAATATCAACATGAAAATTCATTGCTCAAGCTGGATGTCCAGAAGTATTGATCACTCTTCCAAGTTTCAACCTTCCTTTCAATTTCTTTTTTTTTTTTTTTGGCTGAAAAAAATGCCACTGTGCATCATGATATGTTTTCTTCAAAATTGAAGGTGCACAAATAAAACTTTTGGCAGCTGTTCTATTTCTAATATCAATCCCTGGCTGGTGAGTCCAACAAACTGAATGGATTGAGGCCATTCACAGAAGATACTAGCAGTTGGCAAATCACAAGAGGACTAAATTCTTGTTTCTTGCTTGGAGATTGGATAAGATCACAGCTCAGAAAAGGAATAGCCAGAATTGGAAAATGAGGGGGCTCATAAAATAGAGCCCGTGTCCTGTTGTTCATTCTGTAGTAATGAACTATCCACTGCAGAGGAAAGAATTGGCACGTTATTTGTTAATTCATAATTAAAAGGATCCACAGGAACTAATTTTGGAGCTTGGCTTGCTTGATCATACTGTTCTTGCAAGCCTTTATCATCCTCACCAGTAGAAGGATAGATAAAGCTGTCACTAGAAGTGATAACAAGCTCATGATCTTGGAGACCGTCTTAAATTGCAGGCTATGACAAACTGCTATCACAGACTTTCTCAATTCGCATCTTCTGGGTCCGGAGTCACATGCGACACTGGTGCAGTTTCATGCACGTGGTCGCATTATGCAGCTATTGGGTAGTCCTTTTGAAGACCATTCTAGGTTGAGAGTCAAGCTTATATATTTGGAGTTTCTAAAAGATCTTGATTGCGTCAAACAGTATAATTGGGGTAGTTCTGTCTTTGCAACACTTCACAAAACCATGTGTCGGGTTTCCGCTGATAGCGTTAGACAAATTTGTGCTCCTGTCTTACTTATACAGGTATTGTTTTTCCATTTAATGTATTATTTTTTACTTAATAATACTTTCTCTACATACTATATCATTTATTTATCATTTATTCAATACTTTTTCTTTTATCAGCTTTGAGCATGGGAGAGGGTGTCATGTTTATCCCGATCAGATGCTAGACCATTCTTCTGGTGCCCTATGCTCCAGACCTGCCTACTGGCCTCAGAGGAGCTCTGTACTTACTGTTCACTCATTTATTCGTTTTTTTTTTCTCGAGTCCTTTCACTTTGTGTAATTCGATCTTGATATTTTTTATTTATAAATAGTTATAATGTTTCTCGTAGTTATGTAGATACAAGGTAATTTGCTCTTAGAACATACCGAGATGAATTAGATCATATGGGAAAGACTGGGTTAAATAAATTTCTTCTTTGCCAACCACTTCTATCACTATAGTTTGAACTAACACCTTTTTTTTTTTTTTCCGTTCATGTGGATGCCATATTTGGATGCTGACCTGATAGTGTTACCTAAATAATGCCTCATCGGCTCCGACATATGACATGCCAGTGTCCCTCTTATATGTTTTGAGGTCGTCGAGTATCATTACTTCAAAGGGTTTTGAGACAATTCGGGATGTTGCAGCCTGTTCCTTTACCTATGCAGACCGACCTGAAGTTGCACCAAACTGATCGATGTAGAAAATATGGACGGGATTGGACTAGAACACGTGGTACACTTGCAATTATGGGATGACCGTCAAGATCACGTAATGGAGTATGAGGAGACTTTCGATTAGCCGGCGACGACAACTGACTATATGCGGTGGTATCAGCAGATCACGCGCTTATACACTGGTAGTCTTGCGCATCGTTATCAGCAGGGATTCTGACCCACTGTGACACATATGGAGCATTTCGTAAGTAAAAATAACTTTATTATTTCGTACTATTTTATTGTTTACATAATATTTTCTTTTCATTTATATCATTTGCAGTGCTGTGACCTCGAGAACTTGCATTTAGCTGCATTTGACATTCTTGCAGCGTAAGGAATGGATTCTAGAGTTGGATACCTTAGAGACGGGGCTTGGCATACACTTCAATTTGTCAAGCATGCACCTTCTGAGTCGAGGGATGTACCTTCTACTTCTGGTGTTGCAGATGATTATGATGAGCCAGCGAAGAAACCTGTGTCTTCATTCTATCCTATCCGACTTCGACTCCAATATTTACTTAGGACGTCGACGATACTGCACCCACAGAGCCTCCACGAGTTCATGTTTATGAGCGGTGACATCATCATCGTCAACACTTCGATGATGTTGGTTCAGTTTGATTTCCTGAGGTTGATAAGGCTGCACAGATAAATGATGTACCTCCACCTCCACCTGGTAGGCCAGCTCGTATTTCCATTAGACGTCAGTCGCAATGCAATGCTGGACGACTTCCTTGCGGTACTTAGTCTAGGTTTAGTATTTTATATGTGTTACATTTAAATTTTGTAAACATTAATTATAATTTCTATAAAAAAATTTTGGTTATTCTCTCTTTCTTATAATTTCTTTATTTATATCATTTCAATGTTTATAAACAATTTGGTTTATGTGGTTTGAATATTTGAAAATTTGGAGGTTATATATGTTTAGTTGAGATTTGGTGGTAGTCATGGTTGAAAATATTTGGTTTTTTTTTTTCTATTGTTGATGTTTGGATTGATTGTATTTGATTGTATTTGGAGTATCGTTATTTGATAGTGATGTTTTGGAGTATAGTGATATGGAGTGGAGTGGATTGCAATGGATGTTTACTTGTTTACGGGTCATGGAGATCATGTTTGGAGGACTATAATATATGGAGTGGAGTGGATTACGATGTATGGTTATGTTGGGGGAGTGGAGTGGATTGCAATTTTGGTTAAGTGTCAAGGGCAAGTTTCTCACTCTGGGAGTGTGGAACTGAATTCATGCTCCAGAGGGCGAAAATAGTTTCACACTCTCAGAGTGCAAAACCATTATTTCTTTTTTCTTAAGACGCATTAAAAAGATAGAAAGTAAAATGCATGAACATTAGATTTCGCACTCTCACATTGCGGAATCGATACTTTTGGAAGGAAAAAAAAAACAATAATATTTAAATAATTTTAATTAAAAACAGCAATATTTATGTAAAAAACACACCCTATTTTGCATGTCAAATTGTAAACAAAACTATTTGCATGTCAAAATTCAGAGTAGCTAGATTCAGTAGCAGATTGAACAACAGTATTTGCATTGTCAATAGCCTAGTACTAGGGAATGACAAATGAAATCTATTACAAATACCAACAAAAATAGCAAAACCGACAAACTTTAAACCAATATCTCCAATCTCTCTTTAACTCCTCTAAACTATACAACAACAACAATCTGACCTTAATCCTAATAATTGGGGTCAGCCTTCAATTCTTCTAAACTATGATCATTATAAATCCTAAAGGCTCAATTAGAAAAACAATCTTATCCCATAAAAAAGAGGGATCAATAGTCTGATTTTTGAATGTTTTGGCATTCTATTCTCTCAAGATATACGAAGGAATAACCAAAAATGCATAAGCCGGCAAGTATCATTCAGCCCACCAAAGCACCAAAAATTCAGGAGAAACAGATCGAGAAGCCTTTTAAGGAACTAATCCAATCATTATCACAAACAACACATTTCCCATGCAACACAACAGTGATTTCCACATTCAAAATAGTTACAGCACATCAAACATATATTTGGGGCGGGGGATAGCTTTATAAGGTCATCTCTTTTGGAGCAGATTATTAGAAAAATCTTGTTAAGCACCATGAACCAAATAAAAACCTTAACCTTTACAAAAAACTTAGCATTCCAAATAAAATTATTTAAATAATATTGACAGTCCTAAGAAGACTTATAAGACAATGAAACAGCCAATAAGCTTCAGCTCAAGTGGCAGCTTCCCCCTCCCCCTTGTAATAGGCTCGGATTTGAGTCTCGGTATAGACCCAAAAAAAAAAAAAAAAGAAAATGAAACAATGATTTGCAAGTAAAAATGACCGAAATATGAGGACTCCAAATCCTAGTATTCGAAACGTTGTGAGAAGGTTCATTTCCTATAAACAGGGAAATTAAGAAAAGGAATCTACAATTTTTCAATCATTAAGATCTCTTAAAAAAATGAAAGTTTTGGACATCCCTCCCAATTATAAAAACCATTGATTAGAGCAGAATGATCTAGACAACTTATAAAGACGAGGGAAGAGATGGAAAAAGGAGATCCCCAATCCATAGATCCTAAAAAAAATGTACAAAAGAAGCATCACCCATTTTGAGGAGTGCAAAGAGAGACTCTTGCTCCAGCATTGGCATCCAATCTATTCTGATGAAAACCCTGCTTACTCTTTATAACCTTATGCTATAAAGCATTAGGTTCTAAAGAAAAATTTGGAATTTAAATGACTGAAATTAGAAGATTGATAAGGATGAAAGATCATACAAGGAGAGAGAGAGAGAGAGTCCCATCATTCAGAAGAGAAACAAGAGCAGTACCAAGATCAGCAAGTTGAAGTCATACTTCTAGTGGCATGAAATAGCTACCTTAGAGAGAATCAATGGAAGTCTTCTTTGACAGCAGGCCTCAGCAAGATGCTAACTCACCATGTGGTCTGTTATGACTAGCTAGTGAAGGTTTGGAATTTTTAGGCAGAGCCCAGGTTTTGGCTGTTTACAGGGCTCTTATTACATTCTCCACCATTCCAATATTTAAAATTGCATTTTGAAAAGAAATTAACTCCACATGTTCACAGATAAAGCATCATGGGAACTGTTGATTTCCTGCAAACAAAATCGGACAGTGTGCATTTAGTTACAGAGAGGGGAGCTGTAAACAGTTACAGGTTGCATTGTGGAATGAGGCAGCATTCAATACCAACAATTTGGGATCAAAAGTTTTGAAAGAGGAGTATTATATGTCAAAGTTCACAGTATCAACAGAAGAACAAATTGTACCTCCATAAATACCCCACGACTTTTGTTTCCAGAGCAGCATTTTTAGTTCTTCCTCAGAGCTGTAGTTCTTCTTTATAGCCTCAGCTCACCTGAAGCCATCATGTACGAACCAAAACAATGTTTTCAGACAAAAAGTCTTGTTGCTGCAGAATCTGACATCTTTCAAATATTCATTGCATAATTTGAAAATTTGAAAATTTAAGATATTGGCATTTGCTACAACAGACAATATTGCATCAGTCCCATATCAGCTCATGCATCAGAATTTGACATCATTGACATCAGTGGACCACATTTATTGTTCAACTGACTAATCCTACTAGAATCCTGCAATCTGCGCTATTGCAACAGAATCTGTGTTTGTTTCACCTGGACAACTAAGGTAGTCTGCAATAGGCATATATCACTTGATTACTTTTGCTTTTTCTTAATTAACTTCATTTTAAAGTCAAAGACCTCAGAACATTTGTGGTAATTTGTATTGATTAAATGATCCAAGACACAAACATAAGTCTCTCCCAATTTAGAATTTCCAAATGGATTGTCCTATATGGCAAGGTGTTGAATTCTAAAGGAAAACCTATGTTACGTAGATACGGACCAAGAAAGGATATAAAAGATAACAATTGAGAAAATTAAGTGAACACTTTCCAAGGCCGGGAAGATTTCCTAGATCTATGTCATCATTAGGATGTGTATCATTCATGGCAAATTGCACCATTCAATGAGTCGGAATTGTGTTGCTCATCTACACACCCTTTAAGGACCAAAGCACGGTCAGATATTTCATCCTAGGTGATCCTTACACATCCAAAACTTGGACCTCCACATCCATCTGGTGCAGGGGATTTAAATGGAGCGGTTCAACATTGTGTTCTCAAGCCCAGGTTCCCCATACCAACATTGAACTAAAAGGCTTTTGTTTCTTTTTTTTCCCTCTTTTTTTGTCCTTCCTTTTTTGACAATTGAATGGAAAATTATCATGTCACCATGGTAATATCATATAAAAAGACTTCCACCTTTAACAGAATACTAATACAAATGGGTTAAGATTCTTTATAGTTTTCCCCTTTTTTGCTAGAAAAAAGTGCAGGGGATGGCAATCAGGTTATTAGTCCCCCATAGACATGAAAATAGGAGTACTCACACAGTGCACAATTTTTTAGTTTGAGTCATAGTGATCCAGTTCCAGATTAGGGCCGGGCATGTCGTTGCAGACCCCAAACAAGATGCGACAAACCTGAGGTCCATCCATAAGATGTTTTTTCGACACTCTACCACAAGCAGGTTCAAACTCACAAAGTTGCAAGCTTTGAATACTAGCCTTGTTCCAATTGGCTACCACCCTAGCAGTAAATAGGATAGGGCCATAATAGTGTGAAATAATATTTACAGGGCCACTTGTACTATGAGTAAAATGAATTACAAACAAGCAGACCTTCAAATAGGTGACAAAGTACACCTTCCAAATGAAACACCAAAGATGGCAGGAATGAAACAAAAGATCTCTAATTTTACCCTTTGGCAAGTCAGGAGAAATGTACGAGGGATAACCAACCTCCGTTGACCCAAGTTGTCATATAGTATAGTTGAAAAATCTCAAAAGTGGGCATATATTTAGTAATTCATTTATGATTTTCTTTTTCTCCTAAAATGAAAAGTGAATCATGTCTTTCAAAATGTATATCTACTTCAAAACACTCCAGATCCAAGTGATAAGACCAAGTTTCAGAACATACAAATTAAGCCAAGCCGAAAAAAGGGAAAGAAATGCTTCCTCACAAGTTCCTGATGTCTGAGACCAAATCAGATTTCAAATAAGATAATCCAAGAAAAGTATGAATGATGCTCAGGAAATGAACTGCCTTCAATGGAAATACTATGTTCTGAAATTCAATATGATTTTAGTCACGTTTTTATGTGAGCATTTGTGAAAGTAGTGGTTTGGCTCAGCTGAAGTCATGTATGTAAAGAATTATTGATATAATGATACTTCTAATCCTTTTGTGGAGAAATTTGACCTCCAGTTACAAAACCCTGCATTTCCTATTTTAATTGAAAATTGTGACAAGTAATATAACACAAAGTAGAGGTAGGTTGAGACAAGTTGATCCAAGTTAAGGTTTCCCAAACAAAGCATGTTGACTTGATTCATCATTTGTAGAATTGATAAATATGACAAAAATGACATAAATCATAAGACACCTTCTGAGTTTGGCCTTAGGAATGTCTTGGGCATGTGCAACGCCTTTGATGCATTATTTCCCAATAAGAATGTGGCAGGGACAGTACACAACATGACACAATGTGACATGGATCATGGAAAAGCTCAAATTTAAAGATAAAAGAATCAAAGCCTAGTAGTGACTTTTTCTTTCTGAGTAAAATTTCGTCAAACTTGGATGCCAAAAAATCCTTTGAAAAATAAAGAAAGGAAATCTTCAGAATCTTTTCTTAATATTTTGAAAATCCAAGCTTTACCGATGGTTTTCTCATTTTATAGAAAGATGTTGTTTTATAAATACTTGAAATCATTCCAACGTATTTTCCATAAGCCTTGGCCTGATATCCATCAGTTGTATTTTTGACTCACAACTAGTTCCTTCATTTCCCAATCCAGGTAAATTGGCCAATTTTCGAAGCAGCATTAGCCTCATAACCAGCTCTCCTTTTTCAAAAATTTGTATTTATGAGGGGATTTTGATCTTCTTGGTTGTATCTTTTTTTTTTTGGGGGGGGGGAGCAATCTTCATTATCAACAATTAAGAAGATAATAGACGAATTTTTTAATCAATTATTATTATTATTTTTTATGTCAAGTAGGTCAATTGTGGAAGCTATTACTTAATTAAGCATTTAATGGCAAAATGTATATAAAACAGAAAAGGCAAAACCTACAGTTATATCGTGTCTTGGATTCGGTGTTAGTATCTAATTTAAAACCTAATTTTTTTTTTAATGAAGGAATCTTGGGTTGGAGCAGCATCAAGTTAAAAGTACAACTGGAAGTCCGCGGTAGCATAGACCAAACCAGACTATTTGGCTAGGTAGTGGTACCCGCTAGTCCTCAGTAGCATAGACCAAATCTTGGGCCTGAGAATATTCTCAGTTCATTCTCATGGTGTTTTGGGAGGCTAAGGTTTCAACGAAAGATTTTACTCCGTTTTTTATATTTGTCCTTGCTCCTTGATAGTAGATTTTGCAATATTTGGCATGTTCGTGTATCTTTGTGCTTTTTGCTCATTTTCCACTTTTAATTTCACCCATTTCATAAAAAATTGGTGCTGGAGCCAATAGCTTGATTGAGCAGAGAAGAAAGGTTTAGGACACGGAACAATATGCAATTCCATGGTTCATGCCTTCAGAAATTGAGTAGAGCTCCTATGGTTTCACATTCTTTGTATGGTTGAGTGGTTTGATTCAAGGACAAAGTAGCTTCTAGTAAAACTTGAGAATGAGTTGGGGGGAAAGCATGCCATGAGAAATTGAGTAGAGCTCCTATGGTTTCACATTTTTTGTATGGTTGAGTGGTTTGCTCCATGGACAAAGTAGCTTTTATTAAAACTTGAGAATGAGTTGAGGGGGAAGCATGGTGGATGTAATGGGTCACACAGGAAGGGAAATTTTTTAGAGTTTCATTTGAAGCATGAATGGAATTCCACACTGGACAGAGAAATGGATGAGTGAATGAATGTGTATATAGAGAGAATTGGTTTACACCTTAAGTTTTTTGGCGGTAGAGATTGGTACTTAACTTTGCATTTATCCATGAATGTGATTACCAACTATACACATGGTTTTTATTGATCAACAAGGTGTATGATACCATATACCAATACACCAAGAGGTGCAAGTGGCAAATTTAGCCCCAAAAAAATGTGGCTTTATTCGACAAGTTACATTAAAGGATATGCTCAGAGCATTTACTAGTCTTAGAACAAAGGAGTATGAAAACGCAATAGATGCTAATCAAGGACCAACATTAAGCCCATATTTATTTACATTATTGATGGATGAATTTTCAGGTAATAAATGGTGCTTGCACGTGATATTGCATTGATTGATGGGAGCAAAAAAGGGCTGACTAAGAAACAAGAAGAGTAGAGGAATGTTGAAGAATAAGAATGTCTTAGAATTAGTATGACCAAAACAGAAAATTTGAAATGTGAAATTGTTGTCGTTGTAATGATCTAGATGAAGGTGAATTAAAAATCAAAGAGATAGTACTAAATAGGGATAGTTCTCATCATTTAGGTTTCATCATTTAGGAAAACAAAGATTTTGAGAAAGGTGTGCGCTTGAGCGTGTTTTAAATCCATCAAATTCCAAATTTAAAAGTAAAAGTAACCATTTTATTAAAAAATACATATATATATAATAGATTTGGCAAATGTTTCATGGGACAAAGTAATTGGCAATTAAAAATCAACATACACAAAAGTTGTGTGTGAGAACGATAAAGCAGGCAAGTTGGGGATATGGAAAAACAAGATAATAGATTTATATTGGCATAAATGCTTGTGGTGTGACATAAGGATTATAAGAAAATTCACATGTAATATGTTCAAGGATGCTTGCATGGTAATGAAGATTTATTGTGGTCTAGACCAGTTACACAATAAGAGTGGAGAGCAACATTATCAAAGGTTAGGGATCTCGTTAGGCTATTAGGATTTTTAAAAGGTTTTCTCCTTGGGAACACAAACTTAGTCACCAAATTAATCAGAATTCAGAAAATCAAAACTTGGGTTTCTCATTTATATGTTTCCGTGTGGATAGATTCAACACTTCACCCTTTAAAGTAATTATTTTTCTTATTTTTTCCTTTTTTCTCCTTCTATTAAAAGATAGGAAAGCAGGGAAAATATACCAAATCTGCAAAAGAGTTGCCACCCTAAGTTCAAAATTCAAAAAATCTAGGAATGTATGTAGTTCTCTACAAATTTTTGAGATCCTCCAAATGCACATTAAATGCTCCCTTCAAACAACAATTCTTCATTCATATGAACCTAATCCAGATAAGAAACAGGAAAAATAGGTATTGAAAGGATAACAACTGAATTATCAGAAGCTATGTCTGAATTTTATGCTTTGTTAGAAGTACCAAAACTCTTTGACTGTCAAAACCTGCTACCTGCAGCCCTTCATCAGATAGGAAGATGGACTTGAGAAGTTTAAGTTACTAGATTTTCTGTTCTCTATGCCCTTCTCAGGTGTCGCACAGTCACTGAAATCTAATACCCGCCGCTCTATCTGGAAATAGACATACACATAAAACAAGAAAATTAATAAGCTATTGGCAGGCCAAAGAGAATGGCAACATTGGTAATAGTAGTGACAGTAGTTATGCTCTAGAATCTTTTTCAGAGCAATCTGCTTGATAGCATTATTTTAGGAAGCTGTGGGTCATCCTCTTACAGTAACAGTTGTTGATTACCTGTTCCTTTTGCCTTGCATATCTCTGTAGTGATGATTTGAATAATAAAAAGGGAACTGCAATATGTTATTTTATCTTCCTGTAGGGACATATGTCCTCTTGGAATGTGGAAGCACCAAGCATATCCAGGTGAGAATTTTTCTGTTAACAGGAACTTGCCCTTAAGACTTGAAATATCATACAAGCCCAAACGGTAATTTCTCCTTGCATCAAAATCCTTGGATAGCATTTTTTAGAACAAGAGGGTCATAAGGATTTAATTTTATGACAAAGATTGTGAAAAGGTTAAAGTTGATATTTTGGAACTAATATTTTTTTGCAATGTCCTACATCTTTCAAGGATTCTTCCAGATCAAGATGTTTCTAGAGTATTATTAATTTGTTCTTCATTTTCCTAAGCTCTCAGGTTTTCAATGTTTGTATTGACAGCTGTAGAATCTCCTAAATTATAGGATGTAAAATTGTAAATCACTTAAATTAAGAGTCTCCTAAATTATAGGATGTAAAATTATAAATAACTTAAATTAGGGCTGTATATTTAGTCTCTTATTTTTAGCCTTATTTTTAGCCTTTATTTTGTACTTCCAATTTTAGAAATATTGTATAAATAGGCATGTAATTCATAGTATGAGCAAGAGAAAGCAAAATAAAAATTTTATTCCTTTTTCTCTCTTATTTACATCATGGTATCAGAGCCTGGCTGCCTTTAGCAGACAGGATTCTCAAGGGTTTAGGCCATTGTCATCTCAATTCTGCAGAAGTGGTTCTTAGTAAGAGACGCCTCTTTTTCTGCTTTTTCCTTCAAGTATGGTGGACGGAAAAAAGATCTGTTACCGAAAACAAGGTTGGTCTCTTAGGTGATAATCTCTCTTTGCAAATCAGTCCTGTAAAGCTGGATGGTACAAATTACCTTTCTTTATCAAGGTCGTGTTTATTGTTCATCCAAGCGCGTGGCTTGAAGGGCTATGTTACAGGGGAAAAACCAAAGCCAGCAATTACAGATTCAACCTGCAACCAATGGGAGGCTGAAAACTCACTTGTTATGTCATGGCTTATAAATTCCATGCAGCCCCATATTTCAAAAGGTTATTTGTTGTTTAATACTGCTCATAAAATTTGAAGTGCAGTATCTTTAACCTATTCTCAGGTGGGCAACGATGCTCAAATCTATGAATTGCGGAATAGGGTACATGGAACTAAACAAGGTGAGATGACTATTGCTCAATATTTTGCTGAATTGAGTGGTTTATGGCAAGAACTTGATTACTACCAAGATTTTCAGGCTGTTTGCCCTGAAGATGCGACCAAATTTCAGAAATTGGTAGAAAAGGAGCGCATATATGATTTCCTTGCTGGGTTGAATATGGAATATGATCAAATACGGGTTCAAGTACTTGGTAAGGACCCTTTGCCATCATTATGGCAAACATATTCCTATATACAACAAGAGGAAAGCAGAAGGAGTGCTATGATACACAATTTTACTAGAGAAAGCTGGCCTAGTGTCTAAGACTACTTGTGAACAGATGAAAACCGGTGATTCAAGCATATCAAATAAAGATCAATTGAAGTGTGATTATTGTGGAAAACCTGGGCACACTAAAGACAGGTCTTAGAAGCTTCATGGTCGACCAAATATGAGGCGAGGAGGAAAGTATACAAGGTCACCAAGACCATAGGCAAACATGTCTGAAACTGTTGAAACACCAGCGTCTAGCGAGATCACCAATGGAAGCTTTTCCAATGAAGAGGTACAAACCTTAAGGCGTTTTTTGTCCCGGTTAGATTCTCACTCAACCACTACTGCTTCTGCTTCTTCCAATTTTGCCAATTCAGGTACTTCGTTTCTTGCGAATTACTCTACAAAAAATAATAATCCTTGGATCATAGATTCTGGAGCATCAGATCACATGACTGGCTGTCCCAATAATTTTCTAACCTACTCTCCGTGTTCTGATAAAGTCCGTATTGCAGATGGGTCTTTATCCTCTATTTCTGGAAAAGGTTCTATTAATTGTAGTTCCTCTCTCAAATTGCCTTCAGTCCTTCATATTCCAAGTTTTATAAATAATCTTTCATCTGTTAGTAAACTCATAAAAAAGTTCAACTGTAAAGCTGAATTCTATCCTTTTTATTATTTCTTTCAGGAACTGAAAACATGGAAAACGATTGACTATGGTAGAGAGCAAGATGGCTTATATCTGCTAGAGGAAAGTAATAACCCTTTGATTTCTGTTCAAAATCAAGCCTTATTAGGAGATTCAATGTCTACTAATCAACAATTAATTCAGTGGCATAGAAGATTAGGGCATCCATCTTTTTCTATTTTGGAGAAATTATATCCTAGTTTGTTTAAGCAATGCAATTTGGATTCATTAGTTTGTGATGCTTGTGAGTATGCTAAACATACAAGGACTTCTTATCCTTAAGTTAATATTAAAAGTACAATTCCTTTTATGACAATTCATTTTGATGTATGGGGCCCTATACATACTGTTTCATTGTCAGGTTATAGATGGTTTGTCACCTTTATTGATTGTTGTACTAGAATGACATGGGTTTATTTAATGAAAGCAAAGAATGAAGATTTTACTTGTTTTCAATCATTTCATAACATGATTTGTACACAATTTAATGCTAAGGTTCATGTTTTGAGAACTGACAATGGTACGGAATATATGGACAGTGCCTTTCGAGTCTATCTCGATTCCCATGGTATATTGCATCAAACTAGTTGTGTTTATACAAGTGCATAAAATGGAGTCTCTGAAAGAAAGAATAGACATTTATTAGAAGTGGCTAGGTCTCTCATGTTCACTATGAATGTTCCAAAAATCTATTGGGAGGATGCAGTGCTTTCAGCTGCATACCTTATTAATAGAATGCCCTTAAGGACACCAAATTTTAAAAGTCCTTTAGAAGTTCTGCAGGGTACTAATTCCTATACTGTTACTCCTAAGGTTTTTGGATGTGTGTGCTTTGTCCATAAGAGGAATGTGAGGAAATTAGATCCTAGGGCCCTTAAGTGTGTGTTTGTTGGGTACTCCTCCAGTCAAAAGGGTTATAAGTGTTATCATCCTCCAAGTAGAAAATACCTTGTGAGTATGGATGTTATTTTTCGGGGATTTAAGCCTTACTTTCCTTCACCTAAATCACCTCTTCAGGGGGAGGATAAAAAAGAAGATGTGATATCTTTTGCACCAATACATTTTTCTAACCCAATCATTAGTGACAGTGATGAAAATGATAAACAACCTCATGTTGGGAGACTAGATAGGGTAGATTTGAGGACTTATACACGCAGGGACAAAGCAAATAAAACCATTGAGCATGTTCTACCTAGTCAAATGCCTCCTTTGAATTCAGTTCCTCAAGATACATGTTGTGGGTCTCCTTCAACCCTTGATACTCCTAATTCTGATTCTAGTGTCAATAATCTTGTTGTACCAATTGCTTTTAGAAAAAGAGTTAGAACTTGTTCTAAACATCCTATTTCAAATTTCGTTTCTTACAATTCGTTGTCTCCTTCCTATAGAGCCTTTGTATCGTCCATGCCTTCTATCTCTATTCCACTGGGTTGGCAAGAAGCATATAAGGATCCTAAATGGAAAGAAGCTATGGTTGATGAGATGAAGGCCTTGACAAAAAATGAAACATGGGAACTAGTTCCTCTACCATTGGAAAATAAACCAGTTGGATGCAAATGGGTGTTCACTGTTAAACACAACGCTGATGGAACAATAGAAAGGTACAAAGCTCGACTGGTGGCGAAAGGATTCTCTCAAACCTATGGAGTGGACTATCAAGAGACCTTTGCACTAGTTGCAAAAATGAATACTATTAGAATTCTATTGTCATGTGCAGCTAATCTTGATTGGGATCTGCTACAGTTAGATGTCAAGAATGCTTTCCTACATGGAGATTTAGAAGAAGAAGTATATATGGAAATTCCTCCTAGATTTGACTGTGAGAAAACTAAAGGAAAGGTTTGTCATTTAAAGAAAGCCTTGTATAGCTTGAAGCAGTCACCTAGAGCATGGTTTGGCAGATTTAGTAAAGCCATGGTCTCATTTGGATATCGCCAAAGCAATGCTGACCATACTTTGTTCTTCAAACATCGCAATGGTAAAATTGCAATGCTTATTGTTTATGTTGATGATATTGTTGTCACAGGGGATGATATGGAAGAAATTGGCAGACTAAAAAAACTACTAACTCAAGAGTTTGATATTAAGGATTTGGGGAGGTTACGATATTTTCTTGGAAAAGAGGTCGCTAGATCAGACAGGGGAATTTTTATTTCTCAAAGGAAATATATTTTAGATCTTCTTGAGGAAACTGGTATGTTAGAGTGTAAGCCTATTGATTCTCCTATTGAAGCTAATCATAAATTGCAAGCTGGTTTTGGAAAACCTGTTGATATGGGTCGATATCAGAGATTGGTTGGAAGATTGATCTATCTCTCTCACACCAGGCCAGATATAGCCTATGTTGTAAGTGTGTTGAGTCAGTATATGCATGATCCTAGGGATTCTCATCTAGATGCTATTTTTCGAGTACTAAAATATCTAAAATCTGTACCTAGAAAAGGATTACTCTTTTCAAAGCATGGTCATTTGAAAATACATGGATTTACAGATGCAGATTGGGCTGGATGCCCTGATGATAGGAGGTCTACATCTGGTTATTGCACATTTGTAGGTGGGAATTTAGTCACTTGGAGAAGCAAGAAACAAACTATAGTAGCTTGATCAAGTGCAGAGGCAAAATATAGAGCTATGGCAATGGGTGTTTGTGAATTATTATGGCTTCGAAAATTAATGGAAGAATTACAACTGTTAGAAGGAAACTACTTGTCTTTATATTGTGATAACAAGGCTGCCATCAATATTGCTCATAATCCGGTTCAACATGATCGAACAAAGCACATAGAGATTGATCGACATTTTATCAAGGAGAAAATATCTAACGGAGTCTTGGATATTTGTCACGTGACTTCCGAGAACCAGCTAGTTGATGTTCTCACTAAGGGACTTGGTAGTAGATTATTTCATACTCTAGTTTACAAGATGGGCATGTGTGATATCTATATGCATCATCTTGAGGGGAAGTGTTGACAGCTGGAGAATCTCCTAAATTATAGGATGTAAAATTGTAAATCACTTAAATTAGGGATCTCCTAAATTATAGGATGTAAAATTATAAATAACTTAAATTAGGGCTGTATATTTAGTCTCTTATTTTTAGCCTTTATTTCATACTTCCTATTTTAGAAATATTGTATAAATAGGCATGTAATTCATAGTATGAGTAAGAGAAAGCAAAATAAAAATTTTATTCCTTTTTCTCTCTTATTTATATCAGTTTGACTAAGGTTACTTATATTTACTAGGTTCTAGATTTCTCTCTGGAGTACCATATAAATACGTGTATTCCAAGCATTGTAAGATAAGTCTAAAAGTCCTCTTGTAAGTTATTCTCAAGTAAAAATTCTCTATAATATGTTTACACATTTTGAGGTGGTTCCTATATGTTGTTTGTAATTTTCCACATTTGAGTTGTTGATTTTGAGTCAGCAGAGGAACTTATATCTGCTGCATATTTTTCACATGGTATTAGAGCCATAGGGCCAATTTTTTTTTTTTTTGTGTGTGTGTGTGTGTGAGAGAGAGAGAGAGTGTGTGTGTGAAAAGGTCCTTGGTGGAGGATTCAACTGGTGCCTCGCAAATGGATTCCAGTGGTCGTGTTGTTGGACTTGGAACGGAGCGGCTGAACCAGTCGAACTACCTCGAATGGATAACTTGTATGGAGTCCTATCTCATTGGTGAAGATCTGTGCGAAATTGTCAATGGAACTAACACAGATGCTCCTGACAAGATGCTGAAGAACACATTGAAGAAATGGAAGCAGCTGAATGTGGAGGCCGAACTTGTGTTGAGGAGATCAATCTCTCATGGCTTATTTGATCAGTGTAAATCAGCCCATGAAATATGTCAGACCCTAGAACTATTGTTCAACAAAAGGGATGAAGCTCAACTGCACGTCTTGGAGAATGAATTGGCAAATACTACTCATGGAAGTATTTCAATTTCAGAATATTTTCTGAAAATTAAAAGTCTGTCTTCAAAAATTTCTGTTCTGAATCCGGAAGAAGCAATTTCTGAAGCTCGAACAAGAAGAAATATATTCAAGGATTGAAAGCAGAATATATTCCTTATGTTACATCAATTCAAGGATGGGCTCAACAACCCTCTTTGGAAGAACATGAAAAATTGCTGTCCTCACAGGAGTGACTAGCCAAATGAATGGCTGGTGTTGCTATTAAAGAAGGGGAAGGAAATGTTCTTGTTGCTAGAAAAAGAATTTTCAAAGGAAAGAAAAAAGAAAATCACTTGAGCTCTCACGGAGAAAAATAAGAAAACATCCTGGATTTATATTAAAAAAAAAAAAAATCAAGAGTTACAAGTGTGCAGCAGAAAGTACATCAAAAAATTTTGTCAAACTAAAGAAGGTTATGTTGAAGATAATTGGAACGTCGACTATGGAACTAATTCATGGTAATTTAAGGGGCCCTACAAGAACTCCTCCACTTTTTGGCTTCTTTATATACTGATCTTTATTGGTGATTTTACTAAATTCACATCGGTTTATTTTGTGAAACACCAGTCAGAAGTGTTCAGCAGCTTCATGAAATTTAAAGAAACAGTTGACAGCAAGCTTGCTTCCAAAATCAAGCATTTTGGACTGCTAATGATGGAGAGTTTGCCTCATAAGAATTTTTCTCTTTTTGTTGTCAACATGGCATTAACTGAGAAATCACCTGTGCTGAAACTACACAACAAAACAGGGTGGCTGAATGGAAAATTCAGCATTTCATGGAAACTTGTACGAGCTAATTTCATGCCTAGAATTTACCTAAAGTCCTATGGGCTGAAGGTATGGGATGTGCAGTATATGCAATTAACAGGAGTACCTGTTGCTCCGATCAACATGAAGTCGCCCTATGAATTGATGTTTGGAGATAAGCCTAGTGTCAAACATCTAAGAGTTTTGGCTCATTCTGTTATGTTCATGTTCCTGAATATCTCAAAGAAGCAAGCAAGATGCGAAGGCAAGTAAATGCGTTTTTGTTGAATGTGATGAAAGAAACAAGGGTTGGAAATGCATGGATCCAAAGACTCATCTCTTTGTTGTTTCAAGAGATGTCATCTTTGATGAAGACTCTTTATAGTATGGAGGTGTTGTATCTAACAAAAGGGATTTCAAATCCTTGGATCATGAGAGCACAGAATTGCCCATCTTTAGTGCTCCCTCGAGTGACTCTTTGATTATGAGGAGCCAATTGAAAGGGGGAGTACAAGTACTCCTTAATCTGATTTGCAGAAAAGGGAAGATCCACGTGATTCACAAAGGCCACAAAGAATTGTTGTCAAGCCAGCTCATTATAGAGATGAAAATTTTGCCAGTACATATATTGCTTCTTTGCAGGTCTAATTAAAGATGAAGAACCTTCTAGCTTTGAAGAAGCTAAAGGAATCAAAGAGTGGGAGCTTGCCATTGATGCTGAAATGGATGCTCTTAAGAAACATCAAACTTGGAGTCTCGTTCCCAGGCCAAAGGATGTGGAGCATGTCTCTTGTAAATGTGTACAGAATCAAAAGACAAGCTAATGGAAGCATTGATAGATATAAAGCAAGGCTTGTTGCTCGTGGATTTTTCTCAAAAATATGGTAAAGATTATGAAGAAACTTTCAGCCCTATTGCAAAAAGGAGTTCATCATATGGTTGGAAATTATGGTAACTTGATGTGAAGAACGCCTTCTTGTAAAGGGAGCTGGACAAAGATATATACATGGAGCCGCCACCAGGTTATATTCCTAAAACACATGCAGATTTTTTTTGCAAGCTTCAAAAAGCTCTTTATGGGCTCAAGCAAGCTCCAAGAGTCTGATACGAAAAATTTCTCAACATTCACAATTTTTTGGCCATAATGCATCAAATTCCGATTCCAGCTTAATTAGTAAGAAACAAGGAAGATTGCATTGGGTGGTTCTTTTGTATGTAGGATATGATAACAACAGGAAATTATGAAGAAGAAGTCGCAATCGCAAGACTTCAAGAAGAGCCCTGTGAGATTTGACATCGAAAAACTGGGAGAGTTGCATCACTTTCTTGGTTTAGAAGTGACAAACATGGAGAATGGAACCTTGTTCACACAAGAAAGCTATGTCAAGAAGCTTGTAGGATGGTTGGGATTAAAGCAAAGAGAAAAATGTTCTATCCCTCTCGACATGAAGAAAAACTACAGCATGACCTGACCATTGTGCTCTTGTTGGCAGTCTCTTATATTTGACAATAACAAGGCCAGATATTGCTTTCTCTGTTGGTGTAATTAGCAGGTTTATCCATTCACCAAGAAAGCCTCACTTGGAAGCAGCGAAGAGGATTTTGAAGTATGTTAATTCAACTTCAGATATGGGCTTAATTCTTCAAAAGGAAAACTAATCCTTCTTTGACCGGTTTCATGGATGCTGGCTTTGGTGGTAATTTGGATGACCAGAGATCAATTTCTGGTTATGTTTTTCTTTATGGTGATATAAGTGTTTCTTGGTGCAGCAAGAAAAAAGATTCAGTCTCTTTATCAACCACTGAGGCAGAATATAAAGCTGCTGCTCTTTTTGCTCAAGAATGTGCGTGGCTCCAAAGACTTGTTGAGAATGTACATCTACCCATACTTAAGCCTACCACAATCTTGGGGGATAATCAAAGTGCTATCAAGCTCACAAATAAATCCACATGTCATGCAAGAACAACATACATAGAGGTGGAGCACCATTTTATTCGAGAAAAAGTTCTTAATGGTACTATTAGTGCTTTAGAAATGCGAAGTCAGGACAAAATTGCTAATATTTTTCACACAAAGGCTTCCTAAAGCTTCATTTGAGGCCTTTTGTGGTCATCTTGGAGTGATTTCTGTTAGTAAGAGATTTAATCAGCGGAGCCAATCAAGGAATCAACATCAAATTGAGCAAGTCAATCCGGAAATCAAGGGGATTCCATCAATTTACAAGTCAATTCGGAAATCAAGGGGATTCCATCAATTTGCTAGTCAATTAAAAAATCAAGAGATTCCATCAATTTGTTTAATCATACCATGTACATAATTAGACTACCAAAATTAGAATATATAGATTAGGAATAAGAGAAGATCACGGTTGTAATTTAAAAACTTCCCTGAATTATTTCTGTATAATTTTTTATATATATAGAATAATAAATGAGAAGAAACTCATTCAGAAAAATTGACATGGTATTAGAGTCTTCTATCAAAATCTAAATATTTGTGCCATTGTTTTAGCCCTAGGGGCTCTCGAATATCTTTGGTTCAGTTCTAGGGACTTTAGTGTCCTTGTTTCAGCCCTAGGGGCTCTCGAATATTTGATCTTCTCCTTTGGTTTTAATAGTTCTGATTTTGGAATTATTTTCAGATCAGATATTGTGGGTTTTATTTCGGAGAGTTACAATTTTTTACACACTTTTGAGTTTTTTTTAGATCACCATGACAACAGAAAACTTTTCTGTTCGGTTCAGTGAGAAGAACTATTCGGCTTGGAAGTTTCAATTCAGGATGTATGTCAAAGGTAAAAGACTGTGGGGACATATTGATGGGACTTCTACTGCACCAAATGACAAAATTGGCCTTGTTACGTGGGAGACAAAAGATAATCAGAATATTTCTTGGATTCTGGGATCTATTGAGCCACACATGGTCAACAATTTGCACTCTTTTACAACAGCCAAGGAAATGTGGGAATATTTGAAACGTATTTATAATCAAGACAACAATGCAAAACATTTTCAGTTGGAGCTGGACATTGTAAATTACAGTCAGGGTAATCTTTCAATTTAAGAATACTATTATGGTTTTCTTAATTTATGGACAGAACATTCAGCGATTATACATGATAAAGTACCACGAGAGGCACTATCTATCCTCGAAGAAGCTTATAATACTAGTCGACGGGATCAGTTTCTCATAAAACTTAGACCAGAATTTGAGATTACAAGGGCTGCTTTGCTGAACCGAGATTCAATTCCCTCTTTGGACACGTGTGTTGGAGAATTACTTCGGGAAGAGCAATGATTAATTACTCAAGAAGTTATGGTACACGACAAACTCACCTCAAAGTCTGTAACAATTGCCTATGCTGCTCAAGGGAAAAGAAAAGGAAGAGATATGAAGCAGATTTAATGTTATTCATGCAAGGATTTTGGGCATATTGCTCAAAATTGCAGCCGAAAATTCTGCAACTATTGCAAACAACGTGGTCACATTATTAAAGAACGTCCAACACGGCCAGAGAATCGTCCAACCAAAACCTTCCATGTTGCGGTTCATTCCTCTTCCCCTACAAAGCCAGCAAATCAGGGTCCCATGACAGCACCTCCGGCAGTCTCTAATCAAGTTGTCATAACTCCAGAAATGGTGCAACAAATGATTATCTCAACATTCTCTGCCTTGGGCATTCAAGGTAAGACTAAACACACTCTTCAACCTTGGTTTGTTGACTTTGCGGCTTCGAATCATATGACTAGTACTTCTGATTATATCCACAATGTTCAACCCTATTGTGGTGCCCAACATATTCAAATTGCGGATGGTAGTTCTCTTCCTATTGCTGCTATTGGTGATATTGATTCATCTTTTCGTAATGTGTTTGTGTCCTCTGGGCTTTCATCAAGTTTAATTTCAGTTAGTCAATTGGTAGATAACAATTGTAACGTGCATTTCTCTCGTGATGGTTGTCTTGTGCAGGATCAGGGGTCCGGGAAAGTGATCGCGAATGAGCCTAAAGTGGGAAGATTGTTTCCTATACATTTCCTTAGTCATGGTATTTTTTCTTTGGCTTGTAACACTGTAACAAATCTAAGTGAGGTCTGGCATAAACGTTTGGGTCATCCTAATTCTCTTGTCTAGTCTCACTTATTGAAACATGGATTCTTGAGTAATAAAAATCAGTCTTCCTCTTTATTTTTTGATTGCTCTACGTGTAAACTTGCTAAGAGTAAGACTCTACCATTTCCTTCTTCTAGTCATCATGCAAAAAAATGTTTTGATATTATTCATAGTGATGTTTGGGGTGTTTCTCCTGTACTTTCTCATACAAATCATAAATATTTTGTGACATTTATTGATGACAATAGTCGGTTTACTTGGATTTATTTTCTTCACTCTAAAGCTGAGGTCTTTTCTGTGTTTCAAAGTTTCTTGACATATATTGAGAATCAATTTTCTACTAGTATTAAAATCTTACGATCTGACTCAGGGGGAGAATATATGTCAAATGAATTCCAAGTTTACTTACAGCGCAGAGGTATTATTCCACAGCGCTATTGTCCTTATACACCTCAACATATACACCTCAACAGAATAGTGTTGCTGAACGTAAAAATCGACATTTATTGGATGTCACTCGTGCCTTACTACTTGAATCTTCTATTCTCCCTCGATTTTGGGTTGAGGCTATGTCCACAGCTATCTATCTGATTAATCGTCTTCCATCTCAAATCCTGAACTTTGACTCACCATTTTTCATCTCTACGACACTCATCCTAGTTATCACGCACTTCATACTTTTGGGTGCGTCTGTTTTGTTCATTTACCATCTACTGAACGTCACAAACTTGGTGCCCAAGCTGTTAAGTGTGCGTTTCGGGGTTATAGAACCATTCAAAAGGGATTTGTATGTTCCTCACTTTGATGATATTCCGTGTCCTATTGAGCGTTTCAAACCAGGTGTTGTGTATACGAGACGTAAAATCACTTTAACTCCTTTTGATACTGACCCGTCACATGAGTCTGTACCTCCGGCACCTCGAAGATCTACACGTCTCCCATCTACCGGATAGGTATGGGTTTCCACATACAACTCTTAATATAACTTTATCGAGCATTCCTGTTCCTACTTGTTATTCTCAGGCAGCCCAACATGCGTGTTGGAAACAAGCAATGCAAGATGAGTTTCAAGCACTTCAAGAAAATCATACATGGGATATTGTTCCATACCCTCCTGGTGTTAAACCTATTGGCCGTAAGTGGGTATATTCTGTGAAATTGAATTCTTATGGTTCTCTTGACCGTTATAAGGCTCGGTTGGTTGCTCTTGGCAATAGGCAGGAATATGGGGTGGATAACGATGAAACATTTCCTCCAGTAGCCAAAATGACTACTATACGAACTATTATTGCTATTGCTGCTTCTAAGGGATGGTCACTTCATCAAATGGATGTTAAAAATGCGTTTTTGCACGGTGATCTTAAGGAAGAAATTTTTATGACTCCTCCTCCAGGCTTATTCTCTTCCTCTTCTGGTGTGTGCAAACTTAGACGTTCTCTTTACAGCTTGAAACAAGCACCTCGGGCATGGTTTGAGAAATTTCGTTCTACTTTACTCGACTTTTCTTTTACCCAGAGCCAGTATGATTCTTCTTTGTTCCTTCACAAAACAGCGGATAGTGTTGTTTTTCTTTTTGTCTATATTGATGAAATTGTCATCACTGGCACAAATAGTGTTTTGATTCAATAGCTTAAAGAACTCCAAACTTCATTTCATATGAGGATCTTGATTCTCTCCACTATTTTTTTGGTCTTGAGATCCGTTTGGATCGGAAGGGTATTTTTTTGCATCAACACAAATATACAGAGGACTTGATCTCTTTAGCTGGACTTCAATTTGCATCTCCTGTTGACACCCCTCTTGAGGTTAATGTGAAATTTAGTCATGATGAGGGTGACCTTCTCTCTAATCCTATGATATATCTTCAGTTGGTCGGAAGTCTTAATTTTTTAACAATTACACGTCCTGACATTTCTTTCGCTGTTCAGCAAGTCAGTCAGTTTATGCATACCCCTTGACACATTCACTTAACTGTTGTTCGTCGTATCATTCGCTACCTGAAGGGTACTTCTGGTTGTGGCTTATTCTTTCCTATTAGATCGTCCCTTCGATTAATTGGTTATAGTGATGTTGATTAGACAAGCTGCCCTGACACCCGACGCTCTGTTATTGGTTGGTGTATGTTTCTTGACTCTACCCTCATTTCTTGGAAAAGTAAGAAACAAGTTTGGGTATCCAAATCTTCTACCGAATCGGAATATCGTGCTATATCTACTGCTTGTTCAGAGATTATTTGGCTTCGTGGCTTATTGACTGAAATTGGATTTCCTCAATCCGACCCCACACCTCTTTATGCAGATAATACTAGTGCTATTCAGATTACTACTAATCCTGTTTTTCATGAACGCACCAAGCACATTGAAGTGGATTGTCATTCTATTCGTGAAGCTTTTGAAAATCAGGTTATCTCCCTATCGCATATTATCTCAGATCTTCAATTGGCTGATGCTCTTACCAAGGCACTACATTGGCCTCGTCACAAGTTTCTCATAAACAAATTGATGCTTCTTGATCAGCCGCATCAATTTGAGGGGGGGTGTTATAAAGAGATTTAATCAACGAAGCCAATCAAGGAATCAATGTCAAATTGAGCAAGTCAATCCGGAAATTAAGGGGATTCCATCAATCTACAAGTCAATTCGAAAATCAAGGGGATTCCATCAATTTACAAGTCAATTCGAAAATCAAGGGATTCCATCAATTTGCTAGTCAATTAGAAAATCAAGAGATTCCATCAATTTATTTAATCATACCATGTACATAATTTGACCATCAAAATTAGAATATATAGATTAGGAATAAGAGAAGATCACGATTATAATTTAAAAACTTTCCTGAATTATTTCTGTACAATTTTCTATATATATGGAATAACAAAGGAGAAGAAACTCATTCAAACAAATTGACAATTTCCAGAATATCATTTTTAAGAGGGAGAGTGAAAAGGTTAAAGTTGATTTTTCGGAACCAATATTTCTAGGATGTCCTACATCGTTCGAGGATTGTTCCATATCAAGATGTTTCTAGAGTAGTAATTCTTCATTTTCCTAAGCTCTTAGATGTTCAATTTTTTACTAAGGTTACTTATATTTACTAGGATTCCAGATTTCTCAATTCTATAGAAGTATGTATCTTCCAAGCACTGGAAGATAAATCTAAAAGTCCTCTTGTAAGTTATTTTTCTCTGGTAAAAATTCTATCCAATATGTTCACATTTTTGAGATGGTTCTTATTTGTTGGTTTTAATTCAACTTTCGACCAGCAGAGGAATTTATATCTGCTGCATAATTTTTCACAAAGTTGAAGGTTCTTAAAGAGTGGTTGAAGGAACAAAAATGTGAAGCTCTTGGGGATTTCAACATTAGAAAGAATTCCCTCCAAGAAATGGATGCTTTTGATAGTGTGGAGGTTGAAGTGGTCTTTTGAGGATAAGAAGGCTCAAAGAGAGAGTAGTTAAATAAATTTGAGGAGATACTTTTGACATAAGAGAGTAGTTGGTGATAAAAGAAAATTCATTTTGAAGAGTGAGGGGGCTATGGTATTCAATTTTCCGATGCAGTTAAAATTACTAATGAAATTCCGATCTTTTATAAGAATCCTTATTGTGGGGGGAAATTATTTTAGACACATGGAAATTATCAAGATGTCCTGGAGAGCAGTACGAGAGTCTTCAAGAATGACTAAATGGCCTAATACTAATTTCTCAATACATAATCTCTTTTTCATAGTGAAGTTTTATTACTTATTTTTAATATCATATCCTAAATGGCCTCTAATCAGTGCCGAGCATTATCAAATTCTAGATGTATAAGGACTTCTAGTCCTGCCAAGATAATTGATCCAACTAATCCATTTTGGTCACTATGGACAGTAGCTACCAAGAGACATTCTACAAGAAAATCAATATTTTCATTTCTGATATCTAAAGCGAAAAGCATATGAACCTTTACCTGATTATGTGCAGCATGATTGCTTCCTTGGCTATTTCCCAAGACTTTCTGGGCACTAGCATAGGCATCTGCAGTACACTCACTCAGCCGCTTCATTAATCCAATGGCATCGTAACTTTTATCCCCAGGGCTCAAGAAATATCCAATATCCTGCAAATCCAACCAATTAATAATGATAGTACACAACCTATAATCATTGAAAGAGAAATCAAAATAATGAAGTAGCTACTAGTAAAAAGGCCAAAAGATCAAAAAGCTCTAACAACTTGAACTTTAGATACCTCAATAGATATCTCTGTATCAAGTAGAGGCCCTGGAGAGAAGGAATTAATGAAGGAAGGCGACTTCCAAACTGAAGGGGATTCAATTCCTCTTTCACAAGTAGAGTCACCAAATCTAGCATGAAATAAACCAGAAAACCATGAAATATCCAAACTTCTACATTACCACAAACTTCAAATTAAAAAACCAAAGCAGATTAAAAAATATATTAAGCTCCAATATGCAATCAAGGAATATAGGAAAGAATTATAAAACAACCTATCACCCCAAAACTTAAGCTCACAAAGAAAAAAAGGAGTTAAATTTTATTATATTTTAATAAGAACCATCTGATCATTTATTTATTTATTTAATTTTGTAGAAAAAGAAGAAACATATTAAAAGCAGAATGACAACAAAACAATAAATCAAGCAAATAAGGTTTGCAGTCCAGTAAAGGTTGGTCAAAAGAGCCCTTTTGAAGGCCCCAAAAGTAGAGCACCACATAGAATTTTTTCTTTTTTGATAGAAAAGAGCACCACGAAAACTATTTTATTCTTTCTTAAATGTTGAGAAAGATAATGACCTTTGAGAACATGCATTTCCATCTGCAAACACACAATGATAAAGCCTCTTCTGCATCTTCTTATTCCTCCCAAAACCCTGCCTTCGCTAGATAATGACTAAGAAATGTTTTGTCCAGTGGAAGAATCCACACTGACTAGTATCAACTTCAAATTGACTATTCCATGTATTTTAAGCCAAATAGTTCAGAAAGATCTTATCATGGTTATTATGAGGGAGTACATAATGCCGACATCAAGTAATAGAGCTTCTTAATCCTCTGTTCCGGCATTGAATATTGGCATTTTTTCTCTCAAAGATTAGAGATTTTGACCATGACAGAAACCTTGGCTTTCCAAATGCATCCCCTCAACCAAAAAAAAAAAAATGTTGCATTTGGGGGGATACAATAAATGGTCCAACGAAGTTTTACACTTCTATAAGAAGTCTATGCTCTATAATCTGAAAATTGGAATAGAGGATGGTTTTGGAAAAATTTGATGAAGCTCAGAAGATAAAATCTGTTGTCTTCTAGTTCCAATCATTTAGGCTTCTAAAGTCAAGTGGAAATTGCATAAGGTTATTGGCAGGAACAAAAGGGAAAAATTGAGGTTCACAAAATGCAACAATGTAGCGGAGGCAAGGATAAACAGTGAGAAAAACATGATCACTTTTCTCATAACTTACAGAAAACAAGGACAAGAGACATCATCAGCCATATAATTGGATAGAGGTAGGGAATCTTATCCAAGATGAAGTGCATTTTTACAACCAAAATCCCAGTTGTGTACACAATGCCCAACTAGAAGAAAAGAGAACTCCTTCCTTATTTGTTTACCATTAGGGAATTTAGATAACAATTTAGGTATCATGATTAATATCTAAAGCATGGGCAGAAAAAGTTAAAACTATCTTACTTGCAGAGATTACTGATCTCAGTGTCAGCCTTATCTGACACAAGTACTGCCGGAGAAGATAAAGGAGCAGAACAAAAATCTTCATCCAGTGCAGCTTTTGCGACTTTGGGGTACATGCTTCCTTCACCTTTAGCAACAGGATCAAATGGGCCATTATGTTCAACAAGTTTGCCAAAAGGAGGCTGTCTCTTGACCTGAGCAGACAACATTAATAAATGTTTGAGACTAAAAATGAAAACCTGATCTCTTATCAACTTATCATAAACTTCCCCAGCAAGGTAAAAGTTCAACTTATTGCTAAGTCACATTCTTAAATGGAACAAATCCCACTCATGTCAAGTGCAGTGAATATGAAAAGAGCATAATGTAATTCTGATAATGTGTTGCTGTATTCCCAAGGAACCACATCCTATTGTCTTCATGAATCTAGCCATCACATTATCATTGTTGTGAATTGTATAAGCTAACATGATGCATTGATTTGGTTAACTCCCAACACAATCGTGATGTTTTAGAAGTGTATCAGCAAGTGCCTTACCAAGGAGATGCATTGCATTACATGAAGCAAGCCGAATAAAATTCCTCTGGATACCGGGAAGCCAGACAAGGGAGGCTTATATGTCTTCCCAAACTCAAAAGGAGACGTAGAGAGGGCCACAAAATGCAAACATACACCCCTAACCAGGACTAAGTTCAGACTAGCTTTTACCCAACAATGTTGCAATCCACAGATACCAGAAAGCCAGACAAGGGGGGCTTATATGTCTTCCCAAACTAAAAAGGACACATAGAGAGGGCCACAAAATGCACACACACACACCCCTAACCAGGACTAAGTTCAGACTAGCTTTTACCCAACAATGTTGCAATCTACCAGCTGCAATACACATATCAACTACAAAGGACTTGGTCCTAATAATGAAGACCAACTCCCAAACCACAAGAATCAAACAAAATTTCTAGAACTTCATATTTCTACAGGGAAACAGAGTGAAAACATTTGGTCATTGATCTGAGAGAAAAGTAACAGACGTTGTGAAACAAACAACTTCTCTCAAAGCTTAAGCTGGAGAGAGCTGTTTCTATTATTAAATAATTTGACAGATGTACATGTATAAGGTTAAATTAGAAGAGTCTGTAAAATTTATTTCTGAACATTGGACAAACTTTCTTCTAGTGCTATCTTAGCAGCTCAATAGAGAGCATTAATGACGAGCAATATAGACTAGAAGTGGTAGCAATCCTAGAGACAACAGATTAAGCAGAAGCAGTTAGCAGAGCACATTAGAACAACCCAAAGAATTACAAGTGCTTAAAATATGGATAGGAATGTGAGTTCACCAAAAGTAGTACCGCGTATTATCACCCATGGCAAAAGAGAATACTGTTTTTAAGTGTAGAAAACCAATGCCAGAAACATATGAACTCACTCTTTTTGCAGCAACATCAGCATCAGCTGTAGTCTCAGCATCCAGATCAGTGGAGCCGAATTTTCTCTTTCCCATGGAATTATGATACCTCTTCTGTGAAGCTGTCTTGTCTGGAATGGTGCTACCATCTCTTCTAAATTCCTTTACCTCTTTGGAAGCTTGGCTAAAGTTCTCTTTGCCTTCAGCAGAGACTAAGCACTTCCTTCTTGGAATATTTAATGGAGACCTCAAGGATCCTCTGTGTATCTCACTCTCGTCATGCAGAATATCTGACTGGCAAAACTCTGTAGTTAGATTTGATGCACGAAAGGATTCATGATTCCTGTCATTTTCAAGTTTATTGTCTGTTCTTCCTTGCAGAGGTGATAATAGTTGACGCCTTCGTTTCTTCATAATAGAAGGTGTACCAGTAAATGTTTTCGCAGCATGTTTCAGAATTGCATCAGGACTGGTAGCCCAACTTAGGGAAGCCAATAGCCCCTCAGGAGTGGAGCAACTCATAGGAGATGCCATCACTTGACCAATACCAAAAGGGCTAAATTCCTGTTCTGGATCAGTATGAGTTTGTGTAAGATTACAGCTAAAGAAAGGGCTTGGAAAACAAGGGGGTTCATAAAATAGAGAGCCCGAATCCTGCTTCTTGCTTTGCGGGGATGATATTTCAAACATGGGGACAGTATCCATAATATTTGATGGTCCAACATCAGAATTCTCAGATGAGAAAGGTATTGCAAATGCTGCTGCCTGACTCGTTTGCTCTTTAAAGTGCCCATTTTCCATATCATTTCTATGAGGGTGAATGAACTTGTCCTTTTGGAGGTCCCCATTTTGAACTTTAAGCATTGACAAGTTTGATGGATTAAACAAACCATCACGAGCAGCAATTGATGATACAATGGGCAGAGTATACTGACCGAAAGAACATTCTGACATGTCAGACCTCATAGGCAAATGTGAATGAGAAGCTGAAGCGCCAACAATTTCAGAACCCAGGGCATAGGCTGCTTGAACAGGTAACAAGTCTGTGTTTCTACTGGGGTCAAAGGCATTTGCTTCCTTAGCTGTATTACTAGAGGAAACAAATCCATGGCTCTCCATGTCCCTGCAGTCACCATCTTCACTTATAAGGACATTTTTATGTTTCTCACTTCTGACAGACGTATCTCCTGTGGAAGCAGAGGCTACGATTGCCGAGGGTGATCGAAGAGAACCAGCTTCCATTTCTTCAGTTCTGACAGAAGCAAAATTTTCCTCATGCAACTTAGAAGAGAACCCCAGATGAGGTGTCTCCAGGCTGTGAAAGGTGGTGTCGTACAATGCATTCCTTTCCTTTGGACTGGAACTTTTCTCATATCCATTCACCATTTTCATAGCAGATTGTAAACATCCCATAGATGTCAATCCATAGTTGCATTCCAAAGATGCTTCAGCTGCTTTCTGATCTATTGGATCACTGGGATATTCATCATTCATTATTCCTCGAAAAGATGATGACGTAGATGGAATTTCCTGTCCAACCTTAGAAAGATTTGAAAATGGATCAAGTAGACCTTTTGCTGTATAAGATTCCAGTCTTTTTCTTACAGAGCTGTTCCAATGGTTTTTTATGGCATTGTCGGTTCTGATGGAAACAGAATCACAGCCATCTCAGATCATATGTTTGTAAGAGAACTTCCAAGAAAAGAGATAATCATACATGCTACAATCAAATTTACAAAATGTTGATAACTATGAACAGAAACCATGGACATGGTTAGATAAGCTAAAAAAATAAATATTAGTAGAAGAAAAGGGTAAGTGATGGTTGTGATACAAATAAGCTAAAAATAGTAGGCATACCTTCCAGGCAAATATCTGCATATTTCTGCCCATTTATTCCCATAAATCTGGTGAGCCTGAACCAATGCCAATTCTTCTTCAGGTGTCCATGCCTCCTTCTTTATGGCAGGATCGAGATGATTGTGCCACCTATGGTCAGCATCATCGTGAGCAAATGAGGAATTTGACAGAACAATTGCAACTACAAGCATGCCATGGATCAAAAAATTGTCATTTAGAGCATAGCAGGCATAATTTGTGGAACTGGTCCAGAAAACAAAGATATTTGTAACTAAAAATTGAAATAGAAAACCACAGTTTATAACATAATAATATCCAATATTTTTGCTCAATGCAGCCTTGCGAAGATCAATAGCAGCCAGCACAGCTATGAGATTGCTTTGATTTTATCAGTCAATGAAGATAATTTTTCTAATTACTACGATCCCCAACCACAGGAATAAACACAAGCAACACAAATAATTTACCTCTCCCGACACTGCTTTCCAATACGCCCTTGTAATTGTTTCGCAATTTTAGACCATTTCTTTGCCCCATAGTTGTTCACCAATGCAATCAATGCATCATCCTCCTGCCCACAAGTTTCAACAGAAAATAGTGAGATTGCATGCATTATAAGCGACAGAAGAGATTGATTATCAATACAATTTATGCAGACAAAAGGCCGAAAAAAGGAAGAAAACAAAACTTCCAAGACTCGCCTCTTTTGACCATGGACCCTTCACAACTTCTGGATTCAAAACCTTTTGCCACCTGTGTTGGCATTGTGTTACAGTCTTGTTCTTTAAGCATTCAGCTGCAAATGACACCATAAAACATGATTCAATAACTTTAAAACATGTAAGGTACACAGAACCTTCATGGGGACAACACCAAAGACAAGAAGAAAGAAATTCCACCACAAGAAATTTCTAATGTGAAGAACAAATAAACCTAAGAACCTTAAGTCTCCAAGGATAGTGAAATTCCTGGGAACTATCATCTTTATTTTCTTCTTCTGAAATGAATTTTTATATAATGATGTGCAAAGGACTGTCCAACTTCTTTCCTTGTGTGAAATAGAAGAAATATTCAAAATGGGAAAAACAAAGAAAAATTAATAGGGAATAGGAAATTAGGAAAGAAATTTAAACAAGCTTGCAAATTGTGCTTTCCATTAACCTAAGATACACCTTTGTAGAACCTGAAGCAATGCACCAAAGGAAAACAGTGGAGAGTCCACAATCCTGTGCCACAAAGAAAAAACTGCTAAATATACTCCAATAACAGCAAATAAATTTCAACATAATCTCTTCATTCCTCCTCCTTCTTAGTCCCCCAATAACTTGTAAGGATTGTTGAAAAATAGACAAAGTGGGTATTTGTGTATTTTTTACTGTTATGTTGAATTATTCTATTATGTAAGAAGAAGAGTAGAACTAATCAAGGATAGTATTTCTCCCCATCCACCCATCCCACCCAAGGGGAAAAAAAAGGAAGCAATTTCTTCCCTTATTTAACCTTAACATGGTATTAGTCAATAGGTTGGAAGTTTCTAATATTTTCCCTCATTTTCACTGTCCTAAATTTAATCATATTTTTCCACCAAATACACAACCAGGAGACTCAAAAGAAAGATAGAACTCTAGAAAAAAGCCATGCACATGGACAGTGACATGTCCATATAGTGTTGGAACAATGTTTTCACAGTGTCATTTCCTGCTTTTTAAGTTCTGAGCTCCTGGTTTTAGGTGTTTGTAATGGTTTATGTTAAATCCATATGCTTTTTTTAATGTTATTGAGCATGGATTTTATGTAAGTTTGGGTGTTTGCATGAGTACTTAATGTTGGAATTTCCCTTGTCTTCAGTACAATCAACCTACTAAAACATATTCAAGGACCGACTAAAATGAAAAGCAAGATAACAAAATTCAAGTATTGATTTGCCACTTCTTCATGCCATTAATAAAGACAAGAACATGAGTTCCAAAAGCAAACCTATTTTTTTCCACTTCTTTCCTTTATATAACTCCACAGCACCACGGAGAATATCATCCTGAAAGGCAATAATAAACCATATACATGTTGAAACTTCAACTTCGGATTGTTCAAGAGCAAATCTGGCAGTAATACCATTAAACAAGCAATAATGAAATATGGTTACAGATTCAGACACCATGCAATTTCTTATTGGCAATTTTTTGAGGGGGGGACTCAAACATGATTTTGATCACATACAATGACTTCAAGTCATTTGGGATACCATGTGAACCAAAGACCTTGGTTCCCAATAAAGACACAGCAAAATTTGAAATACTAGATTAGATTTCAGATCTACAAAAGGAAAAGTATAAAGTATCAGTATTGCTTGACAGATATCTTAGGCTTTTGATTTTTATCATGGTCCAGGGGGACCACATCTTTTCCCTTATGCACAAATATTATTTCTAGAAGGACAATAGTCTACAAAGTTGAAAATAACTGGAAACCAAAAAGATGTCAGTAAGACAGGGTTGACATTCTTTAGTGACTAAAGAAAAATGTGAAATGCATCTAAAGCCCCTTCAACAGTCCATTGCATGCATATGTTGACAAATTTGCAGCAGCACATAATGACATGCTTGTTGCCAAGAGACATGAGAACTTAAATCGACACTTTACCTCCTCAGGAGACCATTTTCCACTTGATGATCGTCTTTGTGGGCCTCCTGACCTCCTATACATAAATCACAGAAAGTCACACATTGCTCAGCTACTGAAGTAGACACCCACACGCAAGCGCACACAGTCAGCAATTACGAATACAGAAATGCATATGACACGCACTAATTCTTTCAAACAGTGAAATTCAGGTGGGAAGCAAGAACTAATTCGATTTTGATTTTTTAGCAACTGTTCGTCAGTATCACATAAAGGACCAACATTCGAGGTTCATCATGATCGCAAAATGATGGAGGATTGACGGCCATCACCACATACAGGACCAAAATTATGGTTTCTATCATGATAGCAAAGGACAGAAGAGCTCCGATGAGACCTTGCATTATTTCATTAGGGACTTTTGCAATATTCAATTTACAATGGTGGGCAACTTGGGAGGGGAATTGATACTTTCTTGTCATATTTTATATCACTTTGACCCATAAAGAGGACCAGATGAGGCAATCCAAAGAGTTGAGTTTTTAAGGTCTAGCAGTTATATAGAATCTAGATAGAAAGGAAGCGCAATGAGAGAGAATCTGACATTATCTTAATTGGAGGGGTATATAGGAGACCATTGACAACAAACTCATTATGCATTGATAATGTGGATGTGGCAAGTACAGGGATTTGACATCAACTTCCATAGAAGAGTATATAAAGTACTTAAAGTGACTTCTTCACTTGAGAAGTGGCTAGAGAAAGCTTTTCACTGAAAATTGGAAAATAAGAGTACATAAGGGACAAAGAAAAAGAAAGAAAACATAAAAGAAAGCAATTTTTGTGCAAGAGGGCACTGAGCTAATCAATAATATATTCTAGCAGTGTGGTTAGACAAGAATTTTCCGTTCCTTCCCCAGTCTATGTTAGGAACTTTTGGATAGCTACCAGATTAGTATGGAGAAATTACAAGGTCAGAGGGGCACCCTTATGCGTAAAGAATAGAAAAGAATATTCTTTTGAGCCACCTCACTATTTCTTACTTGAAGTGAAGGGAGCATAATAAGATAAACTTTAAGGGGACAGTGCTAGTCTCTACCAATACTGATACCTTTTCTATAATGCTTCCTGGAATAGACAACTTATGTAAGTATAGCTCAGAGCAAAAAGTTCCCCACGCCACTACAACATCTGGTAAATTTCGCACTCAGGCAGCATATTGATTGACCTTCTAATACTTGAAAGACAACCAGAAATTTACCTGAATGGAGACTCTGGTTGAATCCAATTGACAGCATCTTCAAAACCAGTGCTTGACGTTGGACTCCCCATGGCTTGCTCATGTAAAGATGTTCCAAACACAATTTAAGCAAACAATTCCAAACAAGTACCAATACTTCCTTCAAATTTTATATCAATCTCCTTTATCAAGCTTCCTCATCATAGGCTAATGCTACAAGCTAAAGGAGAAAAAACATAAACGAAACAGTTAATTAGAAAAGCAGTTTAAAAAGCACTACAATTATCTTCGATTGGGGAAGCAAGCACCACTGACCTTCTACACATGTTTCAGTAACAGGAGAGAAACTAACCAAGGATCTATTCAGAATGTCATCATGATATATAAACATACAAAATTTTGCAATCTGATTCAAATTGGAAAATTCATATGGGCACAATGACTCGCTGACCAAAGTTAACAAATGATCTACAAGCATAGGACAAAACCACAGTTTATACACCCTCCCTCCCCCCCCAAAAAAAAATGCAATTTAAGTTAAATTTGAAAAGGTGACATTGAATGACTGACTTGTCAACCAAAATGACCACAATAATCCATAAGCCATCGAGACATTCAGTCCGTGTAAAAATGATCAATTTCATAATTGTTAATCCACTCAAAACCCATCCCCAGAAAATTTAATTAAAAGAAGAAATCAAATCCTCCCGAAAGTAATTCCTTTCATTTAAGCAATCAAGAATTGATCAATGGAAATTCAAGATTCTTCATCACTGCAAATAAACACATTCAAGATTCAAACAGTCAGAAACTCATTGATAAACATGAATCAAGAGAGTTTAATTTCAAAACCCTAGTGCAAAATTCAAATTTTCAGCTGGTGATCCATCACAATCATGCTCCAAACTTCAGATTATGTCTAAAACAGCCAATACGTTAACCCCCCCCCCCCAAAAAAAAGGGCAAAAAGTAAAGTTATTGCTGGGGTTTCAATCGGAATATTAAAAGGGATTCAGAACCTGTTATTCAATATTGCCAATCCACTCAAAACCAATCCCCAGGAGAATCTTAATCAATAAAGTCACCTATAATTAGTCAAATCCTCCCAAGAGTATCTCTCAAAGGAATTTCAAGATTGTTCATCACCGCAAATGGTTGAAAACTCAATCAAAAACATGAATCCGGAAAGTTTAAATTCAAAACCACAATGCAAAATTCAAATTTCTAGCAAAATTTATTCATCGGTCATGACCACAAAACCTAGAAGATTCCAATACATAACCCCAAAACAAAATCACAATAAACTATCGCTAGGGTTTCCAATGGAAAACTTAAAGGAATTCAGAACCTCCTGAAACAAAACCCAAATAGTCAGATTACATGATCCCGTCTTTCCACGAAAGATTAAAAACAATAAATAAATAAATGGAGAGGAAAGAACAGCAAACTCACCAGAAGATGATGGGGGAGAGAGTGAGAGAGAGAGAGAATCGAAGAGATTTGAGAAGAAAAACGATCGGAATAATTGTTACTTTTGAAGACTCGGTAGAAAGGGGGTGAAGAGGCAGAGCAGAGACTAGACGGGGGAGAGATTAAACGGTCCGATTCTTTAAAAGTGCCAATAGGAAGTACCGTTGTGTTTGGCTCCGGGAATAGTATTATTCCAACGGAGAATAAGAATAAGGGGGTGCAATACAACATTTCAATGTATTTTCCCAATTTAACCTCATTAGATTTTGTGTTTTTCCCCCCTTTTTTCTTTATATTTTAGAAGAAAAATTAATGGGTTTTCCCTATCAATTAAATTTTCCATAATGCACTTGCTATCTTTTTTTGTACAATTTGCAATGCTGAGAGGAAAATATTCTTAAAATCATAAAGAGATTTTTTTTTTTTTTTTTGGGGAAATTGAGGTTATTTTTATACAACAAATTGAAACACGTACTTGGGATGACCAAAATTTGCTTTAAAATCTTAAGAAATGTATTTACTGGAAAATTATTAACAAATTAGTATAAAATAAATAAAAATTTTGAATTTTGAATTAGCTAAAATATTTATAAATTAAATGAAAACATTTTAATATGTAGAATAGATGGTCACCCTTGATATGAAGAGATATAAGATGACACAATTAAATAGAATGGTACATAAAAATTAAAATTAGTAAAGAAAAGACACATGCATGTATAGGAGTATAGGAGTAGATCTAACCATGATTCGGTTTGAACAGCGAATTGAACCGAAACCATTAGTTCAAAAACTAAATCGAAACCGAAACTGAAAACTTATGTTTCGATTATAGTTTCTGATTTTTAAAAATCAGAATTAGAACCAAAATTGAAATAGGAACCGAAATCATAATTTTTTGAGAAAAAAATTGGTTTTTGAATGTTGCACGATGCTCAGCGGAACGGCCATATCATCTCTGGTACTCAAATGATAAGGGAGTTATAAATTCAAATTGTAAATGAATTATGTAGTTTTTGATTTCTTTAAACTCCAAAAGGATAAGTAAATAACTTAATTTATACAAATTAAATTAATTGATTTATATAAATTATGTTTTTTTTTTCTTTTTCTCCTTTTCTTAAATTATAAAAATAAAAAATTAGATATATAATATATTGTAATTATATGACAATAAAATTTTCTTTTCGCTTGATGATGTGAAGTTTTTCTTATAATTTTAATTTCTTAAAATTAAAAGAGTTAAATTTTGATCCTAAGTATTTTGAGTTGAAATAGAACCATTGAGAAACTAGAACCGAAAGCGTCTATAAATGGTTCAGTTCCGATTCCAATAGAAGATGAAAGCGTCTATCAGCGACTTTGAAATTGTGATCAAGCCTTTATAGGAGTAACCAAATGTTTTTTTTAAAATTATACTGATAAAACATATAATTTTTAAGTTCAAAATAATACAAAAATCAATATAAAAAAGGTAAAATTTAGGAAATAATGGAGACAAAACAATGAGAAATTTAAGTAAGATTCATTAACTCAAGTTAACTTGTCAAAACATTTGATAAACATCTAACAAATTATTATAAAACATACACACATATATAAATATGTATATATGTTTGTTTTTGCTAAACAATTTGAATTTTATTTATCAGGGTGAGAGCAAGAGAGAGTGAGTGAATTGTGTGAGAGAGAGAGAGACAGAGAGAGTAGAAGGTAGCTTAAATAGAGATAAGAGAGAGTGAGTGTCCTTTGGGTTTTCAAGAGAATGTTGGAGTTCAATATTTTCAAGAGAAATCAAGAATCGAGTGCAATTTATCGAGAAATGCCCGTGGTGACATTGCTTTCAAAAAGAAGAAAAAAAACTCTGAATATTCTTGTTCAAATCAGAATTTTTCAACAATTGAATGCAAATTATGGTGGTAAACCTTTGATCATGATTTCCAACAATTTTGATGTTTGGGTTTTTGTTTCTACAAAAATTATTGGAGAAGACACTAACTTGCTTAATTCAAGGATCTTCTTCAAAATTCTTTTACAATGTGCCAACCCACTTTAAGGCTGATGTCCTGGTGAAATTTTTCCTTAGGATGGTTATCCCATGTTCAAAGTAATTTGAAATTCAAAAACTAGAGAAGGAAGCACCAAAATTTGTTGTATGCTGGCCCTTAATTGCCCTTTCATTTACAGATGTGTAGCAATTAGTTCATCAAATTTGCCCAACCGAGAGATTGCAATTGATGTGACGGTGTCCTAGGACACTCGATCACAGTGCTTGTAGGAAGACTTATCATGAAGAGAAATATCAAGTACGTTATGTTCATGCATTACACTGTAACCACCCTCCGTCCAATACCCAACTTTTTTTTTTGTTTCCCAGGGGGGGGGGGAGAGAGAGAGTTGGTGGGAGGTGGGGTTCTAAGCAGAGGCATACTGATCATACCACACTGCTTAAGTTTGTGCTGCGACATACCCACAGGCCGCACTGATAGACGTCATCACGAGCCCTATTTCGACCGACTGATCTTATACCAAACAAATTGCAAAAAAAGCAAGATTCCTTGATGGAAGACAGGAAGATTCATTCTAATACAAATGAACCAAATACTTGGTAGAATCATCAGCATGTTTCCTTTAACCAGCATGAAATGTTTGGTAAGCCAGAGTCTCAGACCATGTGGATGCATTTGAGTCTCTTTTTAATAGTATTTTTTGCACCCTCAGTTTTATAATTAACCAAGCCGCATATACAAGGAATGGGTGAGGACGCTGTGAAGTGTAACCTATGGAAAGTGCACCTACTTCTGTACACCTTTTACACAATCAATGATAAATTCTTGTAAATAATGACACCAAACTTCTAAAATAATTCCGTATGGTTAAGTCAGCAGTCTCATATGGCTACTGGTTGCAGAACCCTGACACATACGCATATGTGGAGGAAGTGCTCTGGGTTCTTTAAATTGTTGACTACCCAAGAAAAGGGAATCTCCATTTTCGGTTCAATACCTTGTATACGGATAAGCTTGATTTCAGGACAACTAGAAGCAGAACCAGAATTCACCCCTCCATCTAGGGTCTCTGTATTTACTTCAGTACTTTTTGTGCTGCCTTCATCTCCTAAGCCGGATCTCTGTTCATCTTCAGATTCTATTCTCGATATTTCCTCAGTGATAGAGGGTATGTCTGTGAAGAGCTCCGGAAGAAGGGATCTCACTGCATCACCGAGAGTAAAGCATTTACCTGGAAAGGAAAACTATGATCTGTTTACACCCATACAAGAGCAGTTCCTTGCTAAACTACATGTGTTGCAAAATAGGAATAGAATGGCATAAGAGATTAATTCCTATTACACAGTTCAACATGCACAATGTTAGTGTCATAAAAATCTGGACCAGGGCTTACCTTCCTCTTTATGAATCTCGACAGGTCGATTAATGTACAGGATTTTGTCCCAGCCATCAACTGGAGGTGCATCTTCTAAATCCACAAAGTCCTCACTCACACTCCAGACATACAATCGAACTGGAATTCTACCTAACAGCACAAAAATAAACATCAAAAAGACAAGGCATGGGCTGACAATAGGCATACTCCCTAGTTTCATAAAGCAATTCAAACCCTATTTCTAATAGATAGTAAAACAGATATTGATTAAAAAAGGGCTCATCCAGTGCACAAAGTGTTCCCCGGCTTAGTGCAGGGTAGGGGGAGGGTTGGCATATATGTACGCAGCCTTCCCCTTGCATTTTTGCAAAGAGTCTATTTTCACGCCTCGAACCCGTGACTTCAAGGTCACCAAAAGAGCAACTCCACCGTTGCACCAAGATTTGCCCTCTAGATTAATTGCAAATTGAAATAGCTAAACGCGATTAAAATTTAAACCTTTTCAATACAATACAACAACCACCTGAACCTTAATACCAAAATTTGGGATCGGTCATCAGAGAGACAAATAAAAATGATAAACAAATAATAATAATAATAATAATAATAATAATAATAAAACTATCCAAAAACAATTATAATATGAAAAGTGATGATATAATATAAAAAAGCATTGTCAAGCACTTCATAAATAGTTATAAGCAGCCTATGATTCAAGAACTATAAGCATAACCAGCTTCTTCATTTCCTGTAGCCAAGGCAATTCAAATTGTTCTTCATGATCCAGGACGAGATGACAAGAACAGTGAGTTGTAGGATATGGAGTGTGAGGTTTCAGAAAGATCGGATGATGATCTCCTAGTAGATCTGGATGTGATCTCTAGTTGGGTAAGATGGAAGTTGACATGGGTTTGCAAGGTTTTGGGAGTTTCTGCTGTGACGATTAAAAAGGAGCAGCTGCATGAAATGGTTGCTAGCAGAAACAAAGAGATGCATAAAGGTGAAACAAAAGCGAGAACTGGCAGAGATAATAATACAATCTTTTTTTTTTTGGGATACAAAGAGATAATAATACATAGCTGAAGAGATTAGTTTAGCCATTTTAGTAGTGACTACACTCAAAGTTGCATTATGTTAGAGTGTAACATGTAACGTATCTTGTTAAGAGGAGCTAAGGTGTAGCATATCATATGCACTATTGTTGACCAACTTAAGGAGTACCAAGATTGGTTCCACATCAGTGTGAGCGTGAGCCTAAACAATTATATCCTTGGACTAGAAACTAAATTTGTAGAGCATAATTGCCTCCATTCTTCAACAAGGCTTTAAGCCCCAACCATATGTTATGGTCCCCAAAGTGCTAATCCTTTCTCCACATGTTTGAGTCAAGTGAATCAGGTTAGCTATTTTAGTAGCAACTATAATTACACTAGTACAATTTTGGAGTGTTTTGTCTCCTGTTCAGTGGGCCATCATAGCATATGTATGACATTCGTGATCGACCATTTTAGATAGTAACAAGATCAACCACTCCATCATTGTGAGAGCCTAAACCAATATCATCCTAGGAATTGGAACTTAATCAGTAGAGCATACAGCCTCCATTCTTGTACATAGCTTTAAGCCCCAGGAGGTTATAGACACCAAAAGGCTCATACCCTTTGCCCACTTATAGGTTGATTTGATCCACAACAAAAAATTGCATGTCATGAGTAATTAGTTGAATACTGAAAAGAAAGAAAGAAAAAAAAAAAAAAAAAAAAAAAAATGAAGCAAATTTCCAGAACTTCATATTACAAAGAGCACCAAACACTCCCTGTTGCAATTATTAGCTTCACGTAACTTTTCATCTTTACTTGTTATTAGTTTTGAATCATGCAAGTCCTTGATGATGATAGTTTCACTTTTCTTTTAAAAAAAATGCAACTAGTTTTAGTTTGAATGGTTTATTGATTTCTTACTCTCCTTTTTGGTCTTTTCTAGCCGCTCATGATCATCTGCAGAAGATCTAACCTCATCTCATTCTTCATCAGCCATGTACTAGTAACTTTGCTCATCAATAGAAATTAAATTAGTGATTGAGGACATTCATTGTGATAAATTCAGGTGCAAGTAGCCAAGGAGAAGCAAACTCGACTCCAGAAAGACTACACTTTAAAGTTCTAGCAATTTTAGGTTGTCAAATGATTGCACTTGAAATTGTTCCTATGAAAGATTAAAGTGGGGAATGGATGTTATTAAGTTCAGCTAACAAATCCTCTTGGCAATGGTACTCAAGAACTGAAATCAAAGCTCTCCTGAAGCAAGACTGTGGGGTCAAGGAGAAAGAGGAGAGACTTGTGTAAGCTACAAAAATGTTTTCACCCTTTTTACCAATATATGAAAACTGAAATATATGATATCATGGTGTCAGAAGTAGGATCTCAGACCTCCTACTGGTAGATTGGAAATTTTTCTTTGCCCCATACATACCATAACGGCGTCAACTTAAATCCCCCTCCACCCACCCTAATATGAGTTAGTTAATAGGTTTAGAATGAACATGGCTTATTATCAGAAGTGGGAGTTAATATGTTTCCTTCCTACCCTGCGAGAGAAAAAACGAAAACGAGGTAAAAATTAAGAGAAAATGAAAATACTAGGATCTTGATCCAACCACCTTTCACCATAAACCTATTGATTCTATTTCAACAACTATCAAAAGGTGCAAACTGAGCAACCAGATTACTATTTCTGAGGTTTAAAAATGTATCCATTGAGAAAGAAAACAGGACAATGGAGTTAAAAATGACACAGTTGAACCCTCAAATTCACAGGACTAACCTGTTTTTACCGGCCCCATGCCATCCATGTCACTACTGCTTTGTTGAGAATGTAAAGCACTTGCATTTGATTTTACCATGTAATCATCTGTCACCGTACCAAGTTTAAGCTTAGAGGAGATTCGAAGGTAGGCATCCATATTACCTGCCACAAAATCTCCGTTGGAAGTTGCAATATGGTCTAACTAAATAAGCTAAAATAGACAATGCCCACTTTTGAATGAAACTAAAACCTAATACAGCTTGCATGGCATGTCGGATCAATGCTATAGTTTCCAATTTCGTTTGCATATGATTATGTCATTACGTGCCTGCATGCCTCTAGACTTCCATGGTTTAAAAGATGCAATTTATCCATGCATGAAGAGACAGACCTCATGAATAATAATTCTTCCATACAAAGTTCTCACAGTAATCTTGTAATGCTATTAATCAGCACATTAGAGGTTCCAAATGCGCAATCAGCTTGCACCTCCATTTGCACAATGCCAAAAAATTTCAAGTGAAGAAAAGAGGATATTCAACTAGCACAAATTCAATGCCCAGAAAGACAACATATTTTTGAAGATTTCCCTAATAACAAGCGATATTAAATGAAACTCAACAATCCATGTGTGAGAAGAATTTAGCCATGCTATTTAGTTTCTCATCATGGGCATAGCCATGGGCTGGGCTAGACTTGGCTTCAATATCATAGGGCTTGGACTCCAAAAGAAGCACATAGGCGTAGGCTGTACTTAAAACAAACAAACCAACCAGTTGAAGTTTCACCCCCAGCTCAGGACTTCGAAAATAGTTGGCGGCACCCAAAGTATACATAATATATATTTTTTAAAGTTCTTCCCTTCTTAAGACATATACATACGAACACACACACACACACACACATATATAATGTATATATATTCGAAGTTACGTAGAAAAAACGTGCAGAGCAAGACTTAAGTAGCCATTTCCTTAGCCAAGGTGCCATGTTTTAAAAGGATATAGGTTCAATTTAAGAGAGTATTATATTTCCCTTCCCCCCCCCCAAAAAAAAAAAACATAAGAATTTCAGACAAATATCTGTCTGCACTAATGATACACAAACTGGCATATACTTTAAGCCAAGGGGCAATGTAAAGAGTCATCATCCATCTGCAAGCACCATCTTGATGGTAATACCAAAAACCAGTACACATAGAGAAAGGTTTTTTGTAACGACAGACACGGTTTCAAATTCATGAATCTTCTAGAACCTCACATGGGAAAATATTACATGTTGTTGAGTGCCTCAAACTGAATGTGGAAGTAGACCCATGTTTCTGTCTTGCATGGCAGAAGAATAACCATGTAATAAAGAATCTACTGCCTAAGTAATGAAGATACATGATAAAGAAGTATAACAAAAAGTTTCTATATGTCCCCAAGGGAACAGCCTAATGGTCACAATCTCCTCCCCAACCGCGTAATACAGGGTTCAAATCTCAAGTAACAAAAAAAACAAAAATTTCTATCGACTTGATAAATAAGGTCAACATACAAATTTCAGAAAAGAGTGTAAAATATGTGGAGACTAATCTATAACGCCATCAAATTTTTAATATTCAAGTTTCAATTGTGAGAAGTGTCACATATGTAGGTAAGACAAAACCTATACAGCAAGGATAAATTTCCAAGGTTCAATGTAACAAATTCTCAGTCTTGTGGGATTGATTCAAACACAGATATACTAATATGAAATTTTAGTTCTAATCAACCACACTTTAATTATTTCCCGTGGATTCCACTGTTCAAAATACAAGTTGCAGAGGAGAGTCATCCTTATGTATCTTTCTTCATAAAATTTATAAAATAAAATATGATTGAAGCTTACAAAAAATGTTTTATTATTTCAAACCCGAAGATCAAGCTATCAAAAGATCCACCTCACTTTCATTTGCAGTTCTACTTGGGTTAGATCATACCATATTAAACTTCTATTTCTACTCAATCTATTCAATAACCAATTGAGATAATTTCCTGATACTTAAGTCCCTATAGGCATTCTTCCGCGCAACGATTACCTTTCAAATACTCATATAAGTTGTTATTATTGAAATTGAGGAGGGCTCTTTAGTGAAAAGCACAATAACAACATTCTTTTTTTATGAATAAAAACTTTATTAGAGACATTAAGGGATACCAAACCAAAAACTTACAAAGCTAATAATTCAAAACAAGACAAAAGGGCTATGTCTATGCCTAAAGTCTCACTAGTAGCACAAAAAGTAAATGTATATAACCACTTAGCTTTCAAAAAGTCTATGGAGCTCTCTCTACCCTCAAAAGATCTAGTGTTGCATTCGTGCTACACAATCCAAAAATAACAAAAGGAACCATTGCAAAAAGAATAACATTCTAAAGGGCTACTATTTTCCTAAAACAATAAAGTTGCCAATCAAAGAGAGCTAAGAAAATCCAAGAGGTCAGATGTTACTCTCAAAACATAGAATGGAAATCTTGGGAGAGTTTTTAAATTTGGCAATTTTGAAAAGTCGAGTCAAAGAATCAGCATTTACTGGCTTTTTAAGAAATAAGATCATCTTGAAAGAGGCAAAAGGAGGGAAAACATTGCGCAAACAAGATGTCTTCTAAGAAGCACAACTATTAGCATACATACCGTTTAGTACTGAATGCCAGAGCTCCATCTGATCAGGTTGGGACATGTTCATCACATTCTTGCAGTTCCCATTGATTATATATGCTGCCTGTCAAAATTATAATGTCCTAACAGGGTCAATGAATGCTATAAAGATCCACATCCAATGATATGAAAACAACTAGTTTTGATACCAAACTATGAATTAATGGTCCATATAAGGCTTGTAATAACATCATATTTGGAATGCAGTAAACAAGAGTTTCTAAATTTGTTCAGTAAGATGTCTCAAGTCTTCTTTATTATAGAATATATATACATGTATATGCATACATATATAGTATATTTACACACAAAGCACCAAGGCAATGCAATAGAAGTACATCCTATAGACCAGATAAGAGATCTATAAACAAAGCAACATAAAAAAAACATTAGAAAGATTTCAATGAGAACCAAAAAGCTAATCTCTTTGAAAGATGTCACATTTTCTTATGTGCATGTGATGCCAAAGATATCGCTAGAGTCATGCTTGAATTATTCTTCTTATTTTTTTGATAAATTTAATTGTTATAAACTAAGTTTGATAACTCAGCCATAGCTTGATCCAAGAAATGTGATCTTTGGTTGCCAGGGTAAAGGGCAATGGTTTCATCATGAAGTGATTCAGGAATTATTTTTTTCTTTATTTTTGTGGTTGAAAAAGACGAATAACAAAATAGAGAAATAAAATAACCTAAGCAATCATGCTTAGGGTTTCTAGCAATCACTCACTAGAAGATGAAAGCATCAAACCTTATAGGTATGAGAGAACTTGAGCAATTTTACTAAAATATTCAATTCTCAAAATAAGGTTGTCTTAAATAGACAACTAACCTCAAGAAAATAGAAACCCCTATTAAAACCAAAATTTAGAAATTCCTAAATAATCCAAGTTAAATAGTAAAGAAAAATAGAAACTACAACCAAAGCTAAAATTTAGAAAGTCCTACATTAAAACTAAAAGCAACTCCACCTGGGCAAATTCTAAATTAGTATCTTGCCAAATAACAATGTTGGCCTGAGTCATTCTTTGCCTTCTCTTGTAATACTTTCCAAATGTCCCACACATATAATTTGCATCATGAAGACAAGGTCTTTTGCTCAAACAAATTGTACTTGGTGTCTTTTTTTGTAAGTTTAATAGTCCATTAAAGCAATGTTTTATAAACCGGACTGGACATCAACTTGGAAAGGGGATTGATTTGTGGGTCAATTGTTTGCCATTTGAACCAATGATTTACATGTATTAGAAAAAGAAATTATGTTAGATGAAGCAAAGAATATACAAAAACTCCAAGGATGAGAAATCATTAGAAGTGAGATAAAGAACAATACTTGTCCTGATGTTGGCTTAATGCATTTTAGCTTTTGATTTGCAAGAGAGAAGGAGAGTAAAAGATGAAGAAGCATTTGAGAAATCAAATCACCTCTGATCCGGTTGTTCGTTTCAAAGTTTTGTACTTGTCACTGGTTCAGATCATTAGACTTTTACCAATTCAACAATTTAAGCAGTTGAACTGGGAGTTTGAATGATGTTTGCGAAATATAGCAGTTTTAAACATAGTCCGCTTTGGTAAGTTATTCCAGACTGGAAACTTGCCCCATTGACAGTGAACCCATCTGACTAGACAGTCCAGTCTGGTTTTAAAACCATGCTTCAAAGCTATGAATAAGTGGTTGAAAATTTTAGTATTTAATAAAATTTTTCTCAAGTTTTCTTGTTTGAGCTCGATTGTTCTATTTTTATTCACATTTAGCGCCTGTTAGAGTCTTAAACATAAAATCTTCAAAAATCTCTATTTGAGTGAGTTTTTAGTCCTACTACATTCTTTTATTGATTGAGACATTCTTTTAGAAGGTTAAAGAGTGTCATTACATTGTCTTACTACCTATGAATAAGTGTGACTTGTGTAAAATGCGAATAGAACAAATGAATTGATAAACAAAGTTTATTTATTTAGTTATTTGTGTTGAAGGGCATGGGTGGCTATATTTTTTGTTTCTTGCGATCTTATTCTACTTCAATGTACACTTATCATTTGCCATGTTATTCTACATCAGTGTACACTTATCAATCAAAATTCTCTATAAGTTTCAACAATTGGTTTTTCTTTACTTTTAAACCAATTAGCCCCTTTTCAATCACAGCCATCAACTTTCCAAGGCAATCATCCTAATTGGCCTACATCAAAGTTTGTGTAAACCTTCTTTACTCATTAATTCAAAATATCAAGCTTTACACAAATCCCTACATCCACCATGCCAAAATCCTCTAAGAGTAACCATAAACCATCTATAGTGTAGGCCTTTTATCCCGATCTGGACAACTACTGCACCCTTTTATACGTCCTTTCTCAGTCCTTGATCTTCAACATAATCTTTTCTTTTTCAGAAAATAAAATATATCTACTTTAATAAATAAAACAACTGGAATTAGCATATATATGCATCTGCATGTTACAAACCTGACTAATGAATCAACAAAGTCTACACCATAAACATCACATGTATACAAAGTTTGCCCATAGCTTTCAGAATTTAAAGATTGTTTTTGGTTGCCAAATTTCCTTAAAATAAATATTTGCTTTGAAATCATTTTTGAAAATATCTTTTTATCTAGAAAAGGGCAACTGTATATATTTTGTACCCCGCTCACGGTCAAATTAGAATTGTCGAATACACATTGAGAGCTCTATAATTTTCTCTAGTTCTAGATGGCAAGAAAAGTCCTTTAAGATGGGTTTCTGTGGGTTTGCAAATGGGTCATTACTACTCACATTAATTCTATTCTCATACTAAGGAACTTAGATCTATTGCAGATATATGCAAAGGGTGCCGAACAAAATAATTGTCTCTATTTATTAATTAATTTTGACTTGTTAGTAAGTACTATTTTGAAAATTCCTTGGTAGTTTTAGATTTATTCCCAACATTTAGCAAAGATTGGTCTATGACCTTGCACTCATGCCACAAACTAAAACAAACAACATTCAAATAACAATAGTTACTATACAACTCTCAAGTTCAACCTGGTAATGTGCCCAAAGAACTTGAAGGACACCTGTAAAAAACACTTTTAGGCAGTAACTCGAAAACTTCAAGACAAGGCTCATGCAAGCCATGTGCCCAACAACATGACCAGACTTTCTTCTTAGGAAATCACAAGGTCCTTAAACTTTTGACAACCATACTAAAAATAACTGATAGTACCTCTTTCAACGAATTTATAAAACTCCATTTTACACTCTCTTCACCTTCACAGGGCACTAAAACATTTCCAGGAAATCCTCTAAAATGAACCTGAAAAAATAAAATGGTAAAACATCATTAACAGAATTGGGGTGATTTATAAAACGAGTAAGTACAAAATGCAACTCATTCACCAGTAGGAACAAAACCACAAACCTTAAAATTTAAGACATCATTGGAAGTTGTCAGTATTGAACAACATAATGTAACATAGCTCTACAAAGATAAAGTGCAAAGTATGATCAAGCTGTCTTCCTATTCTTATGTGAACCAAAAAAGAAAAAAAAAAGAGTCAATACTGTTGATGGGGGAATCAATTGAAGCGCAAACAAAGCATTCTCACATTTTGCATCTTAACAACCACTTTAACATTTATAGTTAAGTTTGTAAAACAAATATGTCCTGACACAAAAGCAAGAAATAGTAGATTTTGCAATGAATAGATCTCTTTCTTTGCCCAATAAATGTAAAATTTAAGCTCTATGATTTCTAGCAAAAATAGAAAACATAGCTCATTTCTCTGTTTTCTTCTTCTTCCCTTTTCCCTATTGAAACAAGCTTTCAGCAGAATTTTCCAGTTCAAGGTATTCTATCTGATCTAATTTTTAATAATAGCATTCTCCTTACTCCAGATCAATAATATTTATGAGACATGGGTCCATGCATGCATTGATCCAATTTAGGGAGAAACAATTACAATGAATATGGATACTAACTTAATTCTTGAAATTTTTATAAACAATAATAGGGGTCCTCTTCAGGTGGCCCCATGAAGGAGTCCCAAAACATTTTTAAAAATGAAAAAATAAAAATAAAAATCATTAAGCACTGTATGGGTGCTCTGTGCTAGCCAGAACCAAAATTGTCATTGCAAGATAGAACAGGAAACACGAAGGGGCGAAAGCATCTCTACATACAGATCTCCTATTTCACGAATAATAAGATTTCCAAAAACAATCCATATTTAGTGGAAAGCACCTTTTGCTTGCCCACACTCTAACTTGAAAAACTGATGGACAGACAAGTTCTTCTTTGTTCTTTTCTTATCTTTTGGGTGCCCCCGCGGGGGGGGGGGGGGTGCGGCTAGTAGAAGAAGAAGCTCAGGAAGTGGGTGTGCAACAAATGTACCAAGAAACCAGGGCCATCGTTACAAAGCATCTATATTAGTTGAGGAATTTTTTATCATAATAAGAAACATTAGGCAATGAATGTTTTACAATATCACTTATTTATGGGTCAAAACCTTCTTTATGAATGTAATTTACAAAATAGTCCCAGTTATGCAGCTCCTTCCCAACCTTTTTTCTCTCCTCGTTGTAAATAATTAATTGTTACTTACCTCTAATGCCTCCCAAGTAAAGGATAAGGTAGATGAAGCCTGAGATCTCCACATACTCCCTTTCAGGGGAAATTTCTGGTTAAATCCTTCCTGTCTTCCTTGTTAACCAAGAACAAAAACTCAAGTTCTTCAACCCCCAATCCCTCTCCCCCAGGAAACCCTCTAATCATTGACTTACGTATATGCATGTAATTAACTTAGAAGAACATTAATATGCTTTGTCAAACACTCTTATCATTGGTTTATGCATATATAGGTATATAACATAAACAACATTAACATATTATGTCAATAAGCATTCAAAATATCAAATTAAGTGACTCATTTACTTTAAACATGAACATTATTATAATGTACTTCTAAATGAGAGACTCTTATAACTACATTAAATGATACAAGCATATTAACTTTGGTAACAATAATAATGTAAAATGTGATTAATAAGCACGTAAGAAATGTCTAGAAGTGGCCGAATAGTGTTCAAGAAGTGTATTCTGTTTAAAATAATAATAAAATATTAGGCATGCCATGAGGAGAGTCTTTCATACATCAAGCGAGAGTTGGATGAGTGCAGTGTCAAACCCCGGGTCAATCCATAAGCCAAGCAAGATTTTCATAAATCCTCCCTAGAACATGCTCTACATTTTCAATTCAAGTTCAAAGTTGTCAATGAACTCTTAACTTTCTTTGACATACCCACAGGAACTGCTATTCTCTAGTTTCAGCTTAATAGCCAGAAATGTGTTCAACTATAATTTCAAGTACACATGACTTTTCATTTTCTGCTTGGCTGGTTTAACATCACAGAAGTGCCTTGCTAGAGTTGTTACTCATCCCAAGAATAATCCTGTGCATATTGAATTTGGTGGTTAATGGGTTGTGCAATTCCAGAAGTCCCATTGTACCTAAGCCAAACCTCAAGCCTTTTAACAACTTTGCATAGTGTTGAGAAATTTAAATGGTAGCTCTATATTACCGAGACAAACTACAATGGTATATTGCACTTATTGTATGCTGTATATTCCATCCTTTATCTATTATCTACTGTAACCGATAAGTAGAACAATTAGGGGTGGAGTAATAGGCTTGGTCCCGGACTACACAGCCCAGTGCAATGAGTCCATCCAGCCCCACCTTGAAATAGGCACACACAGCCAGGACAGGATTGAAAATTGGGGCCTGCTTGATTTTCAAACCAGGCCTCAAAAAATTGGCAGGGTACAGCCCAGCAAAGCCCAAGAAGATCTTATCTTTTAACATTTAAGACACTTAAATGCTAAAACAATCCCATTCCACTGCAATTAAGCACCCCAAAGTAATGTTCATATTATTATTCAGTATATAATGGGAGCAGTCCCAAGGTAACCTTATTGTGACTCATCAATATACTTATTATATTTACTAATTCTCCTGAACCTGTAGTATCACTTGCATGGAGCGGGTATGTGAGCATAATCATTATGTTATGTCCATTACAATCGATACTGTTACAGTCGCAAATAATACATACCACACCTTAAAACCATGCACTCCTGAAAAAATATTTGCACTGAAACACGGTCTTGTCCATATACATGTCCAAACTCATGTTCTTTTAAGACCAATAGCATTTTCAATCAAAGCTTTCTTCTCAACATCTTTGCTACCAAACTCAAGTATTTCAAAATTATTATAGAAGCCTTGGGGATTTATCAGACCATGACATATAAAATCAACAACTCAAAGCCATTTAAAAAAAAAAAAAAAAAAAAAAACAGAAGCTCTGAAGGATAAATTCACATGTTTTATTTAGTTCCTTTTTCCATCAACCATATGTGTTTGATACTCTCACACCCCAAGTTCTCACAAAAGTTTCTCAGATGGATTAAGAAAATAAAAGTAACAATTTGAAACCACATTTGAGAGACTCACCGTAAGATTCCATGGCCTTTCTGGTTCTGCACACAAAAGATCAAAGAGAACTCCGGTCGGTATATACCTGCACATAAACACAACAATGTAAAGGAAACCATACATCTAATCATACAAGAGCACACGCATAACTTGATCTTTATGGACACAAATGGAATCAAACAAAAATGCAAAGTGCTTTGTGGTGCCTCTCTAAAACACATAAGAACAAGACGAGCCAACATGTCTTAAGAATAAGATGATCCTTACGGACACAACCACTCTTCTTTGAGAGCATTTTTGTACTAAAATTAATATGCCTAAGGGTGAACTTCTTGGCATAAATGTTCCCAGTGAGACTTTTGATCATCTGGCAGACTTAGTAATTGTGCAAAGAAAGAGTGGCCTATTTTCTATCATGGGTTCCTTTGGGGATAATCCAAAGGTGTGTTCAGTTTTGTGATCAATAGAATCTGTAGGAGACAAGACCGGTTGAAGGAAGCATTTTTTACCTTAGGCGGGCATATCAACCTTATTCTCGCTTGTTTGTCTGGCATACCGTGGTATTTCTCTTGCTTTCTAGGATTCCAATTGGCGTAGCAGATATGGTAGTTGACAAGGGGCTTTCTTTGTTCTAGTAGTGGATTGGCCAAGAAAGAACATTTTGTTAGTTAGAATCAGGTCTCTGAAACTAAATATGAGAATAGGTTGGTCTAGGTATTGCAATATCCAAGAATATTTCTTTGGCAAGTAAATGGGTTTGAAGATTTCCCTTAGAACCCAATTCTTTTTGGCATTATAAAGACCAAGTATGGTCTTCGTTAGAATGGATGATATGCTAACTCTAGAGTGAGAATTTTTCAGCACAGTTCGTAGAAATTCATTTCTCACTTGTACAATACTTTTCTTCCTTTGGTGTTCTTTAAGCAAGGCAATGGCTCTTGTGTGTTATTTTCAGACAATCCATGAATTAGGGATTTGCAACTACCCATTTATTTCCCCCGCCTCATAGTTTATCAAGACCTCACTCTCTTCCTATCAAAGATTTCTATAATTGGGAGGGGCATTCATCTTCTTGGAACTTTTATTTGTTAAGGAATCTTAACAATAGGGGAAGTTGACGAGTTTTCTTCTTTAACTTCTCTCTTTTAGGGTAATAAACCTTCCAATATTCATGAGACTAGGGTTTGAAGTCATGACTTTTCGGGCAATTTTACACGTGGATCTCTCCTTCAACATCTCATTAGTTTTATCCAAAATTCTCCTTTTAAATTAAATAATTTTATCTGAAGCTAAAGGTGCCTACCAAGAAAAAGATTTTATCTAGTTCATCATGTTTAATAAAGTTAACACCAATGATCTTCTTCAAAAGAGGAAACGTTATAAACTATCTTAATGAATATATGTGTCTTGTGTTACAGCAAATTTCAAATTTCACCAAATTTGAATATAGAGATTACTTATTTTTATATTGTAGTATTGTTAAGAAAGAAAGCAAGAGAAAGAATATTCCAATTGGGCAAACTTATTTTTATCTTTATAAACCCAAAATAATAATAATAATAATAATAATAATAATAACTCAAGCTCCACTAACATCGGTAGAAGTTTCCGTACATTCTTTTCTACATCTAATATATTCTTCTTTTCAATAAATAAAATTATGCAATATCATGTTTATTAATTTAGTTGAACATATTAGTTATATTTTATGTTCATATAGTAATATTTATATACATATAGAAAACACGTGTCAATATCATGCCATATCCTTTATTTTTAACTTTTCAACTAATTGTCTCCATGTGCGTTGTGGATGTGTCTCACTTAAGCCCATGTTCATAGTACATAAGCAAATGCAAAAATTCATTTCATTATATAGAAAATAATATCTAATATTTATGTAAAATAACATTTCTATTATTTTCTATTCATAATCACTCCATGCAACATAAAAAAGGTGGTGCTATAGATGGCAACAACGCAAGGCACGGCCAACTATGCCATCTCCCAACCCCTTTCCTATACTAGATAAAATTTCAAAGATAAAACAATAGCCTACCCATTTTTTTCTAGAGGTTACATACACGCAACTGTCTTGGCAGCATAGAAGAAACTAAACAAATATCCTTCAACACCCAACAGCATAACTCTGGTGTACCTCTCACAAAACAACAAGCCCTATGTTGGTAGAGTTCCAAATTTCTCAATTCATTTGAGGGGTTGGGGTGGGTTGGAGGGGGGAGATCCTCACAAGGAAGACGTCAAAAACATACATTGATTCAACTTCCATAAAGCACTAGCAAATCGACAACAGAAGCTCTCAACAAACTATTGATTCTGCTTTACCTGCCATAATTTCACTTAGTCACCAGAAAGATAGACAGAAAGACAGATGGAAGGAAAGGAAATATTGGCCACAATGGTGTTGTTTTGTTCTTTAGATCTAAAGACTCGCATCATGATGCAATTTTCAGGCTTCCAAAGTGAGAGATATGGAAGAAGAATGATGAAATGTGTGCTTCCTTGTCTAAACTCTTAGATAAGTAGCATCTTTATTGGCTAGCAAGTCAATTTGGGGCTTGCATGAAAATAGGAAAGGGAAATAAAAGATAGTGTTTGTTTCTTAGATGGTAAACACTTATCCCCTAGTTGGTTTGACATAAAATTATTTAATCCTCCTATGCTTTAAGCATGTCATCATCCACCATTGTGGTAACTGCCATTAGCCACAATTGTTCCTCAGATGCCATTAGCCATAATCCTCAGCATATTTGTAATGGCTAATTTTGTTATTTTCTCAACTACTTTCATCTATAAACAAGTCTAATTGTGTAAATTAGTAATTTAACTATTTTAAAAGCAAGCTTTAATAAGGTGTGACAAGCATAAAAATATTGGTTTTCTCAATGCCATGTTGTGTTATTAACAAGTAGACAAAAAAAAAAAGCCAACAACAACAACAACAACCTGAGCCTTGATCCCAAACTCTGGGGTCGGCCTAACCAAAAAAAAAAAAAAAAGAACACATGCATTTTAAAGAGATGAGATATGACTAAGTATAAAAAGGTTTCATTTCTTCATTGACATATTGGGTTGTTAAGTAGTAATTTAAAAAAATAAAAAAAAAATACATGTGCTATTAATAACCATGTTTGTCACAAAAATGTACGAGTGAAAAATTTCCCATGAATAAGGTATCTGCTTCCATTATGAATATCCATGCTACCTGGCTAACATATCACACCATAAGTGGAAAACAGTGACCATACTCTACCAAGAATCAAAGGTCACATCATTCAAGAATAAATAAACATATGCCTAAATAAGATCCATACCATTTCAGGGGCAAGCCCTTGTACTCAAACCATACAGTGTCAACACCGGGAGGAAGAGTACTGCTGAACTGAGGTTTAATGAGGGGAACTAACAGAGGCAGGTACCCAATGCGAGGAGCTAAAATCTGAAACCAAGAATAATGGAAAAATCTGTTGATGTTACAGGAAAAATAAAAAATAAAAAATGCATCATCGGCTTATGTAGTACCATGAGTGTATACTACTAAGTCCCGCCTAATAAACAAAAAGTGTATCCAAAAATGATTTAACTCCCAAAAGCCCAAATGTGTATAATAGCAATAGAAATAAACCAAAGAATATTAAGCAAGAAAAACAACGAGCTTTGAAGCGACAAATTTACAACAGCACTAAGCAGAATTTAAGCTGGTACATAAACTGTTAAAGGTGTATGGTGATAATATTAAATGGCAATAACATCAATCTAGAATCAATGAGACGGTGGTTATGGTGGTGATGGTTACATCCACAAGGCACTGCACTTTGTGACAAGCTTGACCTACTTGGCATGCTTATCCTCTAGGAGCTGCCATGCACAAAAAGAAGGAGTTTTATTGGCATATCCTAGAATTGAACTAAAAACACTTCAGTATTTGAAGCAGTAGGTCTACTTTGTTCTAAGGATCGCTGAAATGTACCCTGGAAATTCCAATGTGTTTGTAGAGGCTAGGGGTATCATTTTATTCTTTTTATTGGCATCAGACGTATGTGTTGTTTTACAAATGCTCCAAATGTTGCATCCAGCTAAAGACATTTGATTTTAAAGGTAAGTATGATCCCACAAACACATCAACTTTCCTCATGTTAGGGCTCAAATGGCTCAAGGAACTCTTATAGAGACAAACAGATAAAGATACATTGATGGAATTGAATCTATCCATAAGCTTAGCTTGCAAACCTTGTTGAAACCCCCCACACCAAAGTAAAGATTGAAACACGTCTTATAGCAGCAAGCTCCCCATTGCCTGTAAGTTGTGATATTGTTGCTTTTATCCTGCTTTTTCATTGGTAAATAGCTCACCTCAAGCTTCTCAAACTAGTATACTAACTTCAAGCACCTCGATTAATCATAAGCCAACCCAAAGGGTTACTAATCAGAAACTGACTCATGCAGTGCCTTGGTTAGTAATCGTAGGCTAGTGCAGCACTCGTAAATCTTCTTTTTTGAATGGCTTTATAGAAGCTACCCACATCAAAAGTCCCTGAAAAGCTTCCCTCATCAGATTCTTTGACAGAGATATCTAAAGTCACTCCATTCAAAAGCTCAAAAAGTGAAAATAGAAATTAAAATAAAAAAAAAATGCAAAAACCCTACAACTCCCAATCATTTGCAACCCTCCAAAGAGTCATATTCCAGTGATGCCTACCCTCCTGAATAGCCCCCCCCCCCCCAAAAAAAAAAGAAAGAACAGGAACTATGCCAAGCTCTCCAACCCCAAATTCCACTCCACAAGAGTAGAATTTCAAGACCTTACTAATCTCTTTTGGAAAAGTCATGGAAAAGGCTAATTGAGAATGATTCATTATATATCCGTTATGATTTTCTCCATACTTTAGGGCTACAATGGTTCTCACAAATTATCTAGTTCCACCATGAACCTCCTACACAACTCCGTTGAAGATCTAGCATCCAACCCCCAGACCATTTTAGGAGTTTAACTATCTCCCATTTAATCAAGCTGATCCCTCCCCCCCCCCCAAAAAAAAATAAATAAATCTCCTTACAAACCTAAAGGAACGTCCTTGGATGCACTTGTCTTTTAACCACAGCTGCAAGAAAAGGAATCAGGGACATAAATTCCTTTGGCAACTTAACAGAGTTTTTTTTTTTAACCTTCCTCCTTCAGAGAGGTCACTTCTTTCCATCCTGTCTATCTTTTTTCAAACATTTCCGCTAAAAGCTTCTAAAATATCTTGTCTTCAGGCTTAGTCCAGAGGGGAAGCCCTAAATTCTGAATAGGGGATGGAGAGATTCTTGAAATTGAACCCTAGAATAGAGGCCAAAAGGCTACAGGTTACATTAGAATGCACCACAATAAGTTGACTCTCAAACTCAAAGTTGCATTACACCCACCCTAACAGCGCCTTTGGCAAATCATAAATATAACAACAATTATAGTTGTATATTGATTACATTAACGAAAATGAATGATCTAATTATCGAACTATACTTATACATAAACAAACAATGATTAAAAACATTAACAAAAGTTAAAAATTCTACTACACAATTTTCCAAGTTGTTTCAAGGCTTAGGGTTTGACCATAACCTGAAAATTTTTCAGGGTCAATTGGGTTTGGGTTGCAAAATCCTAGACACACAATAGGAAAACTCTTCCAGTATCCAATGATAAAATCTACCATAGCCATATCCAATTCAATTGAAGCAACAAGTCATGATGTCTATAAACCTATTGAACTTGTTTCTCTTCCCAAAACTCACAGGCAGGAATAGGATCCAATATATTGCCATTGCATAACAGATGTTTGACGAAATATAGAATCGTGTTCCATTTGGATTGTAGTGTTTGATTGATGGCGTTGCTCAAAGAAGAGTTTAATCCATCAACCAGGATTTCAAAGACTTACGAGAACTGGTGGTGGAGATGGGAGTGTTGTGATTTCCGATTCATGGAGATGAATCTGAAGAGGAATCGCACCTTCCCATATGTATTTCTGAGTTTCCCTACCACTACCCATCGACTTCCCCTTCATCCTCTACCTTCTCCTGCCCTCCAAACTAATATAACTTGGTTTGACTCGTTTCTTCTTTCTTCCTTCCGGAAGAATTAACGACGTCTGAAGACAACCATCGGAGAAGCTGAAATGGTTGTGAAGAACCGACGGAAATCTAAAGAGGAAGAGAAGCTATCTTGAAGCCCTAAAGGAGGAATAGTTTCTGCTCCTCTCCTTCTTTCTTGATGGGTCTTTTTGAAGATTTAGAGCCTTGATTTAAAGGCAACGAAAGTGGCCATTGTTGCTGTTTAAGAGAGCGGCAATTGCAGGGTTGGAAGAGGGAAACAGCGTCGGGGGAACAGCCTTGGCCGGAGACGAACACGATGAGATGTGTGCAATGGTAAATCTTAATTAATAAACCTAATGGCAAAAGTCCCCAAAAAAAAAAAAATACCCGCAATCCATGCGACAAGTACGGAATTGACAAAAAAAAAATCTTAAATAAAACCTAAAAGAAAAAAATTCGACTTAATACTATTTATAATTTAATTAAGTTTTTAAAATTTAATCGATAAAACTCGATCAATATTGTTCACGTATCATTTACAGATCAATCGAATGTTCAAAACTCAACCAATCTCTATGTAAACAATATTAGTCGAATTTAAAAAAATCAACTAATATATAAATGATGTATGAATAATATTAGTTGAGTATTGAAATTTTGATTAATCTATGAATCATGTTGATTGAGTTTTAAAAATAGGACCAATTTAAATTATTTTTTTAATATATTGCATCCTTGTTTTGATTTTTTTTTTTCTTTTTAAATCAATTCCAAAATTCTCTCCACAATCTATACTTCAATACAAAAAACCCCCCAAAATTTAGAACAATATAAAAACTATCCCTTAACTAAGAAAATATATAAAATTAACCCTTTCTATCCATTTATCGTTTATTAAAGTAATAAAAAAACTAAAAAATTAATTTTTCATTTAAGAAATTTAAGGGTAAAAAAATCCAACCCTCCCTCTCTCTGTCTCTCTCTCTCTCTTTGTTGTTGGGACAAGAAGGCAACCTCCCTCTTCAACTTAAGCCATCGCCCCTCTCAATCTCTAGCTTGCAAGGAAATGAAAGCGTGTGCAAAAACAAAAAGAAAAATGGATACAAAATAATATAAAAAAAAGACATTTTATAATAATACAATAAATATAAATATAAATAATGCATAAATATAAAAAATATATATAAATACTTTTATATAAATATTAATTATTTTATAAAAATAATAGAATAATCCTATTTTTATAATATAACAATAATTTAAATTTTAATTATAAATTTTTGAGTCGATCATTTAAAAAATAAAAACAGAAGAGATAAAAAAAGTTTATAGAAACTTAAAATGACAAATGAGGTGATTTAATTTTTTCGTATTTTCCTGCGTCACTCAATCTTATTTAAAGTTATTTCGTCAACTAAATTTTTAAATTCATATTTTTACGAATCACTTGTATTTAAGTTTTAACGATCTATCTCTACGTTTCACTAAATTTCTTATATTTAAGTATTCGATTTTTCTGGCTGATGAAATTTTGGATTTTCATTACATATGTCCAAATCAATTCACGTGATACTCTTATATTTTATCCATATTTAAACTTATTTCCAACTTAGTACGTATTTTTTCATTTGTAGTTTTATATTTTCTAGTTTATTATATATTTATTTTAAAAAATAATTAAATATATAATTATTAATTATATGATAAATAATATAAAATAAAAATTATAAATAAATAAATCATTAAGTATAAAAAATTGTACAAATATAAAGAATATAATAATTTTTATATAAATATTAATTAATTTAATATATTAATTTTAAAAATAAAAAAATATTTCAAAAATGAAAAAAATGTCAACACAGAGAAATTTTCGAACATCATAGGCTCCGTCTCCCCCTCTCTCTCCCCCACCAAACTCACCATCGTGGAAGGACGATGGATGGAGAGTCACCCCACGGTGCGGACGTGGCATCGAATGTGACCTCCACCAGGGTTTGCTAATTATACCCTTACCAAAGATTTAACAAATTCTATATTTTACATTTTTATTTTTTATAATTCAAAAAATAAATTTAGAAAAAAATGGATTTAACAAATAAAAAATGGTTTAGAAAATTTACCCATCTAAGAAATTAACAAATATAATTTCATTTTTCTCAACAAATATAATTTCCTTTTTCTCGAATAGTAAATATATTTGTTAACAAATATAGTTTCTTTGGACCATATTAACTTTCTATTTTTTTTTTGCTAGGTAATTTTATTTTATTTTTCAGTAGAGTTATTTTGCAAAGGCATTTTTAAGAAGGGAAAATTATGTATCCTTCTTTTCTTTTTTTTTTTTTTACAAATTATTTATCCTTAATAATATTTTATTTATGTAATAGTGCAATTTTCTTGGAAGAATTTTGATTTCAATTGTGATAATGCTAAAATTGATACCAGTTTAGAAGCAATAGTATCCCCCCGGGTCACCAAACAAAGGCATTTTTTTTTCCTTTTGATGGGTTATAACAGATTTTGAAACGAGGCATCGGCATATAGAGGTTTTCACCCTATAAGTAGACCCGAATCGAGCCTTTTGAGAGGACTTTGCATGGCTTGAGTTTGGTTTGCGATGAAGGTGGGTTATGATTTCACAGATATCAGTTCTTTTTTTACTCGAGCAGTAATTGTTGATGGGTTGATACACCTGTAAAAATCGTCGGATGGTGCTCCAATAGGGAGACTTCAACGCTCAAGTCAGTAAAGAGCGATTTTCGTTTGGAAAAGAAACATACTGAGAATTGAGAGAAGGATGTTCCGTGTGTTCTGTGTGCCCAGAGTGTTAGGCCTAGAGAGTGTACCTCACGTCGAGAGTTTTTGAGATCTCTTATACCTATGAGAGTTGTGCACCGCTGAGGGACTTTCATCCTACCTTCCTTATCGAACTAATTCGAGAATATCGGAAGTCAATATTACGAATTGATCACGATTCTCATATACTGGGAAAACTTTCTCTTCGAGATGGATACTTTCCTTATCTGAAAGATTTTAGAATTGTTAATATGAAATAAGAAACTAAAATCAATGAAATTCTAACATTCATTTTTAATCGATAGGGGTGCTGCCCATCGTTTGGTTGTTCGACCGATAAAGGGTCAATCGGGACTCATCCGATTAATATGCGGCTATTCGCTTGCCCGATCGGGGCGACTATCTATCGCTCGGAGAGGATTGTTCACGAAGCCCGGGCGGTTGAGCCCTTTCGGTAGATTGACCCAGACGACTAAGGCCTTTCGGTAGATTGATCCGGACGACTAAGACCCTTCGGTAGATTGATCCGTGAGCGCCCTTGGTGAAGTCTTTTGGGAATTGACTCTCTTGGTTTGGACTTTTGGGCCACGTCCAATCAGTCTATTTAAAATTTTATATATCCAAGTCCAAGTTTGGCTCGATAAGGTTTGAAAAATCAAGACTCAAATTTGACTCAAAAAATTTAAAGGACCTTAGGCTCATTTCGGATCAGACTCAAACTTGAATTAACCCTAAAAAAATCAAAGAGAGAGAAATCAAAAGGTGAGCGTCTACCACATATCTGATCAGCGAAAAAGAAACCAAAAATGAGTTGGAATCATTCCATTCAGCCAACAAACTTGATATATTCGTCCCTGGATTGATCTTTACCAACAAAGGAAAAAAAACCATAAACGTCGTGAGCTTAACCCATACGAATGCTTTTTAGGAGAGAGTGAGTCATGAGAATGAAAACCATGTGAGTAATTTAAAGAATTGCAAAGAAAGTTAGAGAGAGAAACCGTACGAGTGCTTTTTAGAGAGAGAGAGAGAGTCATGAGAGTGTAGATGATGATTATATGAGATGATGAGAGAGGAAGCTTAGGGCTTAGAGCATGAGAGGGGAGAGAGAGAAAAGAGACAGAGTGAATGAGGGAAAAGGAAGGAAATGTTGTAGAGGAAAAACACAAATCCCACTTCATAAAACTCACGGAGGTTGTCAAAAGTCTTCAATATCCGAAGTTATGAAGCATTGGAGAAAAAGAACGGTTCATCCAACTCCTCCTTTACAATTCGTTTGCATTGAAAGATTTAGAGAGAAAAAAATGATTAAAAAAGAAAATTATGATTTTTTTATCTTGAGAGTTTATAAGAGAGAAAATGAAGGATTTTAAGGGATTTGAGAACTCTCTAAATTTAAAATTTTTTCTTTTCTAAAAGTAGAAAAAAATAGAGGGGAAAAAAATGTTAGAGTTAAAAAAATTTTATATTTCAAAAATACCTATTAAAAGTTAAAAATAATTTTTTTTATTTTCAATGAATTTTATTTCATTTCATTCGTAAAATTTCAAAATAAAATGAAAAAAAAATTATAACTTTTTTCTTTTATTTTATCTCCTAATTTGTTTTTTCAAAACTTCTAAATATAGCGTTGATTTTCGATCAATTACACTATGTTTGGATGGAGAGAAAATGAAAGAAAATAAGTGATTTTAATAAAAAATCACTCCATTTCTTTTATTTGGGAATATTTGAAGGAAAAAAATAGAGAAAAATTAGAAAATTTTAAACATAAAAATTTTTCTTTTCAAAAGTGAGAAGAAAATAAAAGAAAATAATAAGTTGTTTAATGAATATATCAAATTCATCCTTAAAAAGATAATAAAAAAATATTTAATTTTAAATAAATTTTAAATCATTTTTTTTCTCTTAAAACGTACAAACAAAATAAAAATAAAAACTTTTTTTTTTCTTTTCTTCTCTAAACCCACGAACCGAGCATCATTGACTTTTCTTTCTAAGACGATTCTCACCATAACTGCTGCTCTATTTCCGAAAGATAAGGTGTTACCTCATTCGGAGACTTCTCAAACTAGAAAAAGGGGAAATGTTGTGAAATGATTGCAAGACAGAGAAGGACACGAGTCACATGACTTCCCTCCCCTTTGTGTAACATATGTATAAGTATATATATTAGGTATAATCTGACCGCAAGATGCGGCTCGGTTGAAAATTTTTTTCTAATTTTTTATTATTTTTAATTGAGACAATACATATAAATTTAATTAATATTAAAATATTAAATGATTAAAATAATATAATATTGCAAAAAATATATATATAATATAAAAAACAAAATTAAAAAAAATCAAAAAAGAATAAAAGAATAAATAAAAAAAGATTCAACATAGGAGGGGCATTTCCACCGGCGATGGAACCGTCCCTCCTATGTTGATTTTTTTTTTTTGGTTTTTTTTTGTTCCTTTTGTTTTTTTTTTTTAATTCTTTTGTCATAAGGTGCGGCCGAGATCCAAAAATTTTATAATTTTATAATATTTTTATTCACACCCAATGATTTATATAATATATTATTAAGTATAATTATTTTTATATAATACATTAATTAAATAATAATTATAATTTTTATAAAAAAATCTTTTATACATATACGTATTTTAATTTTTTTTCATAAATGAATTTTGTCTTTTTAGTAAATTGAATCTCTTTCTTATTTATGATTGAATAATACACATATACGTATATATATACATATATATATATATAACTTTGGAATTTTTTTAATTATTAACATTTAAATATTCTTATAAAATTATTATATTTCTTATTTCTTAATTATTCTCATTAAAAAATTTTAGTACGATATAATTTTTTTTATTGGAAAGCAAATAGTTACTATTTCTTTTTAGTACACAAAAGATAGTCGAATTTAAAATTTTTAAGAAAAAGTGAATAGTATTAGTTAAATTATAACTCATTAACAAAATATGTGTGAACTTTCTTATAAAATTATTAAATAATTTATAATTATTATTAGAATTCAAAATTATTTTGTTGAAAAACACTATTTGATATACTTCTGACTATATGTATTTATGTATTGATTAAAAATTTTTAAGATTTTGCAACTTGTTTGGAAACAGAGAACTATTTTTTATCATTATTGTTGTATATCATAATTTCAGTTATTATTAATTAAAAAAACTTATTAACATAAGTTTTTTTAATCAAATAAAACCATAAAATAATAAATTTTATATTTTTGTTTGTAATTATTGTCTACATCTCTAACGGTATCCCCCCTCTCTCTCATTCAATCATTGTCACAAGTAAATGACATATCCAGTGGCGAAACTCTCACATTGTGGGGTCTGGGAAAGAGAATATTTAGAAAGTCTTCCTCTTGCTTTTTTGCAATGAGACAGATTCGAACCCTGAATATCTAGGATACAATAGAGAGAGTCTACAATTGCGTCATACTCGCCCTTCCATTGTCACAAGTACAAGTGAAATTGGGGCAACAATATAAATCGAAAGTTTTATACTTTGTTTCAATTTGTGTTTTTTACTCAAATGGAATTATAATTAATAGCTTTGATTATAAAAAAAATTTAATTGATATTTCATAATTTTAAAATACTATATTTAAGTATTTTATGATTTGTGTTTTAAGCAATATAAGAAAAAGTACAAAAGACAAAACATGTAGAGATTTGCTTTTGTTCTTTTGCTTCGTTTATTGTCAACCAGTTAAATAATTTGCATCATTCGCTTTTTTTTTATAAAGTCATTCTAATTATTTTTTGTACTTTCATATCATATATTAAATTTGTAAATCTTACATTAATCACTGTTTTTTATAAAATCATTCTAATTATTTTTTATACTTTCAGACCATATATTAAGTTTATAAATCTTACATTAATCAATCATGAGTATTTTCTTTCATAAATCATCATTAAAATTTATTTTAACAACAATCATAACTTAAATTATACAAAAATGAGTCAATATTTATGTTAAGAAAATTTATTTATTTATTTTTTAATAAATCAAATTAAACATTTAAAAATATTATTTATGAAATTATTTTTTTAACAACTAAATGATGATTTTATAGATTATTAACATGTATATTAAATTAAATTTTAAAAATACGTTTTTTATATATTAAATTAAATTAAAAAATAAATAAAACACATATTTAAAAAAACATGTCTAGTTTAGTTTGTTAAAAAATAAATTATTTTATCTCAATATTTGCTGACCAATATATATTAAATTAAGTTAAAAAATATACGTCATTAAATAGTTGTTTGAGTATGAAAGTGATTAAAAAAAATGTCTTTTAACTTTCTTTTATTTTTTTCTAATTTTGCTAGCCACGTATCATATTTCAAGAAAAACACATGACTGAAATACAAAAGAAGTCTTCTATTTTTTTATATATATGTAAAAAAATAAAAAAATGAAATCCATAAAAAATAAGTGAAAATAAAATGGAGAGATGAGAAGAAATGGATTAATAAGGGAAAAAAAAAAGGAAGAGTGAATGGTGAAAAAAAGTAAAAATGAAAAAGAAGAAACAAAAAAAATAAGTAAAAAATGGAACAATAGCAAATTGGAAACAGTGAAATCCAAAAAAAGTAAAAAAGAAAAAAGTGAAAAAAAAAAGATGAATGGTAAAAAAATAAAGAAGTAAAAAAAAACAAGAAGTTAAAAAAAAGAAGAAACCTAAAAACAGTTTTTTTTTTTTTTAAAAAAAAGATGAAGGGTAAAAAAAAAAAGAAGGAAAAACAAGAAAGAAAAAAAAAGGAGAGTGAAGTGTGAGAAAAAAAGAAAAAAAAGTTTTAAAAAATAAGGGTGAAGGGTAAAAAAAAAAAAAAAAAGAATGAAAAAAAGGAGGAGGGTGAAGGCTGACAAAAAAAAAAAAAAACCCAAAAAAAGCAAAAAAAAAAAAAAGGGAAGAAACCTACTAAAAGGATAAAAAGATAAAAATAACACGTTCTTAAATATTTTTCTTGTTTCTCTCCGACTGGCAAATAAAAAAGCTTTTTTCTTTTTAAACTCTTTTATTCTATTTTCTTTTCTCTCTTACATTTTATTTTATTTTATTTTCTTTCCGGAACTTCCTAAGCCTTAGCAACAATCTTAGCTATATACATATGTTATTTGGAATCCATGTGTTGAAATAATATTAAAAAAAGTTTGATATTAAAAAACTCAATTTTTCGAAACTTTGGAATGGATAAAACTAATATTAAAAAAAATTATAAATTGAGTTTGATAATATTTGAAACGAATTAATCAAAATATAATTCTGAATATCGATCAATAAAAAAATTAAAATTTTTTTTAATTGAATTTGATAATATTAAAAATAAATTAATAAAAACATAATTCTGAAGCAATAAAAGAAAATATTACGTGGAGTCTTAGAAAGAGGAAAAATTGAGTTGTTAAAACCTTTCATTCCGTTGTCTCTATTATGAGATATGTACAGTATGATGATCTTACTTGGGATAGTTAGTGTATCGAAATAGGAAAAGTATATAAATGGAAATATTGTGACAATTATATTGAATTTGATTAATTAAAATATTTAATGTATCGAAATAGGAAAAGTATATCAATGAAAATATTGTGACAATTATATTGAATTTGATTAATTAAAATATTTAGAACGTAAATTTTTTATATTTATTAATTTAAATAAGGAGTGAATTTTTATATTATTCTATCCCAAAGCGGACCTTGACAAATGTGCCCTTTTACTAAAATTTCTTGAATTTAAAAATTAAATAGGTATAAGAGTTAAAATAGCATGTTTTAAAATATATATATATTTTTTTATTTCAAAATTTCAAATAAAAAATCTTTATTTTTCTTTCTTTACTTTTTTAAACTCCAAGATAAAATGGTACATCGACTTTTCGCTCTCTTTCTTTTTTTTTTTTTTTCCTTTCCAAAACCCCAGTCTCAACCTTAATGATGAGTTTAGCTATATAGGTGTATTATCTGGTCGAGTGATAAAAAATTTTATTTAATTTTATAATTAAATTTTTATAAAATATATTTATTTTCACAAATTTTTTAATCCCCGTGTGAAAGAAAAATAATTTGCGACGCAAAATTGGAAAAAGAAAAGGGAAACTTCTGGAAACTGAAATTCTATCCCAAACTGGACCTTGACAAATGTGCCCTAACCTGCGAAATTAAATCCAATCCCTATCTCCGCGTCTCACCGAGTCGTCTGAGTCACGGTGGGACCCACCAGAACTGAATAATTGCGTAAGGACACTACCAACTTGTCTCTATATATACGTCTGTACGAAAGCGTTACGCTTGAAAAATTAAATAATAGTCAACAAAATCATAACGCCAGGAAAGGAAGAGAGAGAACAAGAAAGGTAGAGAGAGAATAAAAACGGGGGGATTAAGAGTGCAAAAATGAGCCCACAAGAAGAGAGTGATTGCCCACGGTTTGATCAAGCCCATAGTTTCTCTTCCTCTGATCGTAGGATAAGTGCCTTAGTTCGTCATCTCACTGTTCCTACTCACGCTTCCCCTATGGATTCAATCTCTGCTGCTCCGACTTCTGCTTTCGGAACCGCCGATTCTGTCTTTGCCCATGTTGTTCAGGCCCCTGAGGATCCCATTTTGGGGGTACTGTCTCTTCTCTCTCTCTGTCTCTCTCTTGTCTCTTTCGGTATTTTTGTTTTTTAATTTTTGGGTTTATCTCTTTTGTCTTTTGTGCTGGTAGTGTTGTTGATGATGATGCTATTGTATGATGCGACCATTTTAACTTTTCTTTCCTCTGCTTTCAGGAAGATCATAAGGTAGATTTGATTAATTAGGCATACTTTGGATTTAAGTTTAGATTGTAATCGAAAGATCGAGCCTTTTAGATTTCCCCTCCTCATTTTGGGCCATTTTTGGAACAAATTGAACAGAACAAGGAATTCAATTCGTTAGGTCTAAATTTTTGGATTGTCTTCAATTTAGAACGATTTATTTATTTTTTTTTATTTTTTTTGGAATCGCATAACTAAAGTGTGCAGTTCAATTCATGTATGCTTGCCTTACACTACAACAACGCGATATCAGTTCCTGAGGGACCCACAATCAATTGTAAAGTTCATTTATGATTATTTATTTTTTTGGGTTTTGGGTGGGGGGGTTTGGGAGTTAGCTACCAAGTAGAAATCCACACACTTGTTATGGATTTAGTTTTGTGCTTCACCAAAATTAATTGGCATGCCAACTACCTTATTGAGATATCTTGTGTATTTTTGAAAAATACTACTTTTTATGCTAAAATTTTCTTCTTTCTTTATTTTCTTTTATTTTTTCTTTTTCTTTTTTAATTACAATCAGCAAAATAAGTAATAGAAATTTCAGACATCCAAACGGGCCTTGTCCCTTTTGGTTCCCATGCCACAAAAATTAGAATTCGAGTTGTGCAGTGCACAACGTTTGTGGAACTCATTTAATTCCAAGCAGAATATGTTTATCTTCTCAAGACTGCATATTGTTGGTATAAAACCGGTCATCAAGCCTCTTTTAAGTATTTTGTTATTGAATTAAGTTCATTATATGATCCTTTAATTAGTGTGGTGGAGGACTACTCTTTATCTTCTGAACTGTTAATTTTATTTTTGAGGCTGTTGCCTTTTATCTTTATATTTGTAACTTGTTGAGTTTTTGTTAAATAGGTGACTGTTGCTTACAACAAGGATCCTAGCCCCAATAAGCTAAATTTGGGTGTGGGCGCTTACAGAACTGAGGTTGGTTTTCATCTATTTCCGGTGCACTCATGGTGTTGAGCGTGTCCTTAACCAAAAGTAGTCTTCCTAGTGCATACCTTCACATCCTTATTTATGGGATTATCGAGATTGCTTTTGGCTCTTATAAACTTGTTTCACTTTATTGAATTTATCACCAATTGCAGTGTCCGACATCACTTGCTGCTGGAAATACTGTCTTGCTTTTACTTGGGAATGCATGCCCTTTGCACATACAGATAGTTTATTTGAGGTGTAGAAAATCTAATCAGTTTGGCCTTTTATGCTATTATAGGAAGGAAAACCTCTTGTCCTCAATGTCGTCAGACGAGCTGAGCAACAGCTTGTTAATGACAGGTAACTTTGTTCAGCCAGTTATTTTATTATCGGTAACAAAGAAGCAACTATACTATATTTGGTTTAATAAGTAATTTGTCTGTAATCTTTGTGAATTGTAGGTCCCGAGTTAAGGAATATCTGCCCATTATTGGCTTGGCAGAGTTCAACAAATTGAGTGCTAAGCTTATTTTTGGTGCTGAAAGGTTTGACTCCCTATGCTTTTGTTACATCTGTTTCTTGCATATTGCATTTTCTTGTGTGATGATTTTAGTCATTGCCTGCGCTGTTTTTTGTGATCCCTAACATGTACTAATCGCTGAGGGGTGTACTCTCATTCAAAAGAATCGTGTCCGTTTTGAAGCTTGAGGGGAATTCTTTTAATTACTTCTTAGTGGAATACTTTCAACCTTTGGAGAGCAGGCTAAAGAATGAAATGTACAAAGGGGCCTCCCGTTCTTCTGTTGTTATTGTTGGATATCACGTTGAACAAGGGGAAATGAGTTAAAAAAAAAAATTCAGTTAGCCTAGAGCATCTATGATGCATGTCCAATATTGTAAAATATTGGTGGGTGATTTTATACAGTCAATGGTGGAAGCTGGTGTACTTTGAGGTGGAGAAGTGTGACTGTGAGGTCCTGTTCTGTTTGAAGTTCATTTAGATGTGTGGAAGATAACTATGAGTTAAGCTCAAGGGAAATATATGTATGGGAGTTTGAGGCTTTCCAAGGAGATTGGAAATGTTAAGCAATCCTAATGCTGTTATCTTTCCTAATAAGAGAAGCACGGAAAAGGGGAGGAAGCCATATGAGAAACATTTTCTTTTGTTGACTCTGAAGCTGGGGTGGGTCTCATATTGTTGGTTTTAAGAGAACACTCACTTGAACTTTTCTATACTTTATTTTTTATCTAGTTAAAAAAACTTAAAATCATAACCAGTTGGTCGTTAATTCTTGAAAATTTTTTCCACCAAGTAAATAGCATCAAGAATTTCCATTTTCCTTATATTCTACCATTTTGGAAATGATTTTTTTAAGATATTAGATGATTTTAGTGGCCAACATCTCAAGTTTCTATTCTCCAGATATTCTCTTCCTTTTCCATCACTTACTTTCACATGAAGTCTTTGGACTATTTTTGATTGGTTCCTACCTTTTGAGCTGTAGAAGGAGCCCTTAGCCTATTGCTTTCACTGTCAATCGTTGAAGTGGTCTGTCATCTATTTGTTGAGTACTCTATCTAGTCTTACCGAGTAAAAATATATTAAAACTGCCGAATTACTTTCCTTTCCCAATTTATTCCCTGTCACTGTGAAGCTTGAGAAGAAGTTGGTGGATTGAGGGAAGCTACTGGAGGCAGGAGCTAATAATCTAAGAGGGATTTCCTGCTCTCTGAACAAGTTCTTTATCTGGTCTTTCTGTCAACATTATCCCTAATTAAACTGCAAAATCTCAAAGATATATAGTTCTTAATTTTTAATTTGGTCTTATATATTGATTTGCAATTTGTAGGTGCATGTGTCATAAATATTCAAGTGCTAATCAAGCTTAATCTGATTACTGGTTCAGTTGCCTGTGCAATTCCCCTTCTGGATTTTGAGCCTATTACAAATCCTAATTTACTGGTTCATCTTTCCTACGTATAATGTGTACTTTTCTTTATTTGGTATAGCCCTGCAATTCTGGAAAATCGGGTAACCACTGTTCAATGCTTGTCTGGTACTGGCTCATTGAGGGTTGGAGCTGAGTTTTTGGCACGGCACTATCATGAAGTAAAGTGTCAGCTTGTTTTACTTATTTTATTGCTCAAATTTTTATTGTTTGAACTTATGTTGATCTTTTTTTTTTCCCTCCCCGAACTTACCTCCAGCGAACAATATACATCCCTGTGCCTACGTGGGGAAACCATCCTAAAGTTTTTACTTTGGGGGGTTTATCTGTAAAGACTTACAGGTATTATGATCCAGCAACAAGGGGGCTGAACTTCCAAGGTCTGTGATCAGTGCCCTTTATATGGCATTCATGTAATACTTCATGATCATCTGGTTGCACAAGAGCAAGATGTGATTCTTGGAGATCTTGTTTGATTCTATGGCTGTTTATCTCTATGTATGCTGTTGTGTTGTTGAGAAACTCGTGTAATTTGTGGCTGCAGGCCTATTGGAAGACCTTGGCTCTGCTCCATCAGGAGCAATAGTGCTTCTTCATGCATGTGCTCATAACCCAACTGGTGTTGATCCGACCCTTGAGCAGTGGGAGCAAATCAGGCAACTGATGAGGTCCAAAGGGCTATTGCCTTTCTTTGACAGTGCCTACCAGGTGTCTCTTCGCTAATAAAAATTCTTGCAGCATGGAACTGTTAGGAACTGAGAGATTCCATCCATGAAATTGCAGATATTGAAATTATCTGATCCATGAAATCTTTACTTTCTAGGGATTTGCAAGTGGACGCCTGGATGCTGATGCACAGTCCATTCGTATGTTTGTTGCTGATGGTGGTGAATGCCTTGTTGCTCAGAGTTATGCTAAGAACATGGGACTCTATGGTGAACGTGTTGGTGCCTTTAGTATTGTAAGATAATTTGATCTACCATCAAGATATAGAATGCTCATTTATTGCAGTATTTGTTTCTTCATACCGTTATACATGTTCCAAATCCTGTTTCTTCTTTTCCTTGTTTCTGTCTTCCTTGATCTCATCAACATTAAAAGTCAGCTTCTCTGATTACCTTTTGCCTGTGTGCTATCAAATAGGGGCTTTTGTGTAGGGATTGAATTTAAAATTTTGTGTGTGATTGTAACTGCATTATTTTGCCCTTGTATCCATTTCTCAATATCCTCAACTATGTTCATTTTCTAGGTATGCAAGAGTGCTGATGTCGCTCGCAGGGTTGAAAGCCAGCTGAAACTTGTGATCAGACCCATGTACTCAAACCCACCCATTCATGGTGCATCCATTGTGGCTACCATCCTCAGGGATAGGTATGTTCTATAAAACTTGTGACGATCTCCGGCTTAATTTAAACTGCGCTTTTGCAATCAGATTCAAAACTGACAATTATCAATTATGTATCAATAGAATCAGTTTTGTTCGTTTTATGATTGAAAACTAGGTATTCCCTTCCCCAGAGCCCACAATGTGGGAGTTTCGGCACTGGGTACGCCCTTTTTTTCTATGATTGAGTAGACAACATTTAGCTGACATAATGTTATTTTTATTGATTCTGATATGAAATTAATTAATGGAACACAATTGCAATTCCACACGTTTTTCTATTTTTTTATGTGGATCTTGGATTTTCTAATGTCCCTTACCATGTTTTCTTTTACCCTTCCTTAGGGACATGTACAATGAATGGACGGTTGAGTTGAAGGCAATGGCTGACCGTATCATTAGTATGCGCCACGAGTTGTTTGATGCTTTGCGTGCCAGAGGTAAGGCAATATTAAACTAATCCCTATTCTTTACTGTTGCCTTTTTCTAGTTGTTTCAAAGTTTACACGTGTCATCATGACTTGTCACATTTGGAACGATACTCTCTGCTGTTTTTTCTGACTTGCTGTTGGTGATGCATGCTAATGGTCAGATGTTCTTGATTATTAGTACACCATTATTTACATTTTTGCACTGGGTTTAGACTGGGTAATTTCAAGCCCTTAGTAGAGAATATCCCCCTTATACCAAAGAGAAAAGGGCCTTAGGCTTGGTCCTAGTTCAGAGTTTGGATTCCATTTCACTGGACTTTTCTATTCATGTATTGTGTTTCCACATGCTTATATTACTTTATATGCATAAGTTACATGTAGACATGTCCTAATGACGTTACCAAGGTAACTTCTGTTTCAAATGCTATTGTTACGGTGTATTTGGTGTGTAATTGTGCTGCATTGGTATTTAATACGATTATGAGATTTGTGCCTTCACTGGCAGGTACACCTGGTGACTGGAGTCATATTATTAAACAGATTGGAATGTTCACCTTCACAGGATTGAATTCAGAGCAAGTTGCTTTCATGACTAAGGAGTACCATATCTACATGACATCTGATGGGTAATTATCATTTTCTAATTTGATTGGGAATGAGGGTTTTGATTATTTGATTAAAGAAGTCATACGAACATTTGTTTTATAACTGTTAGGTTTCTGATATTTGCAAATATAACATGTTATTTTCAACACCCAATCTGGAATTTGACATTATTGTCAATGTGTGCTGTCTCTTGCCATATTTAATGTCTCAATCCTATACTGAATTTTACAACTCTCTTACCACTAGCACTAAGCACTTACTATTTTCCTCATAGAAAGACTTCTAATCATTTCTTGCTAGCTAGGTTTTAAACCTTTTTCAGCGTTATGGTATCCTGATTATTTCATTTTCAATCTATTTCAATTCAGATTTTTTGAAAATGCTTCATGAAAGTAAAATGTATTTCTCTATAATACTTGCAGTTATACTTTCTTAAAGCATCTAATTTGACTGGACGATTATAAATGTTAGAAAACCAACTGTACCTTAACAGGGTGTTTAAAAAGGATGAGGTTTAGACGCATTATTGTCATAGAACACATTTTCATCTCTTGCAGGAGGATTAGCATGGCAGGTCTGAGCTCCAGGACAGTGCCTCATCTTGCAGATGCAATACATGCCGCCGTTACCCGCATGGGCTAGAAGAATTTCTAAGCGTGTGCGTGTGTTGCTGAGCCTCTACCTAGTTTGAACTGAATTAGTGGTGGCCTTTTTTCTTATGTGGTTATTACAAGTTCATATTGTTGTACTAATAATGAGCATTCGCCCGACTTTCAGGGCAAGACAATTACTGATGACAACAGTGAACATTTGGAAAAAAATTTTGGGAGCATGTTTACCGGCATATTGATATTTGCCATCGCTCTTCTAGTTTCATTGCCATTGATCAGATGGGTATAATGTCTTGTGTTGTTTGAAAATATACAGTTTGATTCAGGTTCTTGTACAAAACTGGGAGTCTGTTAGTCTGTGAGTACAAGAACCAGAATCCAACAGCAGCCTGGAAATCACCCACATAGATCTCCTGCTATATTTGAAACCCTGACCTCAGAGAAACCACTCTCTTGAATAATCTCAAGCTTTGTCGGATCTTGGGTTCGGGTATGACCTGTCTTCTATTCATTCCAAAGTGATTATTAGGGTTTCTTTGACAGTTTTGCATGAAGTTTATTAAGATTCTAGAGAGAGAGAGAGAGAGATGGTATAGAAGGAACAGCAACGTTGGATTAGTTTGTTTGATAATTGTTGTTGGGGCAAAAAGGAACACAATTAGTGATGGGTGGGTGATGGAGTGATGTCCGGAAAAGGGTTTTTCGCTACTTTTGTCCACTATGTAATGTCAGTGCATGTGTAAATAAACCTATGCTTGGTTTTTCATTGAGCAAACTTACAATCAATTAATAGCAATACAAATAAACTAATTAGAGGGAGAGATAGCAATGCATTGACATTGGTGATTTAACGATGCACAGTTGGCGTATATGATTTTTTAATCAAATTCGGGTTTAAAATTTAAGAATAAAAAAAATTATGTTAGGAGAATTATTCTTTAAAATAGACTTAATAAATATTTGAATCATATTAGTCAATGATTTTGAATCGGAAATAAAGAAAGGCTTAGTCAACAAATTGAAAAGAACGTGTACATGGTTTGGTAGCCGGGAAGCCTCATCTTTATCTCATGCCATAGCCAATGAAGCAAGCTATTGCCTTTCACACGCGGCAGATAAAGAGGGCTGATGAGAGGCACACATATCTTTTCATAAATGCCACGTGTGCGTTTCACCGATTAGAGGAATTCCATCATCTAAGCTTTCTCCCCCCCCCCCCCAAAACAAAAAATAAAAGGTCCAAGCTTTCCAGTGAAACGAAACCTTTTCCAATAAATTTGGAGATCAGGAATGAAATTGTTGCAAAGAATATCTCTCTAAGGTCAAAATCTGATCATATTTCTTTGTGTAAAAGGAGAAACCAAAGTTAGAAACTTATAGAAAAAGCATAATCTTTCGGTAAGTATCAAATTAATATTATCGTAATCTTTTAGTAGGTATCAAATTGAAGGATGTCATGTGATTTAAAAATATTAAATTAAAAATTAAACATTATTTAAAATAATTTTACATTGGATTAAATAGTGTAAGAGAATTCGAATCAATTGAATTAATATACTATTATTATTATCTTTTATTCTGTTATATTAATCTTAAACGACCGATTTCAAAATTTGAAATTAAGATTCAATTTTTTGTTGTTGAAAATTATTCGAAAATAGATTTAAACCGGATGTTTGGTCTCTTCCATTGGGGTTACCTTTTTCCTTGTGCTGGTTGGTTGTCCTTCTCTTTAACAATGTTAGAAATAATCAAATCAAAGAGTGGAAAACTGATTTAGTTTGGTCTAGCGGAATGATTTCAAACAACAACTCAATACAGATCTCATTAAGCCAATTCCTGTAAACCACAACATCTCATTGCCTTACTCTCTTTTACTATGATGGGCAGGGCTTAAAATTAAAACAAAACCCCTTCATCCCATAATCTTACTCTTCTTAATACTGGGTAGGGTTACATAAAATACCAAAAGTAGCCTAAGTCCAACACAAATGTGAAACCCGTAAAGGGTAGAGAGTTAGTTCCAATTCGATTTGTATCCCTAAACAAATCGATGTTGAATATTTTACTCAGCTCTTATTTTTTTCTTTTGGGTAGAAATGAAACAAATTACACCAATAGACAGTTGGTTCAGTAAGTAACGGTATTAGATCTCTTAACCAAGTATTGCGTTCGAAACTTAGAAATAGAAAAAACTACATTGGAGAGTTATCACCTAAAATAGACCTGACAAGTGCTAAATCGGATTAGTCGGAATATGACTCTGGATACTTATCGGTATAACACAAAAAAAATGAAACAAACTACTCATACTAGGGTCAAACTAAACTCAAAAAAGACAATTTGAAGCAACTGGAAAAGACAATTTGAAGTTTCAGCTTTAGACATACGGGGCGTGTGTAACAGCCAACCAAGGTGAGTTCAAGAAGACAACTTGGAATTCCAGCATCTTTAATCAAACTAGAAGGAAAATTTGGTGACAGCTGCATGAATTGCATCAGCAAGATGAGGGACTGCCTTGGTGCTTAACCCTGCCATGTTTATCCTTCTGTAAAACCAAATGGAGAAAAACCCAGATGAATAAAAGGACTAGGTATAGAGCTTGGAATGGCATATTCGACAACTCAATACCAGCTGAAAAAGGATTTTGTATGGTTCAAATTGCTAAATCTACTCCAAACACCAGACTGGGAATACAAGGTTCTTACCCATCCGATGGTATGTAAATGTGGTACTCTTTGGTCATAAAGGTGACTTGCTCGGAGTCCAACCCTGAGTAAGTAAACATCCCCACTTGAGCAAGAATGTGACTCCAATCACCAGGTGTGCCTGCCAATCGTCACGTGATTAGCATGCATACATAATAGTCCAGAAATGAAGAAATAAATGTACATAGTTGTTGGCCCAAAAATGCTTAGGGCAAATATGGACCACCAAGCATCCTATCTTATCATGAAAAATCATCAGTATTTGCATGTCTTTAACAATTCTTACGGGTCAAGAAATACATGATGATGCTAGCAAGTGTAATAACAATGCTGGCAAGTGTAAGTATATCATATTGCACACACCTGCATCCATGTAATTAGTAACTTCCAAGTTGAAATTTAAGTCTTAAACAATTTGTGAAAGTTTTCTTATTTTCCAGCTCTTCAGCACTGGCTCTGAATCTTACAAGCCCAGTGGCTGTAGACAAAAGCAAACTCTAGAAATGGTCCTACATAGCACAATCACATTATATATATACATAGAGAGAGAGAGAGAGAGAGAGAGATCAGTCCACCTCTAGCTTGTAAAGCATCAAAAAGTTGCTTGCGCATGCTAATTATGCGGTCAGCCGTCGCCTTCAATTCAATAGTCCACTCATTGTACAGGGCCCTGCTCATAAATCACAGACAATTTGCATTACAAAGCCAGAACTTCAAGTCTCTAACAAATCTAAACTGGGTCTGTAGCTGGAGATATAGAACAGGATGTAACATGCTGTGAAAAAGAATTTTGAAACACTTAAATTTCTCATTTTTCACTTCTCTAAGCCAGGTAGCAAAGGGGCTGTGAAATGCTTTCTTGTTAAGTTGGGACTCGCTATAACATTACTTGTTTATATATCAAGCTTAATACTTTTGCCCCCAAAAAAAAAAGGAAGTTTTATTCTGTGAGTTCATCACTCATTTAGAAACGAAAGACAGGCAAAAGGCCCTTTAGCTTCAAGCAAACTTGAACAAGGAATATGTTTCAATAACTACACCTGTCACTCAAAATGGCAGCCACAATGGAAGCACCATGTATGGGGGGGTTTGAATACATGGGCCTGATGACAAGTTTCAGCTGGCTCCCTACTCTACTTGCAACATCTGCTGTCCTGCATACCTACAGATAGAAACATAAATAGGCATATGAATCAGTTTCCTTATAGAGGTCAACATGATGGAAAAATAAATAAGCATCATCGCACTAAAGAGATGAATTTTAGAAATTCAAATACTTTGTTCAATAGCTGCTCAGGAAACAGAATATATTGCACCACTGATCAGTTCACATGTTTAAAGAAGCACCGTTAGCTAAGGCAGTGATATCTATGCCTTGAGAAGTGATGTAGTTTTTCAGCTTAGAGTTGATTTCATTCTCTTACAAAGCTTAATGCACCAATTCGTTCACCATAGAGTCCCATGTTCTTCGAATAACTCTGAGCTACAACAGACTCACCACCATCTGCAGCAAACATGCGAACAGACTCGGCATCGACATCCAAGCTTCCCGTTGCATAGCCCTAGAATTATGTTCACATATAGCTTGTAAGAGCAAGCATGCACAGAACTCCAATTTTCATTTAAATGTATTCAAACTTATTCAAGATTGAAGCAGAGAGCCACATATTTTTAGCATTGGTGCAGTTATGGTTTTGCTTTTCCTTTTCTGATTCACGGGGTTGTTAATTTTCCAGTACTTGCCTGATAAGCAGAATCAAAGAATGGTAGCAACCTTTTTGATCTGATTAACTCCCTAATCTGCTCCCACTGCTCAGAGGTTGGATCAGCACCAGTAGGATTGTGAGCGCATGCATGAAGGAGCACAATTGCTCCCGATGGGGCCGAATCAAGGTCTTCCAACAAACCTGTTATCCACTCAAAACAAGTACAATAAATAAGACATGAGAACATGGTAAACAGAAAACAGGTTGCACCATATGCAAGGGAAAATGGAAATAGTTGATGGATAATATAATGATTACAATGTCAAAACAAGGTCACCAAACAATTGTATGGAACTATTGATAGAGAAACTGATATATACATATAGAAAATATGGTGTGCACTGTGCAGCTACGTGTCCATGGGCACTGAGGCATACAGAAATGTCAATATGCACATCATGACTGCCAAAAACTGAAGTAGCTTTAGCTACAAACCTTGAAAGTTCAATTCACGCTTTGTTGGATCATAATAACGGTAAGTCTTCACAGATAGCCCTACTGCGGAAAATAATATAGGGTGAAGACCGAATGTTGGCTGTGGAACATAGATAATTTTCTGCAGAGCAACGTAGAAGGTAAGGTCAAGTTGGTTGCTTGCATATGCAAACATTGGCAAATATGCTAAAGTGTGTACTTGATGATAGTGCCTTGACAGAAATTCAGCTCCAACCAATAGTGAGCCTCCACCAGACAAGCATTGCACAGTAGTAACCCTCTTCTCTTTAATAGCAAGACTGTTCCCAACCAAGCAATCAGACAACAACAAAAGCAGAAGAAAAATTGAGAATTTAACCTAATCTGGACACCACGATTACTTCATCTGTGGCTACTATAAATAAGAACCTCACTTAGCAGAGGTAATGTTATGTAATTCTTCTCATTCATATGCATTTTTGCAATGTCTTATCGTTGATGTCGATCTAACAATTCAATTTCCAATAGTAAAATCAAAGGATTTAATATGTGCATGCATGCGTGTAGGTGGAATGGGACTTGGACCATATCTATAACAAGACTACATAAGCCAATACCTGAAATAAGAACTTCAAATATGAAAATCAAAAAATATACATACATACATATATATATCAAATCAATTACTCTCGGGTACTACGACAAGAAAACAAACACTAAGATTTAGTATAGCTGTACCTGTCTTCACCAAAAATGAGCTTAGCGCTCAATTCATTGAATTCTGTCAATCCGGTGACAGGAAGATATTCCTTAGGACGAGATCTGAAAGGGGCAGAATTCAAGTGAATTAACTTTACTTGGAACAGAATTTAGTGAAGTTGATGATAACCTTACAAGTCATTAATTAGAAGCTGCTCTGCCTGTCTAAGTACATTTAGAACAAGAGGTTTTCCATCCTGTTAGCAACACAACAATCCATAGAACTCCTGCATTAGAGATATGTGCAGTATATGGTGACAGCTAAAGACATTCCCAACTAGGAGAAGCTTTCTCTACCCCTTTCACCACAATGAAGTACATAAAATATTATGAGCTTTCCTTCTGTGCTAGTACTATGAAGGGGATATGAATCACTAATATGCTCATTGTCATTTTAGTAACATATGTGCTACTTCTGAAATATAACTTATGGTAATTACTACTAATCCTCCGCACTGTTTTATAACTTGGAAGCACTAAAATTGCAATTTCAAGAGAAATTACGTCCTTAAAGATGTATATAACATTACCAGAATGTAACAGAGTTGCTTACCTCTGTTCTGTAAACACCCATTCCCAGATTTAACTTTACAGGGCTGGTGTCCTTGTCATATGCCAAGTTCATCTGACATATGAAGCATAAAAGTTGTTATTCTGATTAACTAGCAAAAAGCTTGCATCTCAAACAAAAATTAGCATAAAAAATAACCAAGAAATTGGTAGTACATGCTATCAATTTTATGATTTTAATAACTAGATTGAAAAATTAAAAAATCATGGCGTACTGAAAGGAAATATAGCTGCCAGATTAGTTAAACTAAGCACCTTACATTGACAAACCGCGCCCTGATGGTTAAATTAAATTGACCCTTTTTGTTTTCAAACAAAAGACATGGCATAATCCAAAACCAGGCACTTCAAATTGCTGTCTAATTGAAAAAGCTGACAATGATGGTAATGATGATCTAAACAAGGAAGACAATTATCCGCAGGGGCATGAGCCAAGGTATACTGATGATATTGAGAAGCATTTTCCTAAAGGCCCATTTAGTTGTCCCAATGATTTCATTTGCATATGTTAGTAAAAATAAAGGGTATTCTTCTCAACATCTCAAATCAGTACCTTAATTAGTACTGGAAATTGGACCAAGTAAAATAGGATTGAAATCTATGGAAGCAAGTCTCAACTTTAGGAATACTTTTGTTTGCTATTTTTTTCCCTTCCCCCCCCCCTCAAGATCTGCCTAAATTTTCAACTGAAAAGATGAAATGATTTTCAATTTATATATATTGGGCCAACAATTAACTATTAGATTAGAGGATCTAAAGAGGCCCTTATTAGGCAGAGACAGATTCAAAAGACAAAGAGACACTTCAGCACTTCAATAAGTACTCGCATTACATAAAAATGGAAATGGACTCAAACCCATGTGCAATCCTATCGGCGAATAGAAAATCACACAAACACACACAGAAAATGAAATTTCAGCAATTAGTATCCAGCATTAGAGAGAGAGAGAGAGAGAGAGAAAGGTGAAGAATATACCACGTGCATGGGATTTTCAGGAACGTGAAGGATATGTTCAAAGACAGGAGGAATGCTAACAGAAGAAGAAGAAGCAGTCGAGTCCCCCATTAGAGAGAGCGAGCTCTGAGATTCTTAGAGTTGACTACCGACCAAAAAGGATGGGTGGACAAGTAAAAAAACAGAAGTAGACAAATAATAAAGATTATGTTATAAATGAAGTTAATAAAGAAATAAAGAATTATATTATATAGAAAATTTAAGCAACTTTTCAAATTCTTTTTGCTTTTTCTTCTCATCTCTCTCTCTCAATCATGTTCCTTCAAATTTACCACTCCGAGTTCTGCTCATGAAGTCATTCAAGTCTTCTCTCATGAGTCACCCTTGAGACTTCACCTAGAAGCTTGCTTCTTTCATAAGTCATTTTCAAAACTTTTCTTAAACGTCATTTACAAAACTCCGCTCAAAAATTCCTTTTCTTATAAATTTTTTAAAAGATCTCTTTAAGAAACTCATAAATTATCAGAAATTTATATTTTGACAAATGTCTCGTAAGATAGAGATAAAATTGTATCATAATACTCTCTCTTAAATATCCATTACACAGAGAATAAGTCTCATTAAAAATTTATTAGGAAAAAACCCAGTGAAAAAAAAACTTAATAAAAAAAAAGAAGTATACTATTTTTAAATATATTTACTCCCCCTATTAAGAATATTTTTTTGAGATTTTTAAGTCGATGCATTCCAATTCTTTACACCAATCTTTCAAATGTAATAGTCGGTAGTATCTTGATAAATAAATTTACTAAATTTTTACTTGATCAGACTTATTGCACATCAATTTTCCTATTTTTCTGAAGGTCGTGTGTGAAGAAAAAATTTGATAAGATATTTTTAGTTTTGCATTGCATACAGTATTATTCTCGAACAATATCGTAGAAATATCTTTATTGGAGGATAACCTGCAGTTCCTTAAAATATATTGAATCATTAATCTTAACCAAACACATTCTCGACTTTTTTCATAAATTGCTATGATCTCAGTATGGTTTGAGGAGGTAGCGATTATGGATTGCCTTGTGGATTGCCAAAAAATATATGTAAATAACAATTCAGTCTAAGATCGTGTTTTGTGAGGATCATATAAAAATCCAATATCACCATACTGATCAATACTGATTTGAAATTAGTTGAATAGAATAAACCAAAATTAATCGTTCCTCGGAGATATCGGAAAATATGCTTGATTCCATTCTAATGTCTCTATATCGGGAAATAACAAAATTTTACTAATACATTTATAGCAAATGATATATTAGGTCTTGTACAGTTAATAAGATATATAAGCACCCCAATGGTACTAAGATATGGTACTTCAAAATCAATAATTTTCTCATTCTTCTCTTATGGTCTGAAAGGATCATTTTCAACATCAAGTGATCGAATAACTATTTGAGTACTTAATAGATGTACTTTATTTACGTAGAAACGTTTTAAAATTTTATTCATATAATTTTATTGGTGAATGAATATTTTATCTTCTAGATATTCGATTTATAAATCAAGATAAAATTTTGTCTTCCCAAAATTTTGGTATCAAATCTCTTTTCAAATATTTAGTGGTTTTGAAAATATTTTCAAGAGTTTCAATAAGATTCAAATTATCAACATATACTGCAATACTCACAAAATTTGTTTCAATTTTCTAAAGAAAAACACAAAAACGTATTGGATCATTTGTATAATCTTCTTTTAGCAAACAATTACTTAAATGGTTATATCATATTCGTTCTGACTGTTTTAATCCATACAGAGACCTTTACAATTTAATGGAGTAAATTATTCAAAATTTTTGATCACATGTATTAGTCATTTTAAATCCTTCAGAGATTTTCATATAGACATCATTTTCTAATGTCTCATATAGGTAAGTATTGATTATGTCTATTAAACGTATCTTGAGTTTTTCATATGCAACTAAAACCACAAGAAAATGTAATGCAATTACATCCACTACAGGGGAATACGTTTCATCATAATCAAGGTCTGATATTTGTGAAAACCCTTGCACTATAAGACGTGCCTCATATCGCATAATTTTTTTTCTCATTTCGCTTATGCATAAATAGCCATTTATATCCAAAGAATTTTATACCTTTAGGTGTTTGGACTACATGTCCAAAAACTTTACGCTTAACCAATGAATCCAATTCAGATTGGATTGCTTCTTTCCATTTTAGCCAATCATTTCTTTTCTGGCATTCCTCAATAGATTTTGGTTCATGATTCTCGATTTCTTTCATAATTTTGAGTGCAACATTATATGCAAAAATATCATCACAACTGTTTCAACTTTATCCCAATATATACTTATTGTGGTGAAATTTATATAAGTTTCATTTATATACTCATTAGGAGCTTGAAATTTGTACTCTTCAGGAGCTATATCTGGCTTGCAGAAGTATGAATTTTATCATCAAAAATCTCATGAGATTCTTTATCATTCAATTTTTCAAATGATCATGATCAGTAGATCCTCTTTTTTTTTTCAAGAATTTTTATCTTTGTCGCTAAGAGATCTTCCACGCTTTAAATATGTATTAGACTTATTTGTTACAATACTTAGGGATTGTCCAGGTGGAACATCAAGTTTAATTTGTGCATTTTTTGTAGGAAAATATGACTTTGTGACTCTTTTAGAGTCAGTGAACATGTAACGTAATTGATTTGCAATATTTTGTAAATAGATTATTCATTGAATTTCAAGTTTATAATCTTTTGTACGAGAATCAAGAATTCCATATAATTTCTTTTTTCAATTGTTCTTGTCCTTCTCTAATGTTGAGAAATTTGTTTCATCAAAATGACAATTTGTAAATCTTGTAGTAAAAATGTCACCTGTCAAAGATTCAAAATATCAAATAATTGAGGATGACTCATACCCAATGTATATTCCCAATATTCTCTGGGGCCTTATTTTAGTTCGTTGTGATGTCACTACAGGGACATAAACTGTACATCTGAAAATATTTAAATGAGAAATATTAGGCTCATAACCAAAAGTTAATTGTAGATAGTAGTACTCATGGTAATGTATTGATCTTAAAAGTATAAGTGCTTCTGCATGTAGAATAGCATGTCCCCAGATTGATGTTAGGAGTTTAGTTCTCATCAATAATGGTCTAGCAATTAAATGCAACCTTTTGATAAATAATTCATTAAATGCAACATTTTGATAAATAATTCAGTTAAACTATTTTGTGTATGAGTATGAAGTACAAAATGTTCAACACTAATACCAATAGACATACAGTAGTTATCAAAATCATGTGACGAGTATTCACTAGCATTGTCTACTCAAATTGTTTTAATTGAATAATCTGGAAATTTTGTTCTTATCTTAATGATTTGGGTAAGAATTCTTACGAACGCTAGATTGAGAGTTGATAGTAGACAAATATATGACCATCTTGTGGATGCATTAATTAGTACTATGAAATGTCTAAATGGTCCACATGGTGGATGAATTGATCCACATATATCACTATAAATTCTTTTCAGAAATCCACAATTTATATTTTGACTGGTGAAGGGCTCATAATAAATTTTCCTTGAGAGTAAGCAACACATGTAAATTCATTTGATTTCAACACTTTTTTATTTTTCAAGGTGTGATTATAAGAATTTTCAATTATTCTTCTCATCATAATCGACTCAAAATACCCTAGTTGATCGTGCAAAATAATAAAGTTTTTATGATTAGTAAACTTCTGGTTTACTAAATAGTGCATTTCGATTATACTAATTTTAATATAGTATAAGCTAGAGGAAAGGGATGGTGTTTTCTTTGCTATACATTTCTATCCATAAATAACAATTGTAATATACAAATACTCAATGTTGTTGTCACTCATTATCTCAATGTGATATCTAGTTTATCGAATATCCCTAAAACTTAACAAATTTTTACGAGATTTAGTAGAGTATAGTATATTATGTATAACTAATTTTGTTCTTTTACGGAGACATATTTGTTTTGCCGGAACTCTCAATCAATTTTGCAGTATCACTTATAGTATTGACATTTGCTTCTCCCAACTTTAGATTAGAAAAATAATTTTTATTTTTAAGTATCGTATGAATTATAGCGCTATCAATTAGACATATATCTTATTCGCTTCTTATACATTCCAAACTATCAGTAATATCCATATCTTATTTATAAAAAAAAATAAAAGAGATGATTAATTTGTTTGTATGGAATTATAAACAAATAAATCAATCAGAAATAAAGTGCATCATATTGTAAAAATATTAAAATTAACTTATTTATTTATAACATACATTTAGATATTTCCATCATTGATCAGATGATCAATTCTTCCTTCAGTGTGTTTAAAGAAATCAGTTATATCAAGACGAGTTATATCTATATCAATATCATTACATGGGCTGGCAAAATTTGTTTCTACATCTTTATCTTTTTTCTTTAAGAGGTTTGATATAGTTCAACAAGATGTTTTAGAGTTTGACATACACGTGATCAATATCCCTTGGTACCGCATCAATAACAAATATTATCAAAATCTCTTGAGAATTTCTCTTTTTCTTTTTAATCACTATCATTCCACTTCTGATGGTGATGTTTGTCATTTTGATTTGATCGGCCATTGCTACGATCATATTATTGTAATGGACACTTCGTCCTTGACCATATCTGTGTCCACGGCCACGGCCACGATTACAATATTGATATCTACTTTTCCCATATTCATATTTAGTCACATTCGTTTTAGAGAATGGACTACTATCAGTTGGTCAAGTTTTGTGATTTTTTATCAATAATTCATTATTTTGCTTGGTCATAAGAAGATATGAAATTAATTCGGAATATTTCCTGAATCCCTTTTCTCGATATTGCTACTGCAGAAGCAAATTTGAGACATAAAAGGTGGATAAAGTTTTTTCTAACATATGTTCTTCAGTTATATTTTCTTCACACAATTTCAATTGAAATGTGATTTTGAACATTATAGAATTATAGTTATCAGTGGACTTGAGATCTTACAGCCTTAAATGTATCCAATCATATTGGCTCTTAGGAAGAACGATCATTTTTAGGTGGTCATATCTTTCCTTTAAAATTTTTCATAACTCAAAAATATTTTTAACAGTAATATATTCTGTTTTCAAACTTTTATCAAGATGATACAAAATGAAAAATTATTGCTTTTGCACAATCTTGTATAGTAATATCTTTTGTTTTGATGGTATCTCAAAGGCCCATCGTATTCAAATGCATTTCAATATCAAGAGCTCATGATAAATAATTTTTTCTAGAAATATCGAGAGGCAGAAATTCAAATTTAGCAAAATTCGCTATTAGAAAGATATCGATAAAAACCCTTAAATAGTAAAACCTCCTTTCTTATTATAAAGATAGATTTGTATTTGGTTGATTTTAGTTTTGTGTTTTTGACAGAGTCTTGTACTGATAACGTGTTATAAATGAAGTTGATACAGAAACAAAGATCTATATTATAGAGAAAATTTGAATAAGATACAGTAAAATAAACTTTTCAAGTTCTTTCCACTTTCTCTTCTCATTTCTTTCTCAATCTTATTTCTTCAAGTTCACCACTCCAAGCTCCTTCTAGACTCATATTTATAAACTCATAAAGTTTCACTTAGTCTTATCTCATAAGCCTCCCCTGAGGCTTCTCCCATAAGCTTTTCAATGCTTCTTTCATAAGCTATTTCCAAAGCTTCTCTTGAAAGCTATTCAAGGCTTCTCTTAGAAACCACTTCTAAAACTTCTCTCAGAAACTACTTCCCTTATAAGCTTTCCAAAACTTCTTTCAGAAACTGGTGAATCATTAGGAACTTGTATCGTAAAATTATATATTTTAATGAAAATCCATCAAATTATTCAATATTCATAATAGATTATAATTATTTAATGAGTTAACGTGGGGAATTTAAAATTAAATTTAACATCAATTAGATAAATTTTTTAATATAAAAATTGGTGATGTAATATAACTTATTTTTTAAAAAATATCTTTATTAAAAAATAATATAAATAAAATGTATAAAACAAAAATAAATTAAGTCGAGAAAAGCTACACATCAATAATGAAGATAAATAATAACGTCTAACTGATACAGTGATTGAGCACTGTTATTTTTTTAGATTAATTTGATTCGAACATCTATAAGATCCTATTTAGGGACGACCCTCCCAACGTAATCTTTTCTATTTTTAAGTTTCGAATTTAAAATTTAGTTAAAAAATCTAACATCCTATCTAAGTAGATCAACTATTCAGTAATACTCTTATTCTTTAAATAAGATTTTAAATTCAAGTTTCATGTATGATAAAAAATAACGTCGCGAGAGATTTATCGTTTAATAATTCAAGTAGATTCAAAATAAATTTAGTCGAGTTTAATGTGATTCTAATAAAAAATAAATAGATTATTTAGTGATCATAATTTTTTCTCTCAATCCTGTAATCTGAAATTCAATTCTTTTAAGACAAAAAAAAAATAATAATAATAAAGAGGCCCAGTAAGGCCCAAATTGGGCTTTCACGTTTAGGGCATGCCCATCTAGACCTTTTTATTGGACTAAAAAACGAGGGTTCGGATCCCAAAATGGGGCCTCAGTGGGCCATCTTTTTGGGCTGTTCAGGCCGGCCAACCTTACCTAATTCGTTGACCAGATGTGATAGAAGCTTGGCAGCTGTAATATTATTGAAAAAATGATGGTTGGGCATTTTTTTGTTTCGTCACGATTCTTGTTTCAACTCTCTCTCTCTCTTTCTCTCTCACATGCACACCAATGGCGTCCAAATTCACCAAGAAGAAGAAGAAGAATAAAAACCTAACAACGAATACAGCAGCAGGAGAAGAAGACCTAAATAGTACGATTCATCTCCCTAGAAGGAAAGGAACCGGTGTGAGACAATGGCTGGTGATTTCGGAGTACGGCGAGAGAGAGAGTCAGGAGGTAGGAAAACACTACATCATGAAACGCACTGGTCTGCCTCATCGCGATCTTCGCGTTCTCGATCCGAAGCTTTCCTATCCGTCTTCGATTTTGGGGAGAGAGAGAGCCATTGTCATCAACTTGGAGCACATTAAGGCCATTATTACTGCCAAAGAAGTTCTCATATTGAATTCTACAAATCCTCTCGTTGCTCTCTTTGTTGATGATCTTCGTCATCGTGTTTCCTCTTCCAGTTTGTCGCCCAAACAGGTAATAGCTTTGTCTGGCTTGTTGTTTAATTTACGATTTTCGAACAAGCGAGGTTGAATTTTTGGCATTTAAATACGAGTAAAAAATGGAGAGTTTTTGTGGATTTGTGGCAATAGTATAAAATTTTTTTATCCATTATCCATCTCCTTGATCCATTGGTTCAAAAGGGGAACTTGGGTACGATCTACAAAAGATTTTGTAGGTTGCATATGATTACTAGTAAAATTTAGAATATGACCTAGTGGTTGTTCTGAGCAAAACATGTGTAGAAACAAGATTGTGATTGAAATAAAAAATAAAGCATATGAAGATTTATGCCATGTATTGGGAATAAAAGTGGGAAAAAATGTATACATAAGCTGGCTAGTAAAAGAGAGAGAAAAATGAGAGAATATGTAATGTGTAGTGATTTTTATATTTTTAAAGGTTTGATAGCATATGGAAACTCCTGAGAAATCGGCATAGTGAAACATGATAGTTGTTCAAAGTAGATATTCAATTGATTTCATGTTTTAGTTTAAGTTCTAGGTCGTTCTAGGTCAAGGATTTCACTTAGAAAAACTGAATTAGGATATTTATATGAAAATCCACCTTAACTTTGGTGCCAAATTTCCATTGAGTCTATGGACTTCGATTTCACATGATCGAATCCTTGAATTTTAAAATAAGTCCCTGAATGGATGTTTTTAATCCTGGCATGGCATAATTGGTTGATGAGTTGGAGTTGACGTGGATTTGAGATGCTCACATGCCCCATGACATGTCAGTAAAAACTACCTTTTCTTTTCCACATCATTTTCACAAACATCAGTTAATGCTAATAAAGAAGAATAAGAATAAGAATAATAACAACAACAACAACGAGGAGGAGAAGAAATGGATGAAGCCATTTTGCAACATTATTATTATTATGTCAACCTCAACTCATCAACCAACTATGCCACTTTAGCAGATAGCATCAACATTATTAACAACATCAGCTCAGGGACCTAATTGATACAAATTTTATAGTTTTGAGGACCCAATAGTGTGAAAATGAAGTTCTGGGACTTAATTGAAATTTGATCAAAGTTCAAGAACTTTCCATATAATTATCCCAATTGAATATTATATTTAATCTTCTGTTCTAAGTAGAAAACTTCAATTTAAAGACATGTCTTATATTTGGTTCTAACCAAGGTTGAAATGAAAAAGTCTCGTAAATAAACTGATTCATTGGCAATATCTTACTTTTGACATCGTGAATTTGTTAATGTTATCTATTCTAACATGTTTTTGTTCTCACAAAATGTTTTCTGGCTACCATCATGCATCTTGGTACTTTTTTTTTTCTTTTCCGTTGACTCTATGTATTTGGACCTTATTACTTTTATCACATTGTTTGAAATGCTTAATGTTTAATGTCCATGAGAATTATTAATGTTGCTTTTCTTGTTATGTGTCCTTTATAGTCAATTTGTGGTCCATAATCATCGTTACTTAATTGTTTTTCTCTATATTATTGTAGTCTCTGATACCAAAATTTTTGTTATTCTTGGTTAGTGCTGATATTGTTTTGTTAACCTTGTACCATTAACTGTTTAATTCCATGCTCTTATATACCTTTTTATTTTGATTCATTTATTTATTTTTTGCTGCAAAGGCAAGTGATGGAGGTGATCTGGATGACATGCCTCACAGTAAAATGGGTGAGCCACGAACTACTGGTCCAAAGGTGTTACCATTTGAGTTTAGGGCTCTTGAAGCTTGCCTGGAGTCTGCTTGCAGGTGTCTTGAGTCAGAGGTATGTGCAACATGGTTTAGATGCCATTTAGTGTGGACTATCTGAATATTCATCTTTACTGTTTTTCTTTTCCTTTTTATCTTGTAGTTTTAAAATTTATTAACATGTCTTTTGTAAAGTTGAATTTGTGAAATGTACTCTGATGGCATATTATGTGCTATATACACACTTGTAGTATCTTGTTGTTTAGGTCCATGGGCCTTGGAAAAGGTTAAAAAACAGCAGAAAATTAGGGTAGTGATGATATGGTGAATTATAGTTTTGTATCTTTTAACCATTTTGAGACATTACTTTTCCATTACTGAAACCATATGTCATGGTTGGTGTATAAAGCTTATCACCAAATTATATGCTATTCCAACCTTGCAATCCTCCTTCGTTGATAGTTGATGAGTGTTGTTGTTGTTGATTCTATTTTTTTTTTTTTTTTTTCCTTGGCTGGCTAATAAGATAGTAGAAAACAAAGGTAGAGGCAGAAATTTGTACACGGGTGAAATACGATATGCATTTTGGGTCATAATTTCAGGGGGTGGGGCTTATAATCTTTAGTGAGGTAATTTGGGGTTCTAATTTTTGAAATTACATATATAAAAAATTTCAGCTGCTCCCTACTCACCCCTCCATTCACCCCCAAGTAGATAAGTTGTGTTTAAGTAGTTCATGAAGTTGCATAAATATCAAGACCTCAAAATGTATTAATATGTCCTTTCAAAATTTATAGTTTATGAGTGCGGCAGAGGAGTGGGTAGGGAGGGCTAATGTGAAAGGTTGTCATTTTTTTCCACTAGTTTCACACTAGAGGTGTTTCTTTCTCTATAGCATTATGTGTTTCTAATTTTATTTATTTATTTATTTATTTATTTATCAATTGTTACAGAGATCTCACTCTATTATTTTCAAACTTTCCATTTCCATATTGTTGGCAGACACAAACTTTGGAGCAAGAGGCTTATCCAGCACTTGATGAACTGACTTCTAAAATCAGCACCTTGAACCTTGAGCGTGTCAGACAAATAAAGAGTAGACTAGCAGCAATATCAGGTCGTGTTCAGAAGGTAATTGATGCCCCTTTTAGGACTTGCAAACATCTGAATCTTTTCATACTTGATTATGAAATTTTTTTCTACATTTACTTTTTTTTTTCAAATCAAAATTGGATTTAGCTATAGCCATAGTAATACCTTTTCCGTTATATATCAAAAGGGATTTCATGTTGTTTTAAACCTTACTAGTCAGTAACTAACACATGATAACTTCATTGGACTGGTACCTTATCCGATGACATTCTAAAGTGAAGACTAATTTGATATCAGGCTTCTTATAAAAATTTCCATTTGATACATTTGGAGAGATTCTTGATAGAAGGAGTCCCTTTTTGGCATTCCCTTTTAAGTTATAGCAATAGGCAAATCAAATAGGATTCTCTCTGTATTTTTTTACAATTTATGATGGTTGATACAACCCATCCTATTTTTAAAGGAAAGATGCAACATGAGACCTTTTAATAGAAAAGAAAATAAATTCTGGAGAGATGTATGAGGAGGGTGGAACATCCTCCAAATGAGAGTAAAATACTTTCTTCTTCTTCTTTTTTTTTTTTAAATACGAGCTAAAAGTAGAGAAAAAAATCATTTTAGAATGACCATTTAATCCCTTTGGAAATGGATAATTAACCCTTCAGAATAAGTAGCCTGCACAGACCACAGCAATGGTAATAAAAATGTAACCTTATCTCAGATGAGCTGCATCATGATTTTGAAGCTTCCTACAATGTCTCAAATTGCATGGCAATCATTATGGGAAAGTTCTTTTCCCATAAGAAGTGAATATTGATAATGTCTCATGGAATTGCATGGGGTATCCGGATGAGCTTCCTTTGACAGGGAGTCTTTCATGTTGTTAGGTTGATTAGAGAATCAGTCCCTGAGGAGGTAGAAATGTTGCACAAAAAGTAGTGTCAATGGTTGTACGTTCTTATTTGTAATTCTGTTGCATGTGGAAATGAATCTAAATAGCATTGAAACAATTTTTGTGCAAATTGAAGGTTAGATTCAATGGTTGGTTATTGATCTGTTAGAATAATTAAGAGGATGTTTGATAAAATTGGTGAACTGGTTTTTTTATGACGTAGTCCCTTTTCATTTTGTTGCTGTTTATTTCTTGACTCTCTATTAGGGGATGCTCTTCCTCCATCCAACAATCAAAACACCTCTCATGATGCCTTGGCTTGAATGCTTCCCTGTTTCATGGGTTGGTAAACTGGATGATATTTTAATGCCTTTGCCTTATTAGTACAGGATTCTTATCCTATTCTTATGTACATAAGATGTTTTTAGCAGATTAGGTTATCTCAAGATGGTTGAACCTCGAGGGTAAAATAATGTGGTTGAGAATGTCCAAGATGTCTTGCACCCAGCAACTTTAAGGCAGAGAAAGAAGTAAATTAAGGTTCACATATATAGGTATTTGCTAGGATGAAGGTTTTTTTTTTGGGGGGGGGGTGGGGAGATATAATCATCTGCAATTGTACCTACATTTTGTAACTGGGTCATGCAGGTGTAACTGCATCCTCTATTCTCCTTAACAGGGTCCTATTTGGTTTTTCTAAACCCCAATGTGGTCTTTGCCAAGGTGATCCTATCTCACCTTTTCTTTTCATCTTATGCTCGGAAGTTCTCACAAAACTAATATTCAAAGCAAAATATGAGGGGCCAATTCAAGGTAAGTGTCTAGGCATAATGAGGCAATTTCTCATCTGATCTTTGTAGATGACTTGATTATTTTTCATAGAGAAAATGTAGATGATGCAATTAAAGCAGATAATCAAGTATGGTGATTGGTCAGGTCAAAGTAGGAATGTAGCAAAAACAGCAATCATTTTTAGCAAGAATGTCCATCATAGGTTTGCTCGAGATATCCTTAACACTACAAACCTGAGAAGAATTAAACAAGATGCTAGAAACCTTGGTCTCCCCCTATTCCACTCTAACCCATTGAAAGCCCTTTTCGAAGATAAAAAATGGGCTCACCTAGTGCACAAAGTGCTCTGCGGCTTAGTGCGGGGGTAGGGGGAGGGTGGACGTATATTTACACAGCTTTTTCCTTGCATTTTGCAAGGAGATTGTTTCCACGCCTTGAATCCGTGACCTTGAGGTCACCAAAAGAGCAACTCCACCATTGTACCAAGGTCCTTTTCCAAGATATAGTGGCAAAAGTCCAAGCTTGTATAAATGGTTGGAAGTTGGAGGCATTGTCACCGGCAGGAAAATCCATTTTACTATAGGCAGCGGCCTCCCCTATTTCTAGTTATGCTATGAGTTCTTTCCTTTTCCCTAAGTCATGGTGTGATATGTTTTGTGGCTTTGGTGGGCTGCTAACGAAGAGAAGAGGCATTTTTGGCATTGAATCTTGGGATTACTTATGTCAACCTAAGAGCAGTGGCGGCCTGGGTTTTCTTATAATGTTTGACGTCAACACCACAATGTTATCCCAATTAGTGTGGCAATGTGTTCAAAAGGAGATAGACAATGGGTGAGAATTTTGGCAAAACAGTATGGGTTCTGAGGCAATATATCATCTCTGCATTGTTCTGAGGCTAGTTCTTCTGTTTGGAAAAGTTGTGAAATGTCGCTCATTATTATTAAAGATTTGCTGTTTTTTGGTGAAGAATGGTAATGCTATCAGCATATGGCAGGATCCTTGGTAATGTAGGAAGGTGGTTAGGGAGAAATTTTAGGAAAAAACTAAGGAAAAAAATATGTAGGGATGTCACTAAATCCAGGGCAATGGAATCATTCAACATCGCTAATCGTGGATGCCACTCAACATCACCAAGCCACACACTTGATTATTTAGGAGGAGTCACTCAACTCCAAACATGTAAACATGTTTTTTTCCTCGTAGAGAGTTACAAACTGACTTTTAGACTTCCTAACAAATTCTAGCCACTACCCAAAAAGCATTGCTACTTGAAGCCAAAATATCACCTTTTGACTGCCAAAACATTGAATCTAGACTTTCTTTTAGACTATCAAGAGGCCTGAAAGAAAAGAACCACTAAAAGAAATAAATGCAAGACTCTAAGATTCCCTAGAATTAAGAAAAAGATAATCTGACACTGAAAAAATGAAGAGTCATTCATGCCCCTGCATTACTTGGTTTCCTTCTATTCAAAACTTTAGGATACCCCTTCCGTTCCTATTAATCCTTCTCTTTCTTGTGTGTGTTCTTGTTCTTCTGATCTTATTCTCCACCAACCTCATTGTTGGAGTTGACCTGTGATTAGATCCTTACTTCCTGCTAATACTGTAGAAGGAAATCGAAGAATTATTGTCCCTCAATTCCAAGAAGATGACAAGTTCATTTGGTCTCCAAATTCTCCATGGATATTTTCTGTTAAATCAGCATATTTAACTGATCAGAAGGAGAGGTTTAGTGAGAGGAACCCCGTGTGGATTAACATATGGTTAGCTAAGCTTCATCGGAAACCAAAGATACTTATTTGGAGCAATGCAAACAACATTCTTGCTGTGAGAAGAATCTTAAAGCGAAGGCTAAACATTGAAGATTTGAGCTGCCTGCTCTGTGGCATTGCAGAAGAATCAATCGCACATATATTTCTTTGTTGTTTTGTTGCACAGGGAATGTGGATTAATTCTTGTTAGAGCTTAAACCTTAATCTATTTTCTGATTGGTCAACCCAAACCTGGATAGCTCTTATTTTAAAGCCTTCATGTGCACAGGCCCTATCAAAATCTGAAACTACTTGGTTTACTTTATTTGCTGTTTGCACAATGGAAGGTATTTGGGATGCCAGAAGCAAAATTGATTTTTGCCTATGGAACTATGAACCTAGATCCTTTACCACGCAAAGAAATGGCCAGAAGTTCATAGTTTTTATTTAGAAATTAAAATGAAGCTTGTCCCCCGGTAAAAAAGAATGAGGGCCAAGATCCTTCTCGCTTCAACTTCAGATTCTTCGTTGACGCTGCCCTCAGGAAGTCTTCATGTTGTTCTGCTGGGGTATTGATGGATGACAATAATACTATCTTGGGAGCATTGACATGGACTTCTTGTTTTCCCTATTGTGATTCCATAGTGGCTGAAACCAAGGCCGGCCTTGAAGCTAGCTATTTCCATAGCTGTGCACCTCAAATTAAGTGCAGCTTGTTTTCCTGGGGATGTTATATCTGTAATCAACCCTTGTGCAGACTGGCATTCTCCCCCCAATGGGCCACTGAACCTTTAATCAAAATTCCAAGAAGCTTGTCTCATCTCTGCATGAATGGGCCTTTATTCACCGTGATAAAAGTCTCAACGGTCATGCTCATGATTGTGCTCGGCATTCTATGAAGCACGATGGCCCCATTCCCTTTCCTTTTTGGGTTATTTTATGCCTTTGTAATCTTTTTCTTTTTTTCTTGGTGTTTGTCTCCTCTTACTTAGCAAAAAATAAAATAAAATAAAGTCACATGGCAGCAACCATCTGCAGCTTTTGCTTCAAGGAGAAAATAAAGAGCATTTCTCTTGAATTCAACTTCAACATATCTTTTCCTTGCGAAAAGAAAGGTTGCTGGTTTTGTCCCTTTGACCGAAAATGAGGAAACATGGAGCACTTGGGAGGTTTTTCTTTTGTCATTTTCAGGAGAGTTTTGTGTCGATACCCTTTTTAACACAAATGAAAGACCCAAATTTGGTTTCTTACCATTTTCTTATATCAGGAGAATAAATTAATGGAGTTCCTTAGGGCCGGGAGACGTTTCATTATCAATAACAACCTAGACCTTGTGTCCCAAAATTTGAGGTTGGTCACATGAGAAGCAAATAATGAAAACGTAAAAAATAAAAAAGAAAAAAAGAAAAGAGATTTAGTTTGTGCGGATTTTCCTACGTCATTCATTCCTATCTAAAGCCATCTCCTCAACTAAATCCATTACTATCATATCCTTACGAATGCATTGCATCCAAGTTTTCAATGGTCTACCTCTACGTTTTATTAATTCTCTTATATTTAAGTTCTCTACTTTCCTAACAGATGCGTCCATAGGCATTCGCTGCACATGTCCAAACCATCTCAAACGGTATTCTCGCATCTTGTCTACAATTGAACTGACTCCTAGTTTATTACGTATCTCGTCGTTTCTAATTCTATCATTTCTTGTTTTGCCACACATCCACCTAAACATTCTCATTTCAGTTACAGTCATTTTTTGCTCTTGTTGCTGTTTAATGGCTCAACATTCAGTGTCATATAATAAAGCAGGTCTTACTATAGTCCTATAGAATTTTTCCTTTAAATGTAATGGCATTGTGCGATCGCAGAGCACTCCGGATGCCTTTCTTCGTTTTATCCAGCCCGCTTGAATTCTATTATTGACATCTCCATATATATTGCCATAATTTTAGGACGATGGAACCAAGATATCTAAACCTTTCGCTTTTTGGGACTTCTCTTCCTTTCAATCTAATCGTTTCTTCAATATCCTGATGGTTGTCACTAAACTTATACCTCATATACTCAATTTTAGATCTACTCAATTTAAATCCTTTAGATTCTAACGCATCCCTCCATAAATCTAATTTAGTATTGATACCCTCTCTAGTTTCATCAATCAAAATTATATCATTTGCGAAGAGCATACACCATGGTATTTCATCTTGAATATTTTTTGTGATTTCATCCATCACTATTGCAAATAGTAAGGGATTCAATGCCGAACCTTGATGTAGCCCAATGCTAATAAGAAAGCTATCACTCAACCCTCCGCAAGTCCTTACATTTGTCACAACTCTTTCATACATATCTCTAAAAAGATTAATGTATTTCAAAGAGATCCCTTTTCTCATGAGCGCCCATCACAACACGTCTCTGGGAACTCTATCATATGCTTTCTCAAGGTCAATGAATATCATATGTAGATCTCTTTTTTGTGCTCTAAATGTCTCAATCAGCTGTCTTAGCAAGTGAATTGCTTCAGTGGTGGATCGTCCGGATATAAATCCGATTCTGAGACCCACTTATCTCCCGTCTCAATCTATGCTCTATCACTCTCTCCCATAGTTTCATCGTATGACTCATGAGTTTAATTCCTCTATAATTGGCGCAATCTTAATTGTCCCATTTATTCTTATAAAGCGGGACAATTGTACTCTCTCTCTCCATGGATGGAGCATTTTTCTTATTTGCCAAATTTTGTTAAAAAGAGTCGCTAACATTGCTACTCCGAATTCTCCCAAACATTTTCACACATCGATAGGAATGCCATCAGGTTCTATGGCTTTGTTATTTCCCATTCTCTTTATAGCCTTCTTTACTTCATGAGGGTGAATCTTACGTTTAAAATTTCTATTAATCTCTTCTATATATATCTCTAAATTTTCTTTGTTTGTTGTACTCTCAACATTAAATAAGTTATTAAAATATTCCCTCAATTTTTTTCTTATATCCTCGTTTCTTACAAGTGTACTATTTGTTGTACTCTTAATATATCTAATCTCATTTAGATCTTGTCCCTTCATCTCCCTTAGTTTGGCAATTTTATAGATTTCTCTCTCCCCGTCTCGAGTCTTTAGTCTCTAGTCTCTTGTACAATTCGTTATACACTTTACTCTTTGATTCATGGGTAATCTTTTTTATTTCTTTTTTTACTTTTTTGTATTTTTCATAGGTCTCATTATCACTTAATAATATTGAATGTGGTTGAATTGATGGGTCTAGATGGGTTTATTGTCCAGGTTTCTTGGAATGGACAGATATTCCTGGGTAAAATAACGTCACCTTGCGACACTTTATTGCCAAGAAGATTGGAATTGCATTGAGTTTGTAGAGCCAGTGCAAGCTTTAAGTTTAGATGGCAGGTTTGGTGTTACATGAACTTACTTCAAGAATGGGGCATTCACAGTGAGATGCTTTAAGTTTAGACTTATTTCTACCGTTTTCTTATGAAGAACTTGTGGTGTTCATTGTACAACTTTAGTAATATGTGCCTCATATATCTCTTTAACTGTGTCGCTAGTGTACTTGATCATCTTTTCCCCTCTCAGGTGAGGGATGAAATTGAGCAACTGTTAGATGATGACAATGATATGGCTGAGATGTATTTGACTGAAAAGCTTGATCATCTGTCTTCGGAACAATCATCACCGAGGGAGGATCCATACAAGGATGAGTTTCAGGCAGATGACAAAGGGTAATAACTGCATCATTTTGGTCATTCTTCTTTAAAGTGGCAGCCTTGTCATTCTCAATTTCCTTGTCCAAGTAACCCTTAAAGATGAATATTCTTCTTAATAGTCAAATATTATGTAGCAATTCATGTAAGTGTAAGGAGCGCAAGTAGATGGTTTTGCTCCCATAGATTAACTAAAAGAGTTCATAAGCATAAAAGTCCACAAGTCAGTCATATTAACACTGGTATATTTGCTGGTTTTTCCAAATTTTAACTCCTGCAAGGTTGGGAAACTGATTAATTTTCTCTTGGCATTTTTTCCCCTGGTCAATTATTTTGTGTCAGTGTGAGCATAGTGGTGAGTAGGTTGCATCAATTAAGAATGAGATCTGGGTCGTGCATTATTATTTTTTTGGATTTCCTGTTGTTTATTGAGGCACATTGATGTTCTAGATAGATTCTTGACTTGCTATACTATGATATTACTATAAATGTTTTTTCACCCTAACTTGATTAATTCTTCAATTTTTTTTTCTTTATTATTTATTAGGTTAACGACATGTTATAAATTTCTGCTTGGTTGAGTTACTAACTTGGAAAACTTTTTGAGCTAATTCTTAAATTATATGCAATTGATCTGTTACCAGAATAATGTCGTATGCAATTCATAGAATTGATTGTTACTTGCATGTGTATGCAATCTGGTTGAAATATTGTGGGAACAACCTAGGATAACGTCTATCTGTTTTGCAACATATTCCTGTCAAAGAATTGGAATTTATGTTGTTAAATTTTGTATTTACTCAAATGCAGAATAGCTGAAGCTGCCAATAATGAACATGATTTTGAAAGTTTCACTACAACAAAACCTAACATTGAGGAGCTGGAGATGCTTTTAGAAGCATACTTTGTGCAGATAGATGGCATACTGCAAAAACTTTCCACAGTAAGAATTCCTTTCCTCTCATATTTCTCCCTTTTAGCTTAATCCCAGAGAATCCTTTTGTGGAAGTCACCTACTTTGTCTCTATAATTTTCATTAGCTTTACATGTTCAAGGATGTACCCAGTTGTATTAATATTTCTAGAAATGGGGAATGTGGATGTTAGACACATTTTCTGACATTGACACGCGCAGGGCAATTCTGATTGGAACAATAAAATAAGACTACCCAAGAGAATCCAGGATCTATCTTAGAAAACTGTGGCTTCTTGTGCGAGATCATGCTATTTCTCCTAGGATGTCAAACTACAAAGTATGAAAAAAAAAACATTGGACATGCATTATGACATAATGACATGAACACAAGTGACACGTCAAAATTGTAAACTACATTATCATGTGTTACAGTGTTCTGTTGTTTGTCTCCCTTTATCGAACTAACAGTAACCTTCTTGCTCGTGTGAAGATGAGCGAGTATGTGGACGACACGGAGGACTACATCAACATTATGTTGGACGATAAACAGAATCAGCTGCTGCAAATGGGAGTAATGCTTAGTACTGCAACCATGGTACTCAATGGAGGTATTGTGGTGGCCGGGATCTTTGGAATGAACTTCCACACTCTTGCTCTTTTTGTGGATGGTCAACAAACACAGTTCTTGCAAACCACCTTAGGCACAGTTGGTGGTTGTGTAGCTTTATTTTTTATTGCTTTAGGGTGGGGAATGAAAAAGAAATTGCTAGCTTTGTAAACCATCTTTGAGCTGGTGTGCCTATGGATGAGGAACAATGTCCATACTGAGGCCATGCTTCACTCATTTATCTTGGACCGCCCACCCCCCCCCCCCCCGGAAAAAAAAAAAAAAACAAAAATAAGCGGCTATACACAGAAACTATTTCCCATATGGTAAATGTTTCCTTTGCAGGGACTTTCAAAAATTATTTATGATCATTTGTAGCAAATTAGACATATAGTTTACAAATAAGAAGAAATTTTTTATGAGAAATATAAAATTAAATCATATTTACAAATTGTAATTAAATTGATAATTTATGAATAATTTATGGCAATCTTAATACTTGAATAAAAAATAGATTAAATTTTAACATTTACTAAATAATGAAAAGAATTAAATAAATTGTAGTCGAGTTGAGACGAATGAGTATTCAAAATCTCAGACTGAACTCACTATGAAACTTGAAACTCGAAACGAGTAATCCTAATTCTGAGCCCGACTCATATAGGCTAAATGTAATTTAAGTACTATAATTGTAGTAGATAGATATATCAATTTTTTTTTAATATAAACAATATTAAATAAGATATGAATCTTTTTTTTTTTAAATATGTATATATATTTAAATTTTTATAAATATATATATTTATTATACGTTAACAAGTCGACTTACAAACTTTCGAGTCAAGTTATAAAAATCCAAAACTCAACTCTCAATTGTTAAGTTTAATTTTGATTTGTTTAATAAACCAGCGAATCAAATTAAGCACGAACTACTCATTGAGAGTACATCTCAATCACACATTTACTTTATATTATCATAAAAATAATATGTATTGTAAATAAATTAAGAATAATATATTAAAATTTTTAGAATAATCTAATTTAAATTGTTATGTAAAATTTTATTGTGTTATGCATAATAAAAAATTAAAATAAAAAAAAAATGGGAGCTCGAAATAAAGACATTCACATTCACAAAATGAAACCAAAGTCAACAAAAAATAAAGCTTATTTTTCATTTTCTTCATAAAAATTCAACCGCCTGGATTGGGGTTTTGGGAGAGTCAGCGACAACCCCAACTCGCTCTCCTCTTCCCCTTCTTCTTCCTTCTTTCACCGCCGTAATCTCCTCCGTCGGCGGCGCTTCCCTGCCCTCGCATGAGCCAGTCGAACTCGACTCTCCACCTCCGTGGACGCCGCGGATAAGGACTCGACGACAACATCGACGATCGAGTCGGACTGAGGAATCAGAGTTCGGATTCAGGAATCAGGGGTTAGGCTAAAGAAGTTGCTCGATGATCTAAGTTGGGATAATTCTTTTGTTCGGGAGCGGCCTGGTGATCCCAGGAGCGATATCATTCCTCCTCAGGTTTCTCCACCTCTGTTTCAATTTCGCCATTTTTGCTGAACTCTATTCTTGACAGTCGATTGAGTCTTGCTTGGACTGTTCTTATTACTAGTCGGACTGGGTTGCTATTTACCCTAAACATGACACATGTATTCATCACTCCTTTTGTTGCTGCTGCTTGCATCTTGGTCAGAAAAAATCAAGCTTTCTTGCTTGTTGGGAATGCAAGGGACTAATAATAATCATGGAAATTGATTACTTGTTTTTTCCTATTTTAGGATAAGTTGGTAGTTCAAGGATTAAACCCGGTTGGGATTAGAATTGGGGGTCAAACACTAGGCCATTCTGGAGATTGATGACGAAGTTATTAGGAAGTAGCAGTGCTATGGGACAGTCTAGTGTCTCTGATCCCTGATCCGAGTTTAAATCTATAAAAAGGATGGAGAAAAAAAAAAGACAAAAGTAGCAGTGCTATTGTTTTCTAACATTCAGGCATCAGAAGGTTGATGAAAACATCTTTTTCTCTGAAGAAAAGCAGCCGGGTGAGATTTTTTTTTTTTGAGTGCTCCGGATTTGGTATATTGTCTAGTGTTCGGAGTTTTGTTTCGATTAATTTAGGTTGAGTCGCGATCAAATTCTCATTCAAAGGAGATCTCCTAACGTTATTTTTATCACTTTCAAGATTCGAATTCAAGCACTTTATATGAGGTTCTAATGCCTTTTCTACTGGATCAAGAAAACGTCAGTAGCTGAGTGAGATCTTGGTGACCATTAAACATCTTTTTTTTTTTTTTTTTGGGGGGGGGATTTACTATGAGAAGAACTTTTACCACAACAATATTAGGTATGTGATTTATATAATAACTCTCATCGCAAGACCCAGCAATCACATTTGCATGTCATTCATTAAATGATTTTTCTCGTGACAAACTGATTTTAAACAATGTTTTTGTACATGATTTTTTTATAATTTGCATTCTCCAATGTTATCAATACACATAAGCACTTGAAACTCTTCATTCTCGTATTTGTTCTGTCCCATGAAGATTGTATGGTCACCAGCCTCCGGGCGAGCTTTGGAGTGGAAAACCATATCTTCCTAGAGAGAGAGAGAGCGAGAGAGAGAGAGAGAGAGTGATATATGAAAAGGGTGTGTGTTTGGGTTTTTTGCTTTTGCAGTGGCTCTGTATTGTTTTGGGTTCTTTTGTTTGCCTCTTGCTTTTGAAGTTGGCTCATTTTGTGCTAATGGGGTTAGGATTAGGAGTGAGCCATGCACCCGTTTAGTGGTCACATCAATCCATTCCCATTGTAACAGGGAAACCTCAAGCTCTCCCTCGTAACTCACCAATTAAATAAACAAATTTTTTGCAGACTCAAAATATTTAAATAAATTAACTTATTTAAAATTTAAATAGATAAATAAAATTTAGAATTCATTTCTAAGTATTTTGTTTAAAAACAAAAAATAATAGAATGAATTAGAATGTTTTTTTTGACTCAAGCTGATATAGTCGACCCCGCTTAATAGGATAAAAGTTTGTTGGTGGTTGTTGCCGCTATTGTTTTGACCCAAGTTAATACAACTTAGTAGCACCCCTCCCTACATAGGGTTCGGAGATTTTAGTTCCCCTTTCATGAAATTAGAAATATCATCCTATCGCCCACTAGAGAATTTTTTATCAAGAGAGCACTATGCATCACAAAGGAGCTGCATCATGTTCTAACCAAGCGTCTTCCATCAAGCTATCATTAATAAAGTAAAGGGCGAGGGCAAGGGCGAGGAAGAGAAAAGATGAGACCTTACATCCCACTAATCCCACGATTACATATGCTTGCACAAATAAATGGCCATTTGCCGTACACAATTGCTAATCTTGACCTCTCTCTCTCTCTCTCTCTGCGCTCTGGAAGGATGAGGGTTTGTGTTGGGGACTAAGCATCATACGTGCAGAGGTTCTCAAATCCCATGTACTCGTGTTTCTCTATCTTCGCGATCATATTTGATATGCCAACTCCACCTAAGAAAAGATGCAAATCACATTGTGAAATATGCTATTTTTTTTTTTTTTTTGGTTTTGTAGGAAAAATGTAATCCATGTCAAGCAGTGTGGAGGACAGGAGCTCACCTAGTGAAATTGCACTCACAAAGATCATGGAAGCAAGAATGAAGATTATAAGAGATGCTCTTCCCAACATGATGATCAACCTTCTCACAATGTGTTGGCCGAGTAAGGCAGCAATGGTTGCAACAAAGACAAAGTATAGAGCTGAAAGTTAAACAGTTAGAACCAGTGATACTTGAAACCAAAACCCTTCAACATAAGAAAAATGGATTGAATCTCTCTTCCTACATGATTGCTCGATATTCGAGTGTGAGTTAAGCTCTAGCTTACCATAAGGCACCGGAAATCGTTTTAGAAGGTAGTATTCTACAACAGACATAGATGAGGAGAAGACCATAGCGAAGGTGGCAGTGGCACTTGAGACCTGCATTAGGGTCCACAAACTGTCAAAGCCTAGAGACAAATGGTTTGAAAGGCAAAGAGAAGTTGCAATCACTACATTGTTATTTTGAAGTATCAAGGAAAGGCAGCACAATCTCACCTGAGGTGGTACTCCCAACTCCAAGAATAGAGGGCCTAAAATAAATCCCCCTCCAAGACCTAGCAGACCACCAACCATACCTGCTAACACACCACAGCAGCAATAGAGAACCAATTGACTAACTTTCCAGTTATTTTCTTGATCTCCCCTTGATGCAATGACCCTTCTTCCATAGTATAGATTACTTGCTTGGTATAAAGACACGCCAACAGCAACTGGTATCTACAATACATAGGGATACATTAGCATCATGGTGCACCAAAAAACTGCTTTGGGATTTTCTTAACATTTTGAAGCGTAGAAGTTAGAAAGTATCAACTGTTAATAGTAAAATTTAACACAACCTAGTATAATGGAGGAAAAGTTGGGAAAAGAAGGGTATTTTCAATGCGAAGAATCGTATACCTGTAGTAAGTTCAGTATCCAGTATGCTAGTGAACAAGTAGTAACGTTGTTCTGTTTTAAGCGCATGCCAACAGCAGGAAGTTAGATGAGTGAATATTTGAAGCTATGGAGATATACAATTTAGGCCTTGTGGCAATAAAAAGAAAATACAGAAAGCACAAAACAGGGAACCTTGGCAATCTGCAAGGCAAGGAAGACAATCCAAACTAACACAAGCAGCCCAAGATCCTTCCACTGGACATTTTCAATAATGCTAACCTGACATCACTAAGTAGGTCAGACTATAAGCCTCTGTATGGGGGAAGCTAGCTCCAAGAATGGGCTCACCTTAGGTTCTTCCAATTGCTCGGACTCTTGTTGCTGTCCGCTGCAAGGTCCGGCAGGGAGTGGCCTGTATTCCACTTCCGCACCACCAGCACCTAAGGGAAAGCAAGATGTGGGTGAGCTTGGTAAAATAAAGTAACAATAGTAAAATCATCAAGGGAAAACACTGCAACCCACCACTTGATGCCAAGTGCCTCGCAGCTTCCTGAAATACAAATTAAGTGAAAACTGATGAGGACACAACCATAAAATTGCAGCAAAGATAAATCATTAAGGATTTATGTCAAGGAAATGGTTTAGAAGGTACTCATCAAGGCATTTGTTTTGTAGTGACTCACATGCAACAATATTCTGAAAAGCTTTGTGTTTATGCTATATGAATAGTTTAGCAGGTAGTGATCAAGGCATTTGTTTTGTAGTGACAAGGTCACATGCAACAATATTCTGAAAAGCTTTGTGTCCATGCTAGGTGAATAGTTTAGAAGGCAGTGATCAAGGCATTTGTTTTGTAGTGACAAGGTCACATGCAACGATATTCTGAAAAGCTTTGTGTTTATGCTATATGTAAGTATAATTTTCGGTGCAATTAAAAAGTAAGCTGCTCCAAAAAGCAATTTGGAAGGACGACCATAAAACAACTAGATGTCCTCAAATCCTAGAAGGTATTTAAGCCCATGTTAGAAAAGGGATACTAGAGAATAAGCACATTTCCAAAACAAGGGTTGTGCTTGTAGAGCATGCATACTCATGATTACCTTCTTCATTGCTGTTTCCTTACGCCATGTCTCAACTCCCTTGACGAATGCCCTCGTCGATGTGCCTGCAGGAAACATAATCAACCAATACTGCTGCGGAGGTTGCATGCAAAGAAAAGATCTTAGTTCAACTAAACATTACCAATAAAGAGAACAATAAGCAGTACTGTGACCATCCAGTCAGCAAATATCACATTTAAAGTAACTCCGATGCTGATGCCAAGTATGAGCATGGGTTGAAAGAGTAGTGCCAAGTCATAGTCAATGATGGGCATATCAAGTGTAGGATGCCTTAGTCTGAGATTATAGAAGACAGTTGAGCCTGCGGCACCCATTATCATACCTGCGAGGCAAAAAAGGTTGCATTTCTCAACAAATATAAAATGCTCTGTAAATCCACAAGGCTAAAAGACATTGCTGTAAAATAATGGCTTAGAACGGTTCCCAATTATCATAATAAAGGTTATACTAATGAAGAGTCAATCTAGTAGGTAAGAATGATAAATCTCTCGACTAAGTCTCGGATTTAAAACTTAGGAATGAAAAAAATTAAATTGGAAGAGTTACCTCCTAAATGAGTCCGACAATACTCAAATCGGTTTAATTGAAATATGGATCCGGACAGCCGGTGAATGGTTTCAAAATAAAATCCTAATGCAACCTGGCTTAGCGGAATAAGGGTGAAAAGTTGAGAATTTAGCATAGATCCCCTCATTTCCAAAAGGTTCACAGTAATGGATCATGTCAAGACACTCGACAGGGGTCCACTTGTAATCACAGTATCAAATGTGCAAATGCGAACCCACCATTTTTAGTCAACTGGAGAACAATTTTGAGTTATAAAACTTTTGTTTTCTGATTTACCCATCCAATAACCTTCGTATTCATGCCTCTCGAAAACAATGGGGCCTTTTAAATAACATGACTCAAAGGATACAAGGAAATCATGCAATTGAATCAACGGATAATTGACCTAATGAATAAGAGTATTAAATTTTTTAATTAAATTTTAAGTTTAAAATTTAAAAATAAAAAAATTATAGTTATCCCCAAATGGTCTTGATAAACCAAATAAGTTAATCTGACAATTGGTACAGGATTAAAAAAAAAAAAGAGGAAAAGTGATCAGGCAATTGAACCCCGTGTATCACAAATCTCTCATCTTACATTTTGATATAGCCGTAGCAGATTTGGTATCAAACCCGATGATAAGGGTCAGCATAGGAACAAAAATGCCCCCACCACCAACGCCACCGACACTGCCAAATGCTGCTCCAAAGAGGCCAACTATAGTACCAATGACAATTTGCCAGCCAAACTTCATGTCCTGGGTAGCAATAAAGAAGTATTTTAGCCATCAAGCCTCGCTTATGGTAGATCGGAGAGTTTTAAAAAAAGAAAAGAAAAAATAAAAAAATAAAAAAAATTTTAATTTTTTTCTTCGTATTATTTGAAAATTTTATAAAAGAAAAGAAAAGAAATAAGATTCATTAAGAATAAAGGATAAATTTAATATATTTATGAGACAACTTTTTTTTTTTTCCTCGTTTTCTTTTCACATTTAGAAAGAAAATTTTTAATATTAAAAATCACTCTATTTTCTTTATTTTCTTTTTACATAAAACTCCCAAATAAAAAAATAAACAATTTTCTTCCTTAATTTTTTTTTTTTTTTAAATCTTTCTATTTAAACATCACTATGTATGATTCCACATCAACTAATACTTGTTTAACACAACACTTCAACCATAAAACCATCATAGCCCAAAAATTCTTGACAATCCACTGCCCTTGTCTTTCAGGATTTATTTCATAAATTTCACGTGTTAAACTCCATTAATGCAGCGCAATTTGTTGTTTTCGCAGCCCACTGAGGGTTCATCCGTCTATGGAAAATGCTGTAAGCTGTCCCCCCAACCCCCCCATTATCCTCGAAAATCTATATTTCGCATCTTACTCGTCCCACACAATCAGAAAAAGAACAAAAGAACTTTGAGAAATCGACAAGAATAATTACCAAAAAGCGAAAAGAATAACGTTAGCCAATAGGCATATGTAGCCCAGTAGCTATCAATCAATTTTTGATTAAACCATTCACATGATCTGACCAACTCAATAAACATCTGATTATAAATTAATCAAAACATATTAAAATATAGATATAAATTATTTATAAAAATATAAATATAATAAATTTAATTTAAAAATAATTTTAAATAAAAATAAAAACAAGTGATATAAAAAAAATTAATACACTTATTATAACTTAATAGTTTCAATTTATTCTAAATTTTGATTTTTTGACTTAAAAACCCATATTGGAACAGTGAAACATGCAGAGATCGAAAAAAGAGATTTAGAAACGAAAGCTTAGTTAAGATTTGGCCTATGATTCATTTAGTCCACCTACTAGTTCTCAAGGTGAAAATCATCCTCGGACTCAAATCTAAAATACCCTTAAAGACCTACGGGCAACAACCCACTTCTCAAAGTATGCCATATGAGTAATTCTTCTCAAGTGATTCGACTAATCCTCCTTTTTGTTATTAGAAACAAAGATGTGAGTTCACTGAGTTATCATCACTCACGTGAACAAGAGTAGAGGTTGACATAATAGGTAGAAATTTACATTATAAATGAACTATAAATAACACATTCCAACCTCTAGTCAACAAAATCTCTCACCCACTCATTATAACCAATGATTAGGATAATAAAGAGATTATTTATATTAATCCCCAATTTATAAAAATTTTGAATTTAAATCGTCCTAAAAAAAAGAAAAAAAAAAACACCCTACTTAACTTGAGCGGCACATCTACACCCTCAAAGCCTAGCCTATCTTCCCATTGCTGTGACCTGAGCAGAGGTGTAATTGACAAAAGAAAAAGTAAAATAAAAAAGAAAATAAAGCAAGGTGTTATACATGGCGAGAGAGAGAGAGAGAGAGAGACTCACAGGCCAAACATGTTGGTAACTAGATAAATTAGATTGCCATAGGAAATTCACAGCCTTGAAAAGATAATGAGAAACATCATCTTCTCTCACACTTAACTCTGATCCTTCGAATTTCATACCTCTTTCTGCAAAAACAACCATTGAAGCCAACAAAAAGCTTAAAGAAACCATCAAAACCGACCTCAAACCCCTCCATATCGCTCCCATTTCCGCCATCCACACCACCCAAATTTTCTCAAAAACACGAACAAAATTGAGATACCCTTTTTCTAGTTTCAATTTTTGAACACAAACCCAAGATTTGTTTTTCAAAAATCAAGGAATTATTGATTTTCTGAAGCAAATTATCTATTTGGGTTCCACAATCAAAAGAGTCTTTAAACCCAGGTTTGAGTGCACGGAATCACAACCGTTTAAAAGATCAAACGTAATTTTGAATTCTGAAAAAAAATGTGATAGATCAAACTGTTTGACAGAGAAACGAAGAGAAGTAGAAAAAAGGGAATGCAGAGAGATGGTTCGAAGATGGACCGTTTTCCCACACGAGATCTCACGCTCTCTCTCTCTCTCTCTTCGCTGAAAGAAAAATGATTGACGATAAGATAAGCAGAAGCCTACGTCTCTCCCTCTCCCCCCCACCTCTTCTTTTTTTCCCCCTCTCTATTCACTGAAAGAAAAATGACTGACGATAAGATAAGCAGAGCCTCCGTCTCTCTCTCTCTCTCTCTTCCCCCAACAAAACTCGCACCGATTTGCATCTGAAAAAGGACAGTACCTTTACGTGCTTATTATGGACAAACGCGTCGGGGACGGGCTTTGCTAACATTACAAGTGGTGACATCAAATCTCGTCACACAATGCTCGTAATTAGCCTCGCGGTACACGTGGTACATGATCATTCCCCTAGCCTTCTATGGCAGATGGTTTCGCCGCAAAAACTTTTTGATCAATCAACTAAAACTATTCCTAACGTCATAATGTCCGAACATATTCGGTCTGTAAATTAATAATTAAATTAAAAAAAAAAAAGAAGAAAAATGATGTTCCTAGTTGAACAAACTTGCACACGTGACAAACATATCTGGCCACGGCGGATGCAAAATTAGGGTTAGGTGGCGAGAATGAAATAATTCAATTTTGAAGTATATATTTTAATAATATTTTTAATAGAAAAATATTTATATTAATCGGGATAAAATAATGTTTTGAAAATCATATCAGATCGACAGACTTGAGCGGTCTAATCGGGAACCGGATCAATATCCGGTCCAAACTCCTTTACAAATCGATTTTTGAAAAAATCGATCAAAATTCATGTTAGACTGAGAAAATCAGATTGAATCGACCCGATCCAACTCGAGAAAATTATAATTGTCTCTATTCGAATTGAGAATAGAATAGAAAAATATATAGCATTCACCACTGAGCCACAAATTGTTATTGTTTTTGTATATTATAATTTAAATTTATTTATGATTTTATGATAACGTCATCCATTTTTTTTTCCGATCATATCGGTTTAACGCAGTGACTCATTGACTCTCTTTGCGTGACCGATTTGTACTCCAGTCTGGATTTCAAAACATTGAGATAAAGAGATTTAAAAAATTTTGAATAACGATAATAAAATATGATATAAATTATCTAAATATAAATTAAAATAAAATACATGGTAGGGGACAATGATATAAAAGTATTCATATTTTCGATTCTATTTAGTTGGATAAAAGTACGGTTATTATTATTAGATAAAGAAAATAATTATATATGTGAGTATGAAATAGAGATAATAGTGTAGAAGAATTCATATAATAGAATTTATTTATTGGAATAAAAACTTAGTTGTTATTTTTGTTGAATTTATTGATATTATAGTAGTTTAATGATGTATTTTAATTAATATTTATCATGTTTTCGATTTTCAAATTGTTGGATATTATGGTGACTCAAATGCACAGCGAAAGTATAAATAATTTTTAGAAAAATAAAAAATAGAGATTTCGGGTATAGGATAAATACCTCATATCTGAAATCCCAAAATCGATCCAATCGTACGTCCGACATATCCCTCGATCGGATCTCGTGGTCGAAATGGTGATCACGATGTTAATCGGACCACTACCACAATACTATGACACCGCAACTCTCAGTTCGACGATAATTACGACAGGAAAATTTTTCTAGCCGAAATTTTTCTCAAGCCCTCAATTTTTCTCTCAAACCATTCTCTTATGGCTATCTTGGAACTCACAGAAAATTCCCCAAGATAGAGATGTGAGTCTCCTATCATAAATGTAATTTTGTGTGAGAGAGAGAATTAAGGGAGAGTGGGTAAGTATGGGTAAGTGAGAGTTACCTTACTAACACTACCTAATTGTCTAAAATGCCTCTTGTGGGCATCTTAAACCAATATCTCCCACTTGCACGCGAAGATATTGTATGTCCGTCACTAGATCACAACTCATGCGATCTATCTCATCACCCTGCTGGACTTTCATATAGGATTGAGCGTCGTGCGATCGACGAGTACACCTGCAAACAAAGACCTCTCGATGCACCTGTTAGGATGATCGAGAAGCCATCGTTAGTATCAAAAGATAACTCGCTGCACCCTAAATGCAAAACTAATTACATTAATCTAGCTACTTTCCTTATCAAAAGTAATTCCCAATAAACGCTCGACTGTGTATCCACTATTATACTTACATCCTAACATGGATAAGCATAATAGGCATGCCGGTGAATACAACACAATGATGTAATGTCAATTGGTCTTCCTTTTCCCAAACTCCGATCTATTAGCCTCAATTCAGCTGTTTTCCTAGATTTGTCTCTCAAATCTCAATTTATTTTCCGGACCATCGGTAAACAAATTAAAGTAGCAACACTGGGCCAAGACTTCTAGAAACAGTCGAAAGTGATAAGAGTACAAGAGATCCCACCCAATGAATCTTGGGTCTCACATAGTGGGAACGATGATCTAAATTATATCAATATCTCAAATAATGCTCCCACTATCCCTAATCAACATACCACACGCGGTATGAAACGCGTGTCACAGTGTTATTTTCCCATCTCTCAAATGACATATGTCGGATTTTTCTAACATTGTGCAGGTATGGGACTTCACTAGTCGCAAAAACTTTACACCTAGAGACCTCACGAGAGAGTATCTCAAATGACAATATCACTAGTGAGGTGGTCGCTAGTGTGATACCTCGCAGATATCATTTATCACAACACATTGCTAAAAACATTAAAAAGACAATAAATAAAATCGTGACTTAAACATGGATGTGGGTACGTCCATACCGGTCATATCGCATATGACCTCATCCTGAACACATATTAAGGCAACTTATGTTTTAGTAGGGCCACTCTCAAAATCTCTAACAACTAGAAACCGTCTCATCTCCGCTCACTCAGAACTAGAGGTGGTCACTCGTGTGAGAGAGTTGACCTCGCCCACCTGACATATCATTTATCACAACAAATTACAAAATATATGACAATTAAAATAGTACAATAAATAAAATCGTGACTTAAACATGCACACATGTCATATATATACAACATAATAAGCATCAGTACAAGGTGAGAAATGTCAATATACATGCAAACCCTCTGATTCCTATATCTCATACAGGAATCTCTCACAATGAGTTTATTGAAGGGATCAGCCAACACGTTATATAGTAGTGTACTTAATTTGTCACTTCACTCTTCTCGGTGATATCTCTCATAATGTGGTATTAGGTATCAATATGTTTGGTCTTACTGTGATATTTAGGGTCTCAGGTGCGGTTAACGACGGTCTGATTTTCTTAATAAATTATTACTGACCTTCCACTGTTTGTCACAACTTCTAAGTGATCCGAAAATCTCTGGAGCTAAACACTCTTCTGAACTGCCATTAAACATCTCACTAGCTCAATTTCTATCATAGATAGACATATACAGGTTTGCTTCTTACTACTCCAAGATAGTAAAACCTGATATTGATTTGCATACATTCAGATCACCAACCCATTTGGTATCTGAATACTCAACAAGATGCAAATCGCCTCCTCCAGAACATAAGAAGAGGTCTGCAGTTCTCTCGAGAAATCTCAAAATCCTTTCACTGCTCTTCAGTGATCCCTTCTAGGATTCGATCGATACCTAATTACCATACTCTCTGTTGTTCCCGGTCAACAGAATGTCATTCACATAAGGACATAATCACAAAAGAATCAAAAGAACATAAAAGGTATACGCGATGATCCTCCTCGATCATTACGAAACCGTGAAATATCACCTATTCGTGAAATCTCAAGCGCCACTGCCTGGATTGATAATTAAGGTCGCATGTCAACTTCCGAAATCAATAGACTTTATCATCCCGATCTACAGGAATAAAGCCAGATGGTTGTTCCTTGTAGATCTCCTCATCCAAAACTCCTACTCAGGAGGACAGTCTCAACGTCCATCTAATCTCACTCCAGGTCTATGTCATGTCCACGACAATTGTTAAAAATAAACGGATCGAGATAATCTTGCCCTCAGTCTGAGTAACCCGTAATTATCAAACGGGTCTTATACCTCTCCACTGATCCGTCGACCTTTCTCTTGATCTTGAGAACCTACTTGTTTCTATCAGCCTTACTATTCTCAGGCAAATCAACTAGATCCCAGATTCTATTGATTTTCATCAACTCCTCTCACCCATGGCTTATAATCAATGGTTCTCCATAGAACCCTTAAGAGCCTCTAGGACAGTTAAAGATTTCTCGTAACCCTTAAGAGTCATACTGAGAGCCTCTCCCTCAATCGGGAAGCGACGATTAGGTACGTGTCTTCGACTACTCTTATGAAGAAGGGAAACTTTTCACCTCTAGATGGATTACTCCCACTAGAACCAAGATCCGTAATTGATTTTTAGGTTCCGCCGCTGGGATCAGCTAAACCACTACGCTCATCCATCTGATAGAAGGTAAAGTCCAAATTGATTTCACTTCTCATAGGTAAATCATTTTCAAGTAACTTGGCATCATGAGAATCAATCTCTGTGAGAGTGTCATTCGTATGCTCACCTAGAATATATTCCCCTTGGAGTGTTCTTAGTATCTCATAGAGACACGACTCCTTTCTCGCAGACCTAACTCGCCATGTAGATGCAAGAAATAGTGAACATATGCGGCACATCCCCATAATCTCAAATGGCTAAGGTCAGGCTGCTTCCCTGTCCAAAGCCTATCTGAAATACTGACTGTGGATTTCAATAGAACACGATTGAAGACTAGATTACAGCCAATAACGCATCTCTCCAATTGGAAACTAGCAAATTAGTTCACGCCATCATCGACCTCACCATCTCAAACAAAGTCTTATTCCTCTCTCACAGCTACTCTACTCCACTGAGTAGCAAGAAATCGTCAGTTTTTCGTAATGCCCTTCTTGAAATAGAGCTCTTTAGACAAATACTCGCGCCCTTGATCGGTTCTGAAAGTCTATACTCTCAAGTTTAACTGATTCTTAACCTCACTAGTAAACCTCCTGAAACATCTCAATGCCTCAGATTTATGCGAAAACAGATAAATGTAACCGAAACGCGTGTAATTGTCTATGAACATAAAGAGTATCCAACACCATTTCAGGTTCTCACGTTCATAAGGCCACAGATGTTGGAGTGAACCGACTGCAATGGAATCCCAACCCTCATTGCATTGTCGAATGATTTTCTTGTAAGTTTGCTGTTTAAGCAAAACTGGTTTGCGGGTCCTACAAACCACTCACTGTTAACCAATTTATCATCTCTCATGTCAAGAGGATATTAAGAAATATCATTAAAAGGAATCATTTCTAGTGCACATAGTCCCTTACGGACCAAAACAGAACCAATCAATGAATTGTCGTAATAAATGAAAATTATAAAATTTTCAAATTAACAGAGCATATCCTAGGTTGAAATCAAGTTCCGTTGAATATTCGAAGTGTAAAGAGTATACATAGTCTAGCATATTTGCAACTCCAACTTGCAAGTATTACTCTCTTTGATGTTGACAAATGCTCCGTTTCTCTACGTAAATCCTCCTACTTGAGGACTCACTGGGCGGAACTATATAAGCGCGCTCCTATCTCGAGCTACGTGATCGGTTGCTTCTGTGTTTACAATCCATGAAGGAGAGAAAACAGAGAGCAACTCAAACCACGTAAGAAGAAAGACGTAATTTCCGTTCGTCACACTTGTGAGCGAAATGACCAAATCTACTACGGATGTAGCACTACATCTTGGTCCTATCAAACTCCTTCTTGCACTTTAATACTTCATTGTCGGTTTTGTCGGATGGTTTCTTCTTACCTGAATCTCGAGTCCCACAGGAGTTCTTGCTCGACTCCACTACGTAAGGATGATTCGAGTATGGCCTACTCGCCTATAGATGCTTCTACTCGAACTCACTGTGCCTATTCACATTAGTGAAAGTATGAATACTTTCATCGTGATCGCGGGCGCGGGCCCGAACCCGGAACCTGGTCCGGATCCCAGGCGCGGGTCGGTTTTGGACCCGGGTCGGTTCAAACCCGGCATCTCACGCTCCTACTCGCGCATGAGGTACATGCACCTGACGCCTGTGCACGGACGCTCATTCTTGCGCGTGCCGTGCATGCGCCTGCCATTCGGATTCATCTTCTTCCCCCGAATTTTTTCTGTAAACGGATAATTTGACTCGATATCCAAAAAATCTATTTTTCGACTCTATTTTCTCCAGATTTTTTAGGAATTTTGTAATTCAATATATTCCGAACATCATTGACTCAATTTTTGGAATAATTACGCCCTAAATTCTGCGTATTTTGGATTCAAATTTCCGGCCCTTCGCGGCCAAATTTGAAACCTCATTTTCCAGCATTAACTATATGCAATATATATACTAAATCGAAGAGCATGAAGTCAGGAACTCAGATCTACAATTTTCACGCACTGATTTGCCCTAAAATTCGACAAATCTGGGGGTTGATGTGTTCAGTCACTATTCATGGCCGAATGTTTCAACCAAAATTTTATTGACTAAACATACTCAGAAAATTACGAAAAAATTATTTTCGTGATCTACGTGACTTGGGTAATATAGTAGTATAATTGGATTCACGAAATTCATCCGTAATCCGAATCCTAAATTTTATATCCTATATTTTTATACTCGAAAATAAATCTGAAAATTAATTTTAATAATCCAACGTATGCTCTGATACCAATGATGGATATTATAGTGACTCACATGCACAACAGAACTATAAATAATTTTCAAAAAATAAAAAATGGAGATTTCGGGTATAGGATAAATACCTCATATCTGAAGTCCCAAAATCGATCCAATCGTACGTCCGACATATCTCTCAATTGGATCTCGTGGTCGGGATGATGATCACGATGTTAATCGAACCACCACCATAATACCACGACACCGCAACCCTCAGTGTGACGATAATTACGACGGAAAAAATTCCCTAGATGGAATTTTTCTGAAGCGCTCGATTTTTCTCTCAAACCATTCTCTCATGACTATCTTGGAACTCATAGAAAATTCTTCAAGATGAAGATGCTAGTCTCCTATCATAAATGTAATTCTACGTGAGAGAGAAAATTAAACAAGAATGAATAAATATAAATAAGTGAGAATTATTCAATTAATCCTATCTAATTATCTAAAATGCTCCTCGTAGATATCTTAAAACAATAAAAATCAATACAACACACGAAGATGAGATGAGATTCTCTCTCTCAAACTGCAAAAGATACAGGGCAATCCATGTGCAGAGACATGGTTTTAAATTTGAATGATCTTTATCCATATTAAAAAAAACAAAAAAAATAATATATTATCTACCTATACTTTCTCCTTTTTTCTCAAATCGGTAAAAGCGACGTCTGTACTGATAGATAGTGATAGATAGTAGGTTAAATAGGATATAATATTAAATTTTTTAATTAATATTTTGAATTTGATTTTTAAAAATAAAAAATTATATTAAAAAAATAATATTTAAAATAAATCATTATAAATTTTAGATTGATTAAAATATAATTTTAAATGTTGTTTCATCTAATAAAAAAAATAACAGGAACATACATTTCACCTTTTTCTTAAATTTCTATAATCCCTACACCATTTTTTTTCCCCTCCGGAGTTTTGCATAAACTGAGAAGGTGATATGTGTTTTTTACCATTTTCCAACAACAACAACCAAAAGAAATAAAAAAAGAGAAGAGTAAATGTAATGATTGGGACAGGGGATGATCAAAGAGTGCCATTATCGGTCGCTCTCCCCAATGAAGAGAAGATGCATCTTTCAAGAATCCAGCGTGGATTGTGGTCGGATTTTGGACCCAATCATTTATTATTTTTTTAAATACTAATCCACGTCTAAAATTATATCTTAATTAATTAATTAATTTAATTAATATATTATTAAATTTAATTAAAAAAAAAATTTAATATAATTTTTTTTAAAATTTTTAATTTAATATTTAATTAACAGATTTAATACTTTTACTTACTAAATAAATTATTAGTTAATAATTTAATAAAAATTCATTTTATTTTTTAAAGTAGATTTTTTTATTATTATTTTTAAGTTTTGATAATTTTTTTTGGAGTCATAGATGGATGGATTCAAGTTAAAGAGTCACTCCAGGTGATAATGACTTGGTTACATCACCTCATGTGGTATCTTGTTTTCTTATAGTTTATTAAGAAGTTGCTGGAGCACAATTTTACAATACTATTTATAAAAAATATATATAAATATGATTTTGATACTATATTAAATATATTTAAATATATAAATAATAATAATAATTTATAAAAACTTATTATTTATGAATTATTACAATAAATTGATTTTATATAATTGTTACAAATATAAAAATATAATATTATAAATATGAAAATATAAAAATAAAAAAAATCAAATATTCTCGAAACGAAATCAATAATTAATTTTTTTATATATAATACATTCTAACATCTCATATAAAATTTAATACAGAAAATCATTTGATTTTAAAAGAGAACATGACTATAATTTATATTAAAAATAGTTAAATTTAGATGTGATGCTGGTTTTGACTCTAATATCATATTAAAAATATATATGACTATGGTTCTAATAGAGATATTTGAATACGAAGGCAATAATAATAATAATATATGAAATCTTAATATTTTACTATTTTAATAAATTATTATAATGAATTGGATTTATATAAAAAACTTATTTTCATAAATATAAAAAATATAGTATTATAAAAATAAAAATAAAAATAAAAAATCAAATATTTTTAAAATCAAATCAATAATTAATTTGATTTTGATATATAATATATATCTGGGGTATGCAAAAAAGTCCAAAAATCTGAAAATTCGTAATATCCAATCCAACTTTGATCCACAAAATGTGGATATCCGATCCGTTAAATTATACGGATTCAAATTTGATTTAAATTTTAAAATTTATGGATATGAATATAGATTTAAATTTTAAAAATCCATAAATATCTAATCATATTCACATATAAAAATAATTAAATAATTTTATAACTTTAAACCGCTTGATCAAATAAATAACCCTGATGCACTATGGCCGCCGCCCCTATTCTCCATCATCTTCATCAGTAGACACCTCTCTGACCCTCTCTCTCTCTCTCTCTCTCTCGGCAACTTGATAAACCCTAACTAAACCAATCTTGTCCCATCGTCTCTCTTTGTGCTGCACCTCCTCATCTAGCATCTCTCATCTCTCAAAATGGAAACGCTAATCACCACTGACCTAGTACGATAGACCTTGTCCTTTCCCTGTTTATTTTATTGACCTTGCCCTGCTTATTTTGTATGTACACATGAGTGGACAGACCTTGCCCTTGACCTACTTATATTTTATACATATAGATGAGTGGAGTTGAAAGATGTGCATGGGCAACAAATGATTGACCTTGCTTGTCCTGCTTATTTTTCTTATTCTTATCGAGAGAGAGAGAGAGAGAGAGAGAGAGGGAGAGATGGTCCAACCCTTCTGTTTGTTGGCAATTGGCACGCACCCAAATTCTCTTTACAGTTTGAATTTGTGGCCACTAATTGATTGGGATGTGTGGTGCATGTTGTGGACTACAGCTTGTGATATTTGGCATATTGCATGTCATATATATGATAAATCTTGGAATCCAATTCAAATTATCTAATTGAATTTTTTTGATCAAAATATGCTTACAAAACTGAAAATACTTGTTCAAATTATTTAAGTTAGTAATTTTTAATTTTTCTTTGTTTATGGGTTTTTTGAATGATGCTAATAAGGCTACATATGAGAGTGTAGCTGAGAAAGATACTCAATGTACAATGTCCCCTCCATTTTCAAGCAATCCAGTTGATTTATCCAAACGGCGACCGCCAAATGAGGTAAAGAATAGAAACTACAATACTGATTCTAGGTTTAGATCTTGGGTATGGAATCATTTTATAAAAGTTGAAAATTTGCTAAAAAATTTGCACATATTGTAGCACAGTTATGACTTGCCCAACTAGAATGGATACTAGCTGTTTAAGTAATCATTTGAAAGCATGCAAGAAGTATCCGTATAATAATGTGGAAAAAAAGAAAACTTTGGAGTTCAAATCTCAAAAAGAGATGGATGGTAAAGTGATGACTAGCACATATTTTTGATGAAAATAATTATAGAAAAATACTTACTCACATGATTATTGTTGATGAGTTACCTTTTAATCATATAGAAAAAGAGGGATTTAAAAATTTTTGTTATCAAATATAATTACGATTTGTGATTTTTTTACGTATCACTGTGGTTAGGGACTGTTATAATATTTTTTTTTGGAGAAAAAGAAAAAATTGAAGATGTCCTTTCAAAAATTGTCGTTTCGTGTTTGTCTTATTATAGATATTTAAAGATTTATTTAGAATTTGAATTATATGAGTCTTACAATCAATTTTATTGATAATGATTGAAAATTATACAAAAAGATCGTTAACTTCTGTCTAAGAACTATTCATATCGGTGAAATAATTACTATGTTGATTGAAAAATGCTTATTGGGATAGAGAATGATGGCTCATGTGACATTGACAGGGATGTCACGAGCTATGATTCACCGAAAGCGATTTTCATTTTAAAAACGTTTTTCATTTACAAGATATTTTTTATGTATTAAATTAATTAATATTTATATAAAAATTTTTATAACTTTTTATATTTATATATTTTTCTTATTTAAGATATATTTTTATTTTTATATCATTTATCTTATTATTAATAATTATATATTTATTATAAAATATGACTATTCTATTATTCTAGAAAATAATTAATATTTATATTAAAATTTTTATACTTTTTTATATTTAAGCATTTGTCGACATTTTCATTTCCTGTATTCTTACAAATGTAATTTTTTCATATCATTTCATATCTATTTTCATTTTTTATTTTCATTTTGATAAGGTCTAAGTCATAAGCAAAATATAAAATAAAATATTTAAAATATTTCTTCAAAAAGATATTAACCGAGACAAAACCATATATATATATATAAACATGAGCCAAAATCCTCACTGTCCAATCCAAAGACCCTTTCAACTTTCGGTCTTAGCACACTTCTCTCGGACTCTCAAAATTGGATTTTCATATTATATGGATATGTTGGATTTGTGCAGTTTTGGAGTCAAGTGAAATTTGAGGCAGATTTTGAGTAATTAGGTTAGGGTTTGGATTGGGAGTGTGGGGAATTAGCTGAAATTTGAGTGAATTGCTTTGAATTTTGATTTTGATGGTGTCCAAGTTCTTCTTCCTTGGGACCGCACTCTTTTCTAGGATACCCAATTCTGTTCTTGAAGACCATTGAATCATGTATTAAAACAGGGTTTCGACCATGAGACTTGAAAGGAATCGAGGGTTGTACAGAGGGTCTGGGGACTTCATCGATGGGGACAATTCCAGCTGGGGCTTTGCACATGTGCATGCCTGCTCTTGGGGTTGCAAAGAGTAATGTTGGGACAGGGGTGGCTAAGTTCGAGGGCCCATTGCTGTTGCGATTGCGAGGTAGTGGCTGTTGGGCTGAGTCCAGCCATGGCAAATTTTGAGGATATCATAGTAATTTAATATTGTATTTTCATTAGTATGGAAGGACTAATGCCCCAAGAGATAAAATAGAAATAGATACGTGCAAAGAGCCAACTAAGCTTATACAAAAACACAGGAGGGTAGAAACCATTGCACACAAACCTTTCTAATGCAGGATATGCCCATAAAAAAAAAAAAATATATATAAAAAAAAAAAAATATATATATGCCCATATATACATATAAATATATATATATATATATATATATATATATATTTATATATATATTTTGTTGCATAAGGATTTAAAACTAGAGTTTCAGGTTTGGGAGAGGAGCTATGACTCTATTAGACTGTCCCTTGGGGACAGGATATGCCCATATCGTCCTTTTCTACGATACGCCATGCCATAGGCCCTTTGGGGGGGGGGGGACTGCGGGGACTTTGACACCAACAGACTCCGTTTGCTCGTCTGAAAAATATGGTTTGAATGGGGAAAGTTCTTGGCTGCCATATTTTTGTACTTCCTGGTTATGATTGAGAGATCATTGATCTTCATTGCCATTCACTATCCCCCCCCCCCCAAACCAATTTTCAAATCAATACTGGATGTGATATTCTTTTGGTCTCAAAATTTTGGGTATAGTTGTTAATATTGCTCGGCCAATATCACTGCCTAGAGTTGTTTTTTGTATTTTATTTGGTATATATCAGGGTCAGTAGTATAAATATTTACTCAAAATTCAACCCATCTATTCTTGGTTTATTTAGGGTATGTGTTCAATCTATATAATGTTTTGATTTACAAACAGTTAGAAATACCACCGATGCCTAGATGGTAAAGAGAATGGACATTAGTATCACTTAAATAAAATTTCGAATTCTAATTTTATATATAGAGAAAATCGATGTTAGAAGAGTTTTGTCACTTAAGGACTCAACCCAACTTGAAATAGTTTTGTCGGTTAAGGGTCCAACCCGATTCAAAATAAATTACCGGTGGTTTATCCAAAAAAAATAATTAAAAATATGGTAAATGTTTCGTGGAAACAAGTCTATCTACAAACCATGAAATTATTTTTCACTTAAGGGATCCTATATCTGGGTGGTGGGCCTGGGCTTGGCCAGCACTTGACTTCATGCGCGACTCTTGGTTTAGGCCCAACTACGCCTCATCACGTTGAACTTCGAGACCAGAAACAGCTCAAACAGAGGATTTAAGTCCAACCAGCAAAAACACCATCGCTGGGATTTTCGGGGGAGAGGGATGGCACAGCTTCACCGACTTTTCACACTGCTAAGATCAAAGCCACTCGCATCCATACCCGTAGCCACAGCTTCTCCTCACTCAAAATGTATTCTCTTTTCTCGTCTCCCCAGTTTTCCCAAAGCCCCAGTTCAGATCCCTCCTCTTCATCATCATCTGAACACTCTTCAATCTCGTCTCATATGCAGAATGAACGGTTCAGGTTTTCTCCCTTCTCTGGCATCAATGTAATTTTTTTCCCCTTTCTTTTGGTGATTTGTGGTTAGTAATGCTTTACTGGTTTTTCTTTTTCTTTTTTCTTTTTTTTTGGGTTTCAAATTGTTTCAAACACCTGGTGTGCAATTGCTTTGAATTACTTACATTCAATTAAGTAACGATAGAAAAAACACACTTGAACTCTTCAACTGGACATGACTTTGATTTGGTTATACCCATTTAGTTTCTATCTCTAATGATGAACTTGAAGCAAATCAATTTTTGTTGATTTGCACAGACAAATGTTTTGTTATTCTAATTAAACTTGTTTTTATTTTGGCATATTATGTTTGTTGGCATATGTAAAGTGTCCTAAGTGTTCAAGAATGAATACTTTGGGCACACCCATGTGGGTTATTTTATACAACTCGTGTTTCTTGAAGTGTCCGTGATTGATAGTCATAGTTATATAGATGCCCTCAATTGACAAGCCTAGAAAGTTACTTTAACCTAGTCATTAGAATAAGAAAAGTTTGACTACTTTATGGTTCGTACCTAACTAATTAAGAACCTATGGTAAGTTGCATAGATTCCACATGTAACAATGATAGATTGGAATTTTAAGTTTAGATTCATAAGTCAATCTTTACCATCTTATACACGAGATTTACCAAAATTGTTGTTGGGCTCACAAGAGTTTTTGAATCGGACTTTCCTAGCATTCTAATTTCTCAGGCAAGTATTGTGATGCTGCTTCATGTTAGTTTTGAAGTTTTAAGCAACATTATTATGTTTCTTAGATATTATTTCCCAGTTGGAACTGGGCAAGCCAGAAGAGAAATGGAAGCCTGAAAAGCGTGTGAATGGAATATTCTGGATACTACTGATCAATATTGGAATATTTGTGGCTGATCACATCTTTCTGGTACCAAAATATATTACTTTTTTTTACTTGGCAAACATATCTATTTCCATGTCTGCGTGTGTTTTATATGGGAAATTCTGAAGGTTGTTGAGTAGCTTGTACTTGTGCTAAAGTGAAATATAGTTTAGCAGGACGACCAAATTCTCAGCAACTTGAAGAGGAACGTCTCTGTTGTCATTTAGGTATTGAGAGCTTGGGATGCTAATGACTTAATTAAATGGTTATCTTCATGGAATTCATATTATGTCCTCATAATAAAGGGAAACAATTACTAATCTGGTCATTCAGCTAATGGGGTAAACCTACGAAAGAATAAAAGAAGTGAAACAGGAGGATCTCTTTCACGATAAGAAGGTGCTGATGTATCTGATGTGAAACTCCTTGACAATTTCAGGTTCGGGGAATCAAAGCTCTTTACCTGTACCATAATTGGCCAGCTTGGTATCAATTTGTGACAGCAGCATTCTGTCATGCAAATTGGTATGACCTTTACTCTGGTTGGAATCTGCTTGGTTCAGAAATCTTACTTAAATTATAGATGGTCATTGATCTGCAAATCAATTTGAATAATATCTCTGTCCCTCCTAGTCAACCCATTAACAATCTTGACCTATTCATTTCGCAGGAACCATCTTTCAAGCAACATGTTCTTTTTGTATATATTTGGTGAGGCTAGAAAATATTTCTGTTCAGAGTTTTTTTATGAAGGATGTTAAAATTTCTTACATATTAAAGTACTGTAATGGTTCTCTGTAATCAGGTAAACTAGTTGAAGAGGAAGAAGGGAACTTTGCATTGTGGATGTCGTATATCTTGACAGGAGCTGGTGCAAACCTTGTTTCATGGTTGCTTCTACCAAGAAATGCAGTTTCTGTTGGAGCCTCAGGTGCAGTTTTTGGGCTATTTGCAATAAGCGTCCTTGTGAAGGTACACATAAAAGCAATTATTTAACTTTGTTGTAAAATCGACTGACTCTTAATGAACTCTGTTTGGGTTTTTGCAGATGTCATGGGACTGGAGAAAGATACTTGAAGTACTCATCTTAGGTCAATTTGTTATTGAGAAGGTAAGAAGTGTTTCCTGTGAACTGGTCAGTGAATCACAGCACAATGAGAGAGGGAAGAACTGCACCAACCACCTTGTTATCTGCAGTCCTACCTAAAATAAGTGGCATAAAATGAAACTACACCTGCATAATGTCTCACCATTATTAGAATTTTAGATATTTTATGGGATGACAAAATGTTTGTCATCTATTTGTTGTCTCAAAATGCTATGCTAGCAACAATGAAGATTATAATTTCTTAAAAAGCCAATATAACATCTGAATATTAGATGCTTTAGAATTGGATTTAATTTGGGCTAAGTTGTTTACTCTTAAGGCATGTGAAATTTTAACAAGATTAGCCTATGTTGGTGTTGTTTTTCAATGATCTTATGAGTGACTTTTATCGGTTGGAGTAGCATTGTTTTTGCTATCCTTGCATGATTTTATCTATCTCGATTGATTTCTCCCTGGGTCATAAGCTTATACTCTCTCTCTCTCTCTCTCTCTCATACACACACACACACACATTCTGATTTTATCTTCTCGTTGTTTTTTTGGGCATAGGTTAACTCTCTCTCTCTCTCTCTCTCTCACACACACACACACACACACATTCTTTGTATGTTTCTCGATACCTGATGGAATTGGTTTCATTTAATATTTAGTAGGATCCTTCTTTTCAATGTTTTACTGGACTGATGCTAATTTAATTTTTATTGGCACTTCCAGGTTATGGCAGCCGCCCAAGCTTCAACTGCAATGTCCAGTTCAATCCGTGGAGGGCATGTCTTGCAGAACATTAATCATATTGCTCATCTTTCTGGAGCTCTTGTTGGCGTAGCATTGATATGGGTTCTTAGCAGAGTTCCTTCGGAACCTCTGGATACAAAACCGTCACGAAAGAAATCAGACGGCACTCTATAATTAAGAATTGCGAACCTAGTAAATTCTCTGTTACAATCCTCAAAATGAACTTGGTATGTATAGTGGCAATGCCTATGGTATATAAAGGAAACAAATTGCAAAATCTCATTTTAGAGACTTATTCAAGAACATATGATGGGAAAGCATGTAAACGAGTCAAATGCTTACCACTTGGTAATTTTATTAACCTGTAAACGTTATGCATAGACTGTAGACTAGGTGGCAGCTTAAGATATCAGCTACTATACTGTGAATTCTCAGAAGATTCGCTTCAAAGTACTGCCTCGTGCAATATTTACACAAGAAACAAGGCCAATTTGAAAGCTACAAACGGCATTTGATTTCTTTAAGACAGATTTAACTTCCTGTCTATGAATTGGAAATTCTGTAATCTTGAGGTGGAAAGGAGGTACATATCTGATTTTCCTAAATCAAAGAACCCCACTGTACATGAAGGTGCATGCTGACAGCAAACCAAGCTGCCCCTGATACTGCTTCCGACTAAGAATCGGCAACCTTGCCCCATATGTACAAGATTGAGTAACGCTCATTGATTTTGTTGCAGTCCACAAGCAATCTGAAGAAAATTCATTCTCTTTCATCACTATCCGGCTCTTCTTTGCGGTAGTGCCCAGTCCTTTTTGTTCACTGGAGACTAAATTGGGCAACTCCATCAAATTGGACGAGGCATTTGGACTTTGCTTCTGATAAATTGTCTCCAACCTTTCTGCTGGATTTTTTTCTTCCGTGCCATAGCGATAGGATTTGTTTTTCACAGCACACAATACCCTATTTTCCTCTTCAAATAGCCCAATAGCCCGCCATGCATCTGCCACAAGCAAAATTGTATCATATTCAGGCTGAATTTTGAACTCCTCCATGACTTGAAGCATTTCTTCAGCTTTCCAGGGCTGCTTTGCCATTTCATAACCCCATATTAATGTTTCAAAAGTCTTCAAATTTGGAGAAATTCCATTCTCACACATCTTGTCAAATACCCTGATTGCATGTTCCATATTTCCAGTGCTGCACCATCCACAAATTACAGTTGTGAATATGACAACATTCGGACAAAAGCCTGAAGCGGCCATGGAACTTAGGAGTTCTTCAGCTTTCTCGGGTTGCCGAGCATGCACATAACCTTTGGCAAGAATACTGTATGCTTGTGCATCAGCTTTTACACCCGCTTTCACCATGTCATCAAAAATTTCTCTGCACTTATCCATGAATCCTGCTGTGCTCCAAGCATTCATGATGGTGCTGAATGTGATAACATCAGGCTTAACTCCATATTCTTCCATTAGTGTTAGAACCTGTGAAATAAACAATCAGCATGAGCATATATCTTTAAATGTGCAATCCCCCAAAGTCATCTTCTAGAAGGAAAAAAAGGAAAGGAAGAACAAAGGCCACAGAATGAAAATAGACCTTAATCCATCCAAAACCTCATTAGAAAGAGCAGAAACAAGCTTTAACGAGCAAGCCTTATTTTCATTTTTTTAACTTTTCCACGTTTGGAGTTTAAACATTAGCATTAAAACACATTGCTGTAACCACTATCAGATGGACCAGAATAGATGAACAAAATGCTGTTTAGAGTTCATTACAGCATTTGTGGTTTTTGAATAGCTATAAACCATCTGGAAAGTCCATGAAAGAGGCAGCCTTGATACCACATGTATGAACTAGTAAATGGTATATACCGAGTAGCAAAAGTATTTTTGCTATTCTGCTTTGCAAAGTCAGATGCTCTGATACCATACAGGTTGTATAAAGGGAATTTCAGGTTCAACACTAAAGATCTTATTCACTAAATATTCTAGAATAACACAAATCTCTCCAGTTTATAAGGATGAAGTATTTCGTGGATTCTCTGTCTATTTTAGGACATCATATTGTACTATAATAAAAATGAAAAGCAGGACCTAATACAAACTACCACAAGGCTTCTAAAGACTACAAATGGAAGCAATAATTATAGATGCAAGGAATGAAGTAATAAATTAAATCAATCAAACAGTAGGTAGAACTCTGACCTCATCAACTCCATCTCTGTCCATAATGTCAAGAAAACCCTTGATCAATGAATTGAAAATAACTAGGTTAGGATGCACCCCAAGATCTTTCATCCTGTACACAAACCCCAAGGCCTCCCTGATTTTGCCTTCTCTACAATACCCACTTATGATAATACCACACGTTCTCCCATTTGGCTGAACTTTGTTATTTAGCATCTCCAAAATTATTCCTTCAGCCTGATCAGGCTCCCCCTTTTGAACGTATGCCGTTGCTATAGTGTTGTAAGTGACCACATCAGGTTGCAAGCCAGAACTTGCCATCTTATTTACTATATTCCACGCCTCTTTAATGTCCTTCTTGTTACACCATGCCCTGACAAGAACATTATAAGTCCTGGTATTGGGTTTTGTATTCTCCTCTCTGGACATCAGCTCTAGTAGTTTGAGAGACTCTTCAGGCTGACCAGTAATTCCATAGCCCTTTATTAATGTGTTAAAAGTACTGGTTGTAGGTTTCAAACCACTTTCTTTCATCTTCCAGAAGGTTTTTAAGGCTTCTTCCATGTTCCCCGATTCAGAAAAAGCATTTATAACAGCATTGAAAAATATTGAGTCGGGTTTCATACCACTTTCTTCCACCTGAGAGATGATGGAACAAATGGAATCAAAACGCTTTTGGGTGGTCAGAGCAGCCAAGAGGGTAGTGTATGTTATCAGTGATGGCCTGTGCCCATCTTCAATTAGACGATCAAATATAAATTGGGCTTCTTGGGGCTTTCCTCCTCCTATTAGAATGTCCATTAGTTTAGTCTTTGCATGTACAGTCCGACAACTATTTTTGCTCAAGCAAAAAGCACAAGAGGTTTTACTTCTGGATTCTGTGTACTGTGATATTGGATAAAACTGTCTCTTGTAATGTGGATGTTTCTCCTGCAGTGTCAACATTGTCAGAGTTTGTCAAAGGAAAATGACACATAAACTCAACAACAATGGCAGGTTTCATTACCAAATGAACTCTGACGAATTAATTACATGATGAGGGATGCTACTGCAAAGTAACTTAACATGAGATATTTTCGACATTGATTTTCCCTTCAGATCTAAAAAAGAAGCGAAAAGCTGACCCTTTACTCTCCACAAAAAAAGATCATATCGACATCTAAATTCCTGTGATACTGCATTTCCTGTAGCACCAACAGGGAACTGGCAAAAAGCATTTAAACAGTTTTTCTCAGTAAAAGCATAAAAATAAAAATTTCTGCCCAACTAATCCATCTTATGGCCTCAACAACCTTCTCTATATTCATGAACTTTCACCAACCAGCCACATATTGTCAATAGCAGGGCTTACACTTCGCAGTCATTCTTGCCCATTAAGCAACCTATTATTTGTCCATGTAACCTTTTCCCTACGCACAAGATTCTTTATAAACTACCCAATACCTTTTTAAAATATTGTGAACGGAGTTTTTATGCACTTCTAGAACTCAATAGTTTCTTTGATTGCTAGAAATTCTGCCTACTTGTTTTCACAAATATTAGACACAAAAGCTTAATAAAGATTGCTTGTGTTTCAGTTGTTTTAAGACTGACAACAGACTGTATCAGCTGTGACTAAGATATGAAGCCTTATGGACTAATCATGGCAAACAAAACAACGTTCGATCTAAAGTTATATGCAACAAAATTACTGAAGTCCCAGTTGGATTACATTTTACTAGAACGCAGAAACTGTATGAAGCTTAGATAGATAAGAGAAGTATCTAGATTGTACCTTGATTGGTAATGACTGAACCCACTCTTTCTTTATACCTCCAGTGGCCCTAGATTGAGCCTTCTGTTCTCCAAACTCTACCATTGTTTATCCTTTGAGGTTTGTTGTCACTAACCTCAACTTGCACAAACTATGTACAAAGGCTAGAGATCAATCCCTCATGCATCATAACATTTCCTTTTTGAGGTTTCTGCAATTATACAAAGCAAGATGTCAATGCCACAATTGATCCTGGCCAGGGCTAAATCTATAGAAACCAAACATACTGAGGACGCAAAAAAAAATAAAAAATAAAAAATGAAAATGAAAATTCTGCAAACAATTTTTTTTTTTGGGGGGGGGGTGATGCAATGCTATAATTGACCTCACAAAAGTACGAACACTGCCCAGAAACACTAGCATCAGTAGGATTATTAAAAAAATGAAAAATATATGAAAAATATATTTAACTGAAGTGAATGAAACTGATATTTGACAAGAGTACACTTCAAATTCGCAAATAAAAGCAACCCACAAGGAGTTAAAAAAAAAAAGGCAAAAGCTATTCAATTAATCAATATAAAATTTATAGAAACCTCAAGCTTAGAACTTTTAATTTCAGAATAATGGGGTAGGGTTTTTTTTGGGGGTGGGGGGGAGGACCTGAAAAACAATCCCACCAGGTAACATGTTTTGATCAAATGGATGGCCATAGAGCATGGTTAAATAAAAGGTAATCCGCTTCTTTGAAATTTGAATAAAAACCCATTTCATGTAAATCCAATATACTGTATATTTTTGAATAATATGTTCAAATTCAAAATTTTCAGACATACCCATCAGAGATTAGGCAACATAAGATATAGAGCAATCTCGTAACAGAGAAAAATCAACTGGAAATATGAAATGGAATGGTTTCCTTTAATACCCAAAAATACCTATTTAATTTGAAGCCACAAATAACACTCATCTTCATCAAAACTCAAAATATTCACACAATCAAAAGAAAACCAAAAGGGGTCCATCGAAGAATCGAGGAAGAGGTTTCTTGTATTCTACCTGTTAGTGTCCAGACCACAGTGCTAGAGAGAGAGAGAGAGACAGAGGGGTTGTGTGACCATGTGTATGCGGAGAGGAAGATATTGCGGGTTTGTCTTAAAAGTCATCAAAAGAAATAACACTCATCTTCATCAAAAGCAAACCAAAAGGGGTCCATCCAAAAATCGAGGAAGAAGTTTCTTGTATTCCACCTGTTAGTGTCCAAACCACAGTGCGAGAGAGAGAGAGAGAGAGAGGGAGTTGCTTGACTGTGGATATGGAGAGAGATATTGCGGGGTTGTCATAAAAAGGCGTACTAGAGAAACTCTTATCCTCAGATATTCCTCTTAGAAATGGAGGATAATGGAGGATAAAATTCACGAGGAAAAAAAAAATCAAAATCAAAATCAAAATAAAAATCAGAAAATAATTGATTAAAATCAATCAAATCATTAGATTATGGAAAATTCTTACTCTTAAAATTTTTGTGTTAATCACGGGCTGCCAATGCCTATCATCTTCAGCCCCCTTCGTAATAGGCTTAACTTCAAACTTCAGTATAAATAAAAAATAAAATCATAGACTACCAATCGTAGTAAAAAAAAAAAACAAATAAAAATAAAATATGTAACTAAGCATTGATATTTAAGTTAAGATTTTAAATTTGAATTTTATAAATAATAAAAAAAGATGTAAACAAAGTTTTTTTTTTTTAAATGATTTAAATCAAATTTAAAAAATTCATAGTAAAAAAATAATTAAGAGCAATTGGGATGGAATTTAGACATCTTTAAGCCTACAAATAGTCTTGCAAAAGAAAAGAAAAAAAAAAAGGGGAAGGAAAACAGTCTAAGCAAAGTTTACACTTTATTACTCTTTGCTCATTCATAGATATGGAAAAAAGGTAAATAAAAATTTGTTACCCCTTACATTGACATTACCATACACGTCCCCATTTACTATAAAATAAAAATATTTAGTTTGAGATTTATTTGATTAAAATACCCTTTATATTTGAATTAAATATTTTCCTATACTCCCCATTAAAGAAAGAAAAAATAAAATAAAATCAATCAAAATCAATAAAATTAATATTTTTGTCATAAAGTGCAAGATGAGTCACAAATAAACAACAAATTCAATCTTAATTTCAAATTTTGAGGCCGACAAAATGGGCCACAAAATTTTCCAAAATTTAATTTACTCTAACAATTTAACAGTTCATTTTAAGTACATAGCATTTCTATTATTATTAATATTTTTGCTTTAATGGAGAAAGGTTAGTAAATTAAAAATATAAATATATTAATAAATGTTTTAATTTTTTAAAATTCTTCCCATGTTAATGTTAAGAAGTAATTGGAATAATGATATGATCAAATTTGAGCCGTGATAAAAAGAGTTGTCCTCAAAATGAATAATCACAAAATTGGATTGAGCGGTCAAACACTCTATTCCCTTAATTAGAAGTTTTGAATTCGAGTTCTGAGATTAGAAAAAAAAGGATTCGAAAGAGTCAATTCTTCAATAGATCCTATAGTACTCGAATCGGATTAATCGAGTAAAATCCGGATATCTCGGTTAGTTAAAAAAAAAAAAGAAAAGAGAGAGAGAGAGGATTGAACTAAAGCTCATAAATGTAAACCAAAACACTCTCCAAAAGAGCATTATATAAAGGAAAAGCATCTTTAGTTTGCTCAAAGCAATCGATTAGAAAGACTATAAATAGCCAGCTTTTGCCCTATCCTCCGTCACCATATCCAACTTCTTTGGTAACCCAGCTCTTTTATAGCCAGAAATTAACAGGTTGTGAGTGGATCTGTCAAGCATGTATGAGTCACCAATATGAACCAGAAACAGGTCTAGCCTATCACAAGCTTCTCTTCTGAAATAGGAACATATAGTTTTCTCCACATCCTTGGGGCTTTTGAATGATACACCTTGTTTCAGCATTCTTCCCACTGCATATCCAGTCTGTTAGACATCGCATGCATCCTGACGATCTGACAGTGCAACAATGACAGGATTTCAGGACTTGAAAGAAGCGCCTCCATTTCTTTGATGATTCCTAATTCAGAATACTAACGGATTAACTTCACAGCCAATTTCTCACTAATCTCCCACCCCGAGTTCAACGTTCACATCAAAAAACCTTTAATTTCGCCAGATTTTCTCTGTTCACAGTAACCCTGAAGCTTATTCTCCAATATTTTCATCCTAGGTTCTATTCCTGATAGTACCATTTCTTTGTGGAACTTATCGGCCATATCAAATTTCTTTGATTTTGCGCAGCCTGAGATGAGATACTCAAAAGCTTGGGTATCTGCAGAGAAACCCGCAGCAGTTTTTGCCGTGTACTAAGCAAGCATGGATTTTTTGTTTCCCATCTCCTGTCAGAATCAGGTTTATAGTCATCTGAGCTACCCATTATCTCAAACAATCTGAGCGCTATCATTATATTACCTGAAGACAACCAAGCACGTATTAAGGCATTGAAAACAGCAGATGTGGGTTTGACTCCCAGTAGCCTCCATCGAAGTAAAGACTTAACATGGCAACCTGGGGTTTTTGAACCTTTGCACAAAGAGAAATCAGCACAGAGTAATGCGCATCATTTCTCTCATTCGTCTCAAGCATTTTCTCTAGCCTCCATTCCAGGACCTGCCTGATAGAAGATTTGACAAGTTTGAGCTGTTTGTTCATGTATCATTAATTCATCCCATACTTGCATAATCAAAGTCACAACACAACAAAAGCTAAAGACTAAACAAATTCAACTCACTCACTCCTTCCAACAAAACTCTATATCCCATATACTTTGGCAACCACTAAAATCCAATAATTTAACTTTGACAGCTAACATCCCATAAGCTACTTTGACTCGAAATTCATCCATGAACTCACAAACCCTTTTTAGTTTTTTTTTTTTTTTTGGTGGTGGTGGGCGGTGGGGGGCTTAACAAGTGAAATTTAGAAACACCAATGAAAACCTTTTAAGGGATTGATTTATATATCTATGTTGTGCATAAAAATAAAGCTACTACGCAAATGACCAACTACTTCAGCAGTTGCGATGCACCTCCCCCCATTGCAAAGCCTTGATTCAATCTCTCATGTTTGCCATGTGGGAGGTCTTTCACTCATTTGTCAGGTGAGCCCACACATAAATGAATCATATTCCTTGCCCTCCTATCATGGTCCTTGGACTATTACTCGTGTTCAATAGTTTTTCTCATATTTATTGGGAGGGACAGCACGCATAGTTTTATCCTATTCCTTTGACAGTCTTGAACATCGATTATGGACTATTGCAAGTACTCAACAGTTTATCGGTGCACACAAGCAGGACAAAGCCAGAACATTATGTTATGGGACGAAATGCAATATGCACCTGTGATTACAATTTCAGGGGTGACAAACAACATTTGGGCTTATGATATTTCAAATTATATATTCCTAAATTTTCATTACTAGCTCCGGCTAGTGCTGAGAATAACTCACGCTGTCAATATGATAACATGGTTGCCTTGCATCAATATCTTACAAAAAGTCTGAACCCAATCAAAAACCCTAACATTTCTATCAATCCCAGTTGCATTAATGAACTTAACATGGAAGGTCATGCTGATTATCATACCAGTTGCAATTTTTTAGCAGACGAAGACCTGAGAGCTGTAACAAAGGAGTCCCAAGAGAAATCAGAGGTGTTGAGGATGGAAGTGGTCTCAAAATCCAAACGGGCTTTGATTCTCGCATTGGGTTCTTGAATCAATTTCATTAGCAATGAATTTGGATCTGTAGAGCAGAGAAGACGTCTTGAGTGATGATTATTAGGGATTATTGTCAAACCCAAACCCAATTTGTTTGCTGTTCTCACGGGGTTACAAGCAACGGCCATTACCGACCAAGCGGACAACCAATTCCTTCTTCAATTCAATCTCTCTCTTTTTCTCTCTCTTTCTTAATGATATTTTTGCTAAATACTTGATTTTCCTTTTTCATACTCGATCACCCATCATTCTGGACATGGCCAATATATATACAGACAATAACCTCCGACAAAGGATGCAACACACGCTTTATAACAATGGAATTTTAGGATGAAATTCAATTATCAAACATTGATTTGTAAAAATATGTTTTGATTGTTTGAATTATGAAAGGTATTATAATTCATCGACATCTTGGTAAAGTTGTGATGGACGATAATAATTATGACTCAGATTTGATATTTTATGATGGCCAGAGATATTTATGATAATTAGACAATTATAATTTCAATACTGTTGGTTTTAGTTTAGAACCACCCTTAAAGGAGTGGATTAATTTTCAATTGAAAAAAAAATAAAAAAGAATAAAAAGAAAGGAGAAAGGGTTTTGATGATACATGGCCTAATATTCCATTTAGGGCCAACAACTCATAACCATAATCAATCCAGAGATAATCATAAAAGTACATAGACCGCCAATGCCAAGCTATTTCTTGACCAAACGATTGAACCCTCTTGACTAAACTCTCTAGGTCGAATCCTTTCAATCGAACACTCTTGATCAAACCCTCTTGATTAAATCTCTCGACAACTACCGATTAATCTTCCACCAAACTACGTCTCCACCAAGTCACTCAAAGATCACGATCAAGATGTGAATTTTCTATAATCTTGCCTGATAAGAAAAAAAATCTCTATAATAGTTGAAACTTTCCTTAATCTTGTGAGGTCCTAAATTTCTTAAAAGACCTTCCTTAATTTTGAGGGGTTCTAAATCTCTTAAAGATCCTCAATTACAATTTCTGTAATTTTGAAAATTCTCAAGTGATCTCTCTATAAAGTAAATAAAGTTTCTACGAATCGTAACATACAAGATAATTATCATATACACATGTTATATATACTGAGTAAAAAAAACCCACCAGAGGTAATTATAAACACACAACTTCATATATATCACACAAAGACAACACATGGCCAAAGCAAAAGCTCCTCTTAATATGTTCTCTTCCTCTCATTATCACTATTTTTTATTTAAGCGTCGGAGGTTTCTTTGACGAATCACCTCTGGTGGGTATTTTGCAGCTCCTTTCACCCACGAAAATCTAGCGAACGCATTGGCATTGGATCCCTGTTTGAGTCGGTAGAGCATTTTGTCTTTGCAGCAAACCGACCTTCAATAGGTTTGAATTCAACTTTTATTTCCAAAAATTGAGTTTCATATGTATTCTCACGTGCTGTAGAGAAACGAAAATCTAAATAATTCAGTGAATGTACCCTTTGTAATTTTTGTAAATATTGTGGAGTTACATTTAAAAACTTGTTTATACAAAATTGGTGTAATGAATTAAGAAGTTAAAATAACACATAAATCACTGTATTTAGTGAACAATTTTAATATTATAACTCATTAATATTTAATTTTTTTTATATAAAAGAACATTTGACTCGATTTTTCAAAATGAAGAACCGAAATTGACACACACACAAAAAAAAAAAAAAAAACCTATAAACGTTAGAGGTGTAATTGAAAGTTCATGTTTTGTTACATCTAAGCAGGATGAGAAGAGTTCTATTTCTTTTCAACATGTTTAGTAGCCATCGCTAAACCAATAAAAAATAGATAGCAGTATCTTGAAAGCCTCGAGGGTCATTTCCTCAATTGGCTAAACATGGGAGTTTGATTTTGCATTTAAACACTCGAACCGGATTACATGCCGATTCGACATAAATTGATGTAATATTTATAATTGATTTTATTTTATTTTTAAATAAATATTATACTAATTATTATTTTTTTATTATATTTTATGTGTTAGGAATGATGGAGTAGATATAAAAAAAAGAAGAAAAAATGAGAACAAATTTGAAAGCATGAAAAATTTGCAAATATATTGAATTTATTCATAAATATTTGAGAATAAGAATTTTTGAAATTTCAAACCCTTGTAAGTTATTTAGTAGTTATTTAAAATTTAAGAGAATCTTCTTTTTAAAAATTAAGTTAACTCATTCTTACATATGGAAGGTTACATTGTGTAATTTATAACCCTAGAGAAGAGGAGCCGCCCAAGGGGGCTGCAGCCCCCACTTTCTAGCCTAGGTCACATTCATTCACTCTTTTCCCGACAAACATTTTAGTTTAAGTTTTCGTTCTATTTTTATTTTTGTTTTTCTTCTTTCCTTCACGCTTGCTCCAGGTTGCTCTTCTCGGGAACATTCATTTTTGTTCTTCCATTGTTTCAACATTGTCCGGCAATAAATATTTATTTTGTGAGTTTCTTTTATTTATGTTATTTATTTTAATTTTATTTTCTAGTTAAAGGATATTGAAACATTGATAATTGATGATTGTAAGATTTAATTGGGTTTATTAAATCAATATCTCATATGTATTTATTTAATTCTTGTGCTTCATGGATCATGATTTTTTAAGGTTTATTAAATAGTGGCCAATGCTTAATAGTCCTAGAATAATCTATAATTAATTGCTGTAATTGTTTATTAGTTTTAATAAAGTAGTAAATGACATTTATGTCATGAGATTAAATAATCTAATTTAAATGAAACCGTTGTATGTTTGTTGATTAGAATTGGATCTCTCTAAATCTTAATACTATTGATACTTTTAATCTTAAGAGATTTTCTAGGGTTGACTTTCGATTAGGGAAATAATTAACAAACTTCTCTTAATTATTGATAAAGTAAGGAGATATTGATCGTTAGACATTTGTTGACGATTATAACCAATTTATTTATGGGTGTTGAAATCGCAATTTATTTATGAGTGTTAAAATTTTTAGATAAATCATTAATCAATCATCTAAAATCAAGGTGGATATAATTCATTTAACTAGAAAAATTAATTTCTATTAGTTTTTACTTTTATTTTTGATTTTTTTTTGGTTAATTAATTTAGTTAATTTTTTAAACCCATATTTTTATTTTTATTATTTTTATTTTCTTAAAAGAAGTAAATCCATCGTTTTTTGTGGATTCGACCTTATTTATCCTAAATTCGTCTTTGTAAAAAAAAGTATTTTATTTTTAATTATTTGACGATGCTTGTAAACACTCAAATGAGAATAAGTCAAACAAGACTCACAGACGGAGCAAAAAAAAAAAAAAAAAAAAAAGAGGCGCTCTCAGCTACGTCCGTTTAAAATGGAGTCTCCTGCAAAAGTATAACGTGTCCATCTATCTCAAGAATTAGAATCTAGTCACCATGCTATTTCGCGGAACATTTTTTATTTAGTGGGAGAGAGAGGAATCAAACTTTGCAATAAACTAATGCTATGTCTATTTATGAAAAATTAAATGAAGTCATTTACAAAGTTTCTGTACATTATGAATTGGGTATAGCTTCATCTACCAGCAGCCACGAAACCCCCTGCCAACAGCAACCAAAGGACTGTATGCCAAGTCCTCGGCAGAACACGGTGTGCAAATTACAGCAGATTAAGCAAATGGCGGAGCAAGATTCAATACTAACCTATACTCATCCCAAACAAACCTTAGCTTCTTTTAACAGTCTCGTGAAGGAAAAACAATGAGAAACAGCTTGCTCCGCCACCTCATTCATTCTCCCTCTCATTTTCATCTCTCCCCGAAATAAGGAAATAACCTGAGACGTGATTGACATAGGAAAGTAATGCTAAACCCTCAATATACAACAATTAACTAAGGCATACCAAATGTGGACAAGGCTGACTGGAAAATAGCTGAGAATGCCTCGGCTGTACTTTTATCATCAGCTTTGATCTTTACTTGTGCTTTCGATGACGATGAGTTGATTACACACTCTACAAGATACATAGATGGTTCTTCCGCTTTTTGTGCAAAGAAGAAAAACTTGAAGTTTGGAGCTTGGCCGCCAGAGGCAGCACAATGGATGGACTGCCCTTCCATATGCTGCAGGAGGATTTGCGGTGTTATCAATGCCACTAAACCTTGAGGATTCACAAAAAATTCCTGCACCACATAATAATACTCCATTAGGTTCTTTTAGGTTAAGAGACAGCGATACACATCAAAGTAACAGTATGCCATGAATTATAAACCTGTGAAAGTGATATGGGTAGCTGTCGCCATTTTTGCTGAAAGGTGGCAGGATCCATAGCAGCTTTGGGGTTTAGCTTTAAGGATGGTGATGAGCTGGAAGGTTCAGGCACTGATGACGATACCAGGCCAAGCAGATCATCCAAGGATAACCCAGTAGGTGAAGGATTTGCAGGAGTTATAGAACTGGAAACAGCCAGCTCTGATTGAGATAGTGAAGAAGCCAAACAAGAATCACCATAAAGAGGAGCACTGTATGCAGAACCATTGTTAGAAGAAACAGTACTTTCTTCCTTTTCTTCAGTACTTAGGAGCAGATCATTGTCAGTGGCATTAACCATCTGGGCTGCAACCATGTTATCAGCAGATTCCACCCCAACAGACAAATTTCCAAGTTCTTCTGAAAACTCGAACACCCCACGATGCTCCTTATCAACGAACATGTAGGACGGCTGCAAGTTTTAGATTTCAAACCTTAGTTAACTTTCAATCTCCTAGTATAGAAAGTTCTTCAACAACTATGCACATTATATGGATGTTAATTGAGAATCACTTCCAATCACTGATCAACTCCCAAGGATCTCATACATAAATGGGCGTAAAAAGAGTTCTAAAGCAGCTGTACTTATTCCAAATGATTCAAATGAGTTGAGGCATGAAACTTTGAAGGAAGAGAATCCAGATACCTTTTGGTATACAACAGACAAGCTGTTGAATTCATCAAAAATACGATCTTTGACTTCATTACTCTGAGTATCAGCAAAGACCGAAACAGCTTGCTTTGGAGGATTAATGACTCGCTCCGCCGTGGCAACATCATATTTCAAAAGCCTGTAATAGAATAAGGCTCCGTCGTGAACATCCTGCAATTACCCAACCATATTTAGACATGCTATTTCAGATACATTTTGAGGAAATCTGACTTGAATAAGCCCCCATCATATACCAAAATCAACAATTACCTGGTGAAAATCGGAAAGACCTGCAGCCAATGCAGCTCCCAAGGCTTTCTGTGTCTCTGGGGCCCTTCTAAAGAAACATTTCATTACTGCTGTAAGAAGATGCAAGCGAACCTGTACAAGAATTGGCAAAGCATATATAAAAAATAAAACAAAATAAAATATTCTTGAAAGAAAATTTAGGAGTTTTCCTTGATTTAAACAAAAGCAAACACACTTATGTACTGAATAGTGATCTTAGAAATGCAAGAATTAAGAATCACAATTAAGAATCACAATTAAAGAGCAAAGAAGCCAAATCTTTTACTTATCCTGAATATTTATGCATCTCTGTTATATGGCTCCCAATGCCAATCACATGATTTCGGGTCAAAAACAACTTGCTGATGGGAGGACAAGAAACATACTTAAGATGGCAATCTTAGAGGAAGAGAGGAGCACAATCTCCAACACAATGTTTTCATCTAAGCGTGGCAATGGGTTCTCAAAGGGTGTTTCATTATCCATCTCAATCAACAAAAAGCATTACCGGGGCATGCAACCCAATGTGAGAAAGAGATCACTCACTCGAATAGAACTATTTCGAGCCTGATGCAAGCCTCCTCGATTCAGTAGAATGAGTTGGTTATCGAATAGTCTTTGGCTGAGTCAATAAGTTTAATGATTAACAAGAAATTAGGATAACATCTTTTAATGGAAGGACCTGTTGCTCTTTCCTGAGGTTGCACAATGCTAAAGAGAGACACTACATTGCTTACGAAGATAGTGCACAAAAAAGTGAAACAAAATGCTTAATCCAAATCACTCTGGATGAAAATCATGTGAAACATGATTTCTTATGCATTTCATACAATTAAAACCTGATACCATGGAAACTAACAAAATGAAGGGAAAAAAAAATTAAAAATCTAACTTCCATAGATAGGCATATCAAACGGTCCAAAAGAGCCAAATCAATTACCTCAGGAGAATGTTCATCGTCCCAACTTTCAACTAAACTTTCTAAAATGTAAGGTGCATCAGTCATGTCCTGAGCATACTCTCCTAGCATCCATATAAGAGCTGCCTTGGCTTTTGGTTCCTGAACATTTTTGCTGCTTATATTGCCAACCACTGCAATGCAGTCAAGACTCCATTGAGGATATTTCCTTAGAAGATCTTTCACCAACACCTGTTAGAAAATTAAAGATTAATTAATTGAAGTCACAGCATGATCATGTTATTCATACAGATGACCAATGCTGTTTCTGTGCAAGGGCAGCATGCAAACAAATGAATAATCTAGAATAATTACAAGCATGGACCCAGTCCATGTTTACCAGAGCTTCAGCAGTCACATAATCCTTTTCCATCTCCAGAAACAGAAGGAGTCTATCCACAATTGCATTCACATCATACTGCTGCAGTGCAATCTTTCCAACAGCCCGGATTGCCTCTCTTGCAATCGGAATATCCACATTTGCCGCATATTCACATAATTCCGTAACTGAAACGAATCCAAGTGGATTATGCATCAAGGCATTAAGCATAATCAAAAAGCTAAATGGAGAAAAGTACCATGACCAGAAACTCAGAAAAGGAAATGATGCACCCTCTCCCTAATCTCCTACACATTTTTGTGGAGCTCTGGAATGGAGGAGTGGAGTCTTACCAATTTCATAAGTGTTGCTTGCATTGGCCACTGCAGTCAGCATTTCAAGCTTTAACTTCTTAACATATGATGGTTCATTATACTGGCAATAGAAGTGTTTGTGGTCCGAGGCAAATAACATTGGTGCACGCATCACCAGAAGATGCAAGTGGCTAAGTACTGCATAAGATTGTTCTGGACTTCCTGAGCTTGCTAAGGTAAGCAGAGGGGCTTTAATACGTTCATAAACCTATACAGAAAGTACGAACTTGTCAAAGATTGTCTTCATCTACACCTCCAAGTGAATGATATACAAATTCGTAACTCAACATGAATAACCATTTTACTCAAGAATTAGCAAAATGACTGACCTAGATGGATATGAAATGGTCAGGTGCCAACTTTGTGATTTATGAACTCAATAACTGGAAGTTCTGGGAAGAGAAAAGGCGGTAGGGTAGACATATAGGAATCGTATTCGAAAAGGAAGTAAGTCTAGGATCTGGCATATTCAAGATACAGTCTACAACATGAATGAAGTCCTTACTTCAATTATAAATGTTCTATTCAAGCATGTAGTCATTACCTCATCAAATCAGGAACTTCAGATGAAAAAGCTTACACCTGAAATCTTGTCTACAAGGAGCTATATAAAAAGTAGGTGTTGGAGGTTCAAACTTGTCTGTATATTTATCACTTTGTTTAGCTATCTTGCACTATTGAAGTCTCTTCAATGCTGCAACTACACAAAACATGAAAGAATGCCCTTTCTACTCTCTCTGGCAGTTGAACTAAGAGTGGATTTGAATTTGGCATTATGTAACTAAAAGCACGATTTAATGCATTAAATTTACACAACAAGTCATTTCGTCATTTTTTCATTTTTCTTTTGGTTGTTTTTGGGACACACATGCACGGGGGGCTTAGGATTATGTGTGGATACTAAGCTCAGGGACAGGGGTAACAGGGGTTATGTGCAGACCCTAAGCTCAAACATCTACATAGCTAACCACCACCAAAATTTTCAACTAGTATTTTCCCCGACTCCTGCTTTCAACTTTTAATACAATTCAAGCATAAAAAACCTATTTTCCACAATTCACATACTACCCAAGTATGTCCTAGAACTTACAATTCCCAAATATTAGCATATCACCCTTTCAAAATAAAATATTTCATAAATATTTTTTTTTTTAACTTATAAAAATTGTAGCAAAACTCTCTAATATTAGGAAGGAGGTGTCTTTCAAACCTATAATCACGATGCTCAGTCTTCTTTTGTAGTTAGAACAGCAATTAAATAATTTAGACTACAAGTCTTTTCTTTGTTTTTCATGTTTCTTTTCAGGAGGGGGTTAGGGGTTATGTGCAGATGCTAAGCTCAAACATCTACAAAGCTAACTACCATCAAAATTTTCAACTCGTATTTTCCCAAGTCTTCTGCTTTCATCTTTTATTACAATTCAAGCATAAGAAACTTATCTTCTACAATTTACGGACTTCACAAGTATGTGCTTGAACTTAAAATTCCCATATATTGGCATATCAACCTTTCACCATAAAATAGTCCATAACTACTTCTTGTTTTTACTTTCAAAAATTGTAACAAAACTCTCTAATGTTAGGAAAGAGGCGTCTTTCAAATCTTCAAGCGTTCATTTGCAGTAAAAGCAGCAGTTAAGTAATTCCTCTCGGCATCTACATTTTTTCTCAACAAATCTTCATTTCAATTAACTACTGCATGACAAGTATTTTGAGTTATGGTGTTCCAATCAATATCCAAATCTTCAACATGTACACTATTTCTCTGATGGGAAATTTCACAGTGACAGGACACACCATTGTCCAAATGCCTGTTTTATTTACTTTATATCCTTCATTTGTCAATATGCTCATGTCCCACGCCAATGCATAAACTCAACTCCTGCAGACCAGCTCCTCACATTCCATAAAAGCATATAACTTCTCATCAACAATGGCAAATAGCATCCAAACCGCAAAATGAGAAACCGATTCCTCCATTTCTTACTCCAAGGTACATGTGTTGTCTGCGTACTGGAATAAGTCATTATTCTACTCTGGGATGGGAATTGACCATAAGAAGAATTTTTTTTTCTTTTTTTTTTGAATAAAGAGAGGAAAGTCTATGAAAACTGGAACCTCTGACCAAAATCAGGGAAGAAGGTTCTTACCACTCAAATCAATGATCCACCTTTAAAATTTGGACCATTTCTCAATTTGTGCGTGTCATCCTTGCGCAGGGGCCATTTAATCTTCTCTGTACCATTCCAATTTTATTTTCCATAAGAAGGAAATGATCACCTAACAGAATAAAGGCCCTAGATACTAAATATAGCACCATCAATCTCAATTCCAGATAAGTGCCTGGCTGAATGGAAGCCGAGTCTCAACTCTCAATATAATATCTCAAGCAATGCCTTTTGCTTTTTGCTAATTCAAGATAGTATTATTCAAGACATTGGAAATAACTACACACTGTCAAATTCATGACTCAGTAAGCCTCAAAGAATTGCATTGCGTAGAACAATGGCCATGAACGTATGATTAAGAAAATGAAGTTAAAAGGGTTATAGTTGATAGAGATACCTGTTGATGTACATCAGTCATCGACAAAGTCAGCTGAAGAAACACCTTGATGGTAGCCAACACAACAGCACCATTTGCATGCTGAAGTCTGTCTTCAAGAAGATTCATGATGTCAAATATCTCATTGCTATCTGAAGGTAAATACTTTGCAACCATGTCAAGTATTGTACATTGGGCCCATTCATTAAATTCCTTAAGCCTGCAAAAAGACAAAGCTATTTGAGGAACTCATCTTAAAAAAATTATAAAACATACCAGTAAAATCATAAACTTAAGACATTTTAGTGGTGGAAACCACTCTGTGCTTGAATTGTTTCAAAGAAATGGAAAATGCCAGCAAATAACAGCTGCTTCATATCTACAAAAGGATAATTGAGGCTGATCAAAACTATCATGTGTTTTGCTGCCACAACCGATACCATTACAGTTACCTTGTTATAACAACAAACACTTATGCTTTATGTCTCAGGTGATCTAAAGTACCACAAAAGGTCCAGGGCATTAAATATGTTAACCGAATTTGCACTGCCTTGAAATTATGATGTCAAACTTTTCATCCTAATTGTGCCTTTTTTTAACCCCTCAATTTGCATTTGAGCAATATCTATTGCAACCTAAATCATTAAGTGACAGGTACATGAAAAGGTTATAGGTTTTGTTAAAGTTTTGTGCTTGTGAATTCTTGCCAAGCAATGTGCAAGTATCTTGATAATTTAATTTTGTTCGAAACACATGATGTAGGGTCTAAGGATGAGGAAGATTACTAGATAGTTTGTTCACCCCTCTCCCCTCTCCCGAGTAGAAAATAAAGACAAAGAGAAGCATAAAAACAATGTTTGTCCTATTGCTAAAGTCATGCTTGTGACAGGCTTCTTCATGAGTTAATTAGATTCTGTCCTCAGCTACATTGGGGGGGGGGGGGGACCTCCCCCACACCGGGAAACTGGGCCACCATTCTTCTTCTTCATAAGAAAGAGAAAATATTCCATTCGAGTCATTGTAATACCATACAATGCATGAACCAACTTAGTCTCGGAATTTAACATTCAAGAGTCACATCAGTTGGTCATTTAACATAACTTCAAAGCTTGGGAATGGCATATTGCAGCATGATTTTAAACCTCTAATGATACTAACTAGGCATCTAACAGATTTGCTAAAGAAAATAAAGTGCTCTACACTAGGCAGGGTCAATCCAAAAGTAGTAGTACTAGAAACCATAAAAATTACATTTGAACAATAACAAGCTCCATGTTATTGACACACTCATGATGCCAATTAGCATAATTGCAATTTAGACTTGTAAACAGAACAAAGAAAATGCAAGATGGATGTGATTCTTAAGCTCATAAATTGTTTCTTTGGCTTCAGCAATAAAGGGCATACCGATTCAGAAGATAATAAATCACTGGCTTACTAAGCAATGCTTCTCTCTCCTTAGATGATTCCTCTAACTTAGATGCTTCTGCACTCCAGATTTCTTGTAGTGAAATTAAACAATTTGCAATGACCTAATCCAACAATGAAATTAAATTGTGTTATGACGTTCCAGGAAACCACAAAAATGACATGTAAATGAATTCTGTCTATTAGGAAACAGTTTAGATTAATATATATACTGTTACCATTTAAACACCAAAGTATGTATTTTTACTTTCAAATACGCATTAAAACTAATATAACATATATAATGTAATTATCACGCTAAAAAGAGCATACAGATTTCAAATTATACTTACTTTATACCATACTTAGTTTAATTTATATACCATAACCTATTAAGCACCAAAGATTGTACCATTACTTTCAAATATATACTGAGTTAGAGAACAGATTAGAGAATTTGTAATCAACTGAGAGAACAGGGGAGGCAATCAAAGCATGAAATGCACTGGCAGGATAATAAACAAAGTATCACCAATTGCATTTGTGCAAATATAATAAGCTACAAAAGGAGCACCAGGAACACAAGCGGGTATATCTTGGCAAGAAGTAAAGTGCAGCATCAGCTCTCAAAAGGTAAATGATTTAAATTTCTATGTCACACAGTCATCTGTAGGATATAAATTCAGAAGCACATAATCCTTAAATAAAGTACTGCAGCTTAAGTGCAACATGAATGTGATCATCCTTTTTATGATCAAGCCCTTAAAGTCAATGGAATCACACATGCAGCCAAGAGGTATATGGACCACCCTGACAGGCAGGTTATAGTTCCTGCAATTCTAAGAACTCAGCAACAAAATATAATCATTTAAAGAGGGCACCCAGTTCCCCATCAACAAAATACTACAAGCTAGCATGCTGAAGGAAAAAATTACCCCATTCACCGGTTTGCTTGAGTATATGCTGGCATTGGCAATAAGTAGTAAATTATAGCCCATTCCTAACAGCTTTGCTCAAAAAAGAGAACACAGAGAGGCACATATAGTCCGAACTTCAAGAATGTAATCCTATAAATCACAAGTGACCCGCAAAACAAACCAAAGTGCAATTATCAAAGGCTATTGAAATCAAGACTCTATTTGAAATTTGATTAGCTGAATTACAAGAATTTTGATATGCTGACATCTAAAACAAAATTTGAGGCCAACACAACATAATTCTAGTAGGTTGTGGTCAATATAAATGAATCCAGAAGATTGTTACAGCATTCAAAATCACAGCAATGACATCCAGTCTTCAAATCAGAAATCCAGGTCCAGCCACATGCAACCCAACCATCTCAAATAAACCAGGGAATGCAATTGTACAGAGGGCATCAACATCAGGATTCTTGTGGACAAATATCAAGACTCAAATCATAAAATTGGATTCAAATCTTCAGAAACTTCAAATCGTTGCATAAAAAAATTGAGATTCTAACTATGCAATTGTCTAATATACAAATAAATCCAACTTAAAACACTTCTAGTCAAATGCAGTCAACAAAACAGAATAAAGAACAAAAACTCACCTGACTGTCAGGGTCATTAAGCATCAAATGCCTGAGCTGGGTAGGAAAATCGGCATCAACACAAGTACTCGGAGAAATATGATACAACTTCAAAACCCCAATAACTGCAACCATCCTTACATACCCATTAGTATCCCTCAAGCCTAATCCTAAAGGCCCAACTAAATACTCCACCAAATTTGCAACCCTAAGCGAGCACAAACTCCTCAAAGCTGCGTAATTCCCAACATACAAGTAACACATCTTCTTTAAAACAATATCAGCTGTTGCCGAACACATCACCTGATAAGATTAAAATTCGGTGGAGATGATCAAGATAATCATTCAACATACTTCATGAGAGATGAAAAAATAAAAATTTTTAAAACAACACATTTGGAAAAAAATTTCCAAATGTGTCACCCGAGTCTTGAAGACTCCATATGAACAATATGACAAAAAATATATGAAGAGTATCTGTTAGAGTCTTGAACACTCTGACATATATAAGATGTGATCAGTATATGTTAAGTCTTGAAAACTCAATATGTGTGATTCAGTTTTGGAATTTTTTTCCCAGACTGTTGTTTTAAATTTCTTTTTTTTTTAAATGGGTGTTATATCCGTACAAAGCTCCATACTTCACATCCGATCATAGGCCTCTAATCATATATCCACAAGACTTATCCATAGGCTCTACTAACCCTAATTAATATTAACACGATTACATCTAACAAACCAAACACTACTTTCCAAATACTTAACAAGATTCGATCAAAATTGAAAAGTATCAATAAATCAATCATTACCATCTCGCTGAAGAGAGAGGAAACATCAATTCCGACCGTCATGTATGAGATCACCTTCTTGAAGAGCTCTCTTTTCGAGTCGTCTGTCCCTGGTGCTCGGCTTCCCGCGAGTTGGCGGAGTTGGAGTTTCAGATCGGAGACCTCGCCTTTGCTGATCATGAAATCCGATAATTTAGAAAAGAGAAATGAGAAATTCTAGAGAGTGGGAGAGAGAAAGAAGACTTACCCGGAGGGTTGAGAGGGAGAGGGAGATGGAGTAGAAGGGAATCGCGAAGGGTGAGCTGGTCGCGGCATTGTTGGTTATGATCGATTCGATTGATCGATTGATCTAGAGAAAAAAAATTAGGGTTTTGTATTGCGTACACAGAACAGAAAGATTGTAATGAACAGAGAGAGGCAAATAGCGACTTCTCTCTCTAGGCTGTCACAGAGAGAGAGAGAGAGGGAGAGAGAGGAAGAAAACTCCACAAAGGCACTCAACTAAGCTCTGAATCTGAGAAATTGGGTAGAGAGAGAGTGATACAGTTACCCCTAGGTCTCAGCTGTCATGTAACATATTTATTGAAATTTTAAACGGCTAGCTCCAAGCCGTTCGGTTTTCCCTCTTTTGTCTGAATTTCGTTGTACTTTAAATCAAATAAAATATTAGCTTAATTCGTTTTAATTAAAATTTTTAATTAAATTCATTTTAAAATAAATTATTTCACTAAAAATCTAAGAGAAAATATAAAATTATTTTATAATACTGAAAATCTCATTTACTTTTTTTAAAATATATTAACAAATTTAATATATATATATATATCTACAGTAAGTAGATTGAGAAAAACATAACATGCATATTTAAAATTTTTATAATAAATTTGGTAATAAAATTCTCTATGTTGTTTGCTTGTGAAATAAAGGCGCCCCTTTATTCCTTTTTTTCAGAAGTTAAAATTTGGAAAATTTGTTTGGACTTGTATCACCTGCTTTTCTTTCTTTCTCATTTCTTTTTTTTCCCAAATCTAGAAATTTTGATTGTTATTTATTTATTATATTCTTAATCGGTTTAAATTATGTTTAAAAAATGATAAATTATGTTTTTGTAGAGATATCCAAATAGTAAAAAATTATTATTCAAGCGTTTTCTTTAAAATTTAATATTTAAATATTTATAGATATATATATTTTTATGATTTATACAACTATGTTAGACTAATTTTATAATTTATGGAAGATGAATGAATTCCCTAATCTAATATACAAGTGAAAAAAAATTAACTCATAACATTTATATCGTTTCTTTATTAAAAAATATTTAAAATTATATTTTTACATAATATATTAAAATACAAAAAGTTAAGAATTCTCAATAATTTTTAAGAATGTTTCGTTAATGTATATTTATTATAAATTTATTAATTAAAATATATATATGATTAAGAAATCATGGAAGCTATCCCAATCGAAAAGCTGTAAATTTTCATTTCAAAAGTGAAAAAAAAAATCACGTGACATAATTTTTGTTCTATTATTTGATTATTTTTTTTGGTTCTTATGCAACGAAAAAATCATTTATTCAAAAAATAAAAATAATAAAAATACAATGAAATGAAACAAGAAGTCGCTCGCAACTCCAGAAGCAGAGAAACGTCATTCCTCTCTCTCTCTCCCCGTTTTTTGCCAGGCCACGCGGCAGAGACACGGTGAGGCTTCTGGAATTGTGCTCCTTGGTTTGCGTGGGGAAAAAAAAGGGTTTTTTGAATTTTTTTAACTATAAATATTAGCTCCCAGGGGATGTCGTGTTCACGCAAACTTCAATAGGCTCTTGGCTCTCTCTAGTCTTTACCCTCTCTACAGTTTCCCCTTCTTGTTAGGAAATGAAGTGCGAAATCGCAAACGTGACCGACGGTGATGTGTTCGAGCTCAAAGCTCGGCGTTTTCCGGCGAACATAGTGTCTAGGGAGCCGGCCTGTCTGCATCCCGGCGATCGGAAAAAATTTGCAGCCAAAGAGTTTGATAAGACTCAGAGTAACCCTGAAGTTCATGAAGTGATCATGATCTTTTGTGATTCGAGGTGCATCAACTTTTATCTCACTCATCAACATCTCCGCAGCTACTCAAGAATCAGCCTCGACACAGCAGCAAACGGCGCTGCTGTTGTCCGAGGGTTTAGGGCTCCAGACTTTCACGTTCCCTTTCGCAACTTCTGGTTCTCTCTCTCTCTCTATCTCATTTTGTTTGAAATTGAATAGGAATTGAAAAAACCCTTGAACAAAGGATCAGAATGAAAAACCCTAATCTCGAGAAAAGGGATATGTCGAAACATCTCCTTATTTTTGTGATGTTAGATATCTTATGTTTGTTTCAGAAACTTTAGTTCTTTATTATCATCATATGTTGGTGAAAAAGTCTATAGCTGTCAATAAGAGGCATTAGGCCCTAAGGTGTTGGCTTTGCATTTGCAGGATTTGACTCTCCCACTCTCGTGTGTGACTATTATTACCTTGTTTGTTCTTTAGTTGGGTTAAAAGCTGTATTTATGTGGCTTCTTTTTCCTTTAGGCGGTGGATTACATTCCAGGGTGTTGAAATCAATAATTTGGATGAGGAAATTATCTATGCAGAAGTTCTCCCATAAACAGGTACTTTTATCTCTCTTTGTTAACCTTTCTTGGTAAAATTCTATGCCTCAACCATGTCTAGATTGTCGGGAATTTATTCATGTATTCATTTATTGTTCTAGGGGGAAGGGGGAGGGGTAGAATTTGGGGAGGCTATGTCTTTTCTGGATGTTTGAAGGTAAAATTTCATGAAGGCAGCTCGGGGTAGTAGAAGACAGGTTGTGGTGGGATCATCATCTGGATGCGCATCTAAAATTGGGGTGGGGGTGGCGGAAGGAAAGTAGATTACTTCCTGTTTTTTTGGTTCGAGGGGCAATGGAAAAGAGTAAAAAGGATTTTAAACATAAGATTTCTTTCATATTTTGTTTATTTATACTAATACATGGAATTGAGATTGAGAAAAACTAGAAATATAAAAGCATAGCTAAAATACTACCAACCCTGCATTTCTTCCCTAATTGGAGAGTGTTGGGGGCTTGAAAAAGGAGTCTATAAGGAAAATTATCAGAGAAGTGGCTAAGTAATTTGGATAAGGTTAGATTGAAATAATCCTAAAAGAGCATTAAACTCTTTTCCTTCTTGGACATTTCCTTCCCAAATTTGGAGGGAGGAGAGATTAAGCTCCTCTCCAATCTCCTTATCCTTCTCTTTGAGACAAAAAAGGTGGGAAACATAATATATACTGGAATCCAAACCCCAATCCTTTCCTCCTCCCTCCTCACAAACAACACAAAAGACGCATTAATAGTTTCTTTATATTAGCTTTGAGTATTTTTGATGATTTGAGAGCTTATGATAATTTATTAAGTGTATTATTATTTCTTTGGATGAAAAGCTAAACTGTAACAATTGTTATCTTATTACTCCTTTGAGTCAGTGGAGAACAATAACTCTTTCTTATAACATCCAAAGCCAAGTCTTTGAACTGTAACAATTATTTTTCTTTCACTAGTATGCCATTATTTTAGAGCTCTGTCATTATTGAAAGGCTCAGCTGCACATTTATGTCTTTGTTTAATAGAGTAGTGTGTCTCTTGCTATCAACGGCCTTAATGTTGAGATCATGAGTGAAACTTTGTGCTCTCTCCTGAGGAATTTTACTTCTTTTGAGAAAGGACTTGAGGGGCTTTATGGGCTTTAAAGATTGGCTTGGAAAAGGCTTATGATAGGTTCAAGTGGTCTGTTCTTTGAATAGCGCTGCACTATTTTTGGTCTTTAACCTCCCTTTTGTAATTGGATCATCACTTGGCATAGATTTGTTTGGTTTCTTATAAATTGCAATGAGGGTGGGTGTGGGGGAATCACAAGGCGCCACCATTCTGTGGTTTATTTATTATGCCAAGCTTCTGTTTGGAATGGTGCCTGAAGGGATATTGGTGGTTGTATCAATAGTTGAAGTTTTCTAAGAGGAACGAATCTATTTTCTGCCTTTTTATCTCCTGTTTTGTTTGTTTTTGTTTTTATTTTTCATGTGAATCTACTGCTGGGAGTAATCTGCAACGCATACCTATAAAGGCTAGTATCATGTTATGGTCATTGCACTGCAAGAAATTTTCTTCCCAGCTCGATGTTGAATCAATATGGATGGTATTTCTGATACTTCTTCATGTATGTGCTGTAGGTTTTACTGCACAAACCTTTTGGAGTTTCCCAGGCTTTGAAGGAGCAGCTTTGTCTGTCTGGACTTGTTAGTGTTGCTTTGGTTGCTGTATGTCTTGTGCTGGACTTCTTAGTGTTACTTTAGTTGCTGTATGTTTTGTGCTTGACTACAATAAGCTCCTTGCCCTTTCAAGTTGTGTACCTAAGTCGTCTGTCTCCCACTTTGGATTTGACTAAAAGCTTTGTGTGTTTTGAAAGCATTTCCATTACTTTGTTGTGTGTTCGATGCTTTGGATATAAATAAGATTCTGAAATACTGGAATTTCAGATTTGTTTAATGTACTGTCGTGTGTTTTCCCAAGAATTGTTCCATTAGATAATCTAGAATCGCATGGAAATGGAAAGCATGAATGGTGGTGGTGTTTACTTGGTTAATATTATATGGATTGATTGCTATGTGTTTGGAGACACCAGAATGACCAATGGTGTTTGCTGTTGCTGGATGGCCTTTTGGGGAGGTCTTCTGATGGTAGCCTATCATCTTCTGTCCTCCCTTGAGAAGATGGGACACCTGATTTTAGGCCATCTTGCAGCTGCACGGATTCCCCTTATCCCCCTTCTGGTGCATTTTGAAGAGGAAAGCCACTGGGATCGATGATCTCATCTACTTGATCAATGTTTGCTCAACAAATTGTTTGATCGAAGAGATACTACCACATTGTGTCAACTTAGATGGTTAATATGATTTGGATTGGAAACAAATAAATGCCTTCACCTCGGTCAAATCTGCTATGGGACGGGCTGCAGACCCTCCAGAGGTCAGCCTCTGAATCAGCTCAGGTATTCCTTCCTACGAGCAAACATTTATTGTTTATTTGGATAAAAAGATTTGAAAGAAAAAAGAAAAGGTTATGAGAGAAAATAAGAGGAAAAAAAAAGATTTGAAGGGATTTTAAATCCTTTTAAATTTAAAATTTTTTTCCTCTTAAAAGTAAAAAGAAATAGATGAAGAAAAAAAATGTAACAATTAAAATATTTTTATATTCTAAAAATATCATTTAAAAATTAAAAATAAAATTTTTTATTTTTGTTAAATTTCATTTTATTTCATTTCTTTTATAAAACTTTCAAATAAAATAAAAAAAAATTATAATTTTTTTTCTCTTAATTAATTATTTATTTTCTCTCTAAAATTGTCGGTGAGTTGTGCAGAGGAGATGGCCTACCTGAGAGTGGAGATTGATAGCGCAGGGTCGTCCGATGGAATTTACTTATTGTAGTAGGGTTTGAAGGTATTATTTTATTTATTTATTTTGGGTTATATTTAGATTATTTGACTAATTCGATTTAATATCGTAGAATTCAATTTAAGCGTGAGTTTTGTTGATATTTATTTTTTTATTTTTAAATTTTAAATTCAAAACCTAGGATTCAGTGATAATCACCGGGTGATTTGAATGCATTAATCTCTAGCTTTTTCTGTGCTTCACTCTTTTTTGAGCAGTTAAATTCCACCTTGCATAAAAGAAAATTACACATAACAGGTTCATGGATGAAAGAAAGTTGCCCCTTCTTTGAACATCGAGAGTAAAATGGAAAATCTGCTTTCTTTTATTTGTGATCATTTTTCAAGTAAGAACCATTTTATAGAATTGCAAATAAAAGTTTTTTTTTTTTGAAAAATACGGTCACAATGGAGTCTAATATTAACAAAAAGGTTTAATGTTTGTATATATTTGAGATACCTAGGACCTATGTTGTATGGAAACAAAAATGAATATAAAATGATATTTGTCAAAATATAAGAAACGAAAAAGAATGGAAAAAAATGGATAAATATGTAAATATAAAAAGTTTATAAATTTTTATATAAATATTAATTATTATATAAAAAATAGAATAGTCATATCTTTTAATAAAAATATAAAATAATCAAAAATATAATTATTAATCGATAATTAATATAAAAATAAAAAATTATAATTAAATAATAATTTATTAAATATAAAAAAAATGTAATTATAAATATATAATTATAAAGAAATATAAGAATCTTAATACAAATATAAATTAATATAATATACCTTTCAGAAATGAAAAATATTTTTAAAATGAAAAAATGTTAATATTAAGAAATGCTATTTCATAACCTAACACTAGATTTGTGTTGGAAAAATGTCAACTTAAAAAAAGAAAATTATATTTTTAAATCGCTTTTAATTGTTAAAGTAATTCTGACCCGAAAAATAATTCAGAAATTGAGACAATCCCTTGAGAATGTGAGAGAGAGAGAGAGTCATCGTGGCCACCAACGTAACGCACCATGGGTCAGGCATTTCTTAACCAAGATCCAAAAAGAAAGACGGAAGAGTCGGTCCCCTTCCGAAATTAATCGGGTAACCCGATAGGTGTCGGTCAGGGGGAAAAAAACCAATATGGCCAAGACATCGTTCTTTTAACCCTTTATATTCCAGAAGTTTCATAGAACCAGTCGGAGGAAAAAAGAAGGGAGGGAGGGCCTAAACCCAGATTAGAGAGAGAGAGATTCCCATGCACCATTTTGTATGTCGAGGCTGATTCTTGCTGAACTGAGGGATTCAAAAGCGGGTTTGATATGGTGATTGAATCCAAAGCTCGAAGCAAGAATCAAGCTCGACATGCAAAATGGTGTATGTGTGTGAGGAGTAGAAAGATCAGTGGCTAAAGCTTTGCAAAAATCTCACATCATGTTCAATGATTCCGCGTCATCCATTTCTCTGTCTCCTCTGCAGCCCAACAGATCCGCCACGGATAACTCGGACAACCAAGACTTCAATCTCTATGCACTTCCATCGCCGCTGCTGTCATCATCTGGCTACCAACTCTCTTGCTCTCTCTCTCACGCTGCATTTACGAAACCCTAACCCTAGCCACTGTCTTCCCTCCTAGCGCCGACATCTCCATTTGCAATACGCTCACTGAGTAAAAACTCATTTTTTTTTTCTGGAAGTTAAGATTTATTTATTTATTTATTCCATTTTCTAACTCGTTTGAGAGAGAGAGAGAGAGAGAGAGAGATATTTCGGGACTTGGCCATTCTTCTCCAACTCAAAAACCCTCGATGTTGTTGTAGACACAATTTTCCAAGTTAAACGATGCGTTTTCATCTCCACAGGTGATCAGATTACGCGTGGCGGGTCCTAATGAGGAAATAAATTATATTACTATTATTAGTCTTTTTTAAATGAGAAAATAAATAAATAAATAAGATGTAATTTAAATAAATATGTAAATATTTCAATATTATATGTTATATAGAATTAATTTTTTTATGTATATAAATAAAGTTGGATAATAACTTACCTACTTGGTTAATAAGAATATAAATTATTAAATGAAAATTAGACAAAGTACATATTATATTCTTACTATTACTTTTGGGACGACCCTGACGGGTAATTTTCATCGTAATTGAATCGAATACGACGCCGTTCGCTTCTACGTATCCACTCCCTCTCGATTTAGTGATCTCAAAAATTAAAATTTTAAAAAAAATTAAATTAAAAATCGAATCAAATTTAATTTGATTTAAATCAAATTAAATCAAAAAAATTCGATTTGGTTTGATTCGATTCGGTTTAAATTGATTTTTTTTTTCATTTGTCACTATTTTTTTTAAATATAAAGAGATGTCATTTATAATTAATTTGTAAAAAATATATGAGTTTTATTTTTCTCCAAATATAATATTTTTAAAACTATTTAGGAGTTTTAACTCTAAAAATAATTTTAAATTGGTTTAGATTTTAAAATAATATTTTTTTATTTAAATCATATCAAGAATAATTATGAAAAAAATATTTTTATGAATAATATTTTTTAAAAAAAATAATATACCTAATCCATTATTTGGATATTATAAAAATATAAAAAAAATTAATTAAATTAGATTTTTTAATATAAAAATATTAAAAAAATACTAGTTGGGTTGATTTTAAAAAATTAAATCAAAATCAAACAAAAAAAATTTTAATTTAATTTGATTTGGATCAAAATTTTTATTTAAAAAAATCCAATTAAATCAAAAATTTCAATACAATCCGAATTAACGATTTAACCCGAACACTTGCCTCATCCCCCTCAAAAAAAAGCAAAAAAATGAGTTTAGAGAGAGAGAGTTAGGTATCCCCCCGGGGGGGAAGCTACAGAGAAAATGATGCTTTGCTAATACATCACCTTCCAAAACTATACAGCCCACAAACCTCACTCTTCCGCCTCCCTAAAAAAACCCCACAAACTTATCATCGTTTCCCCACTTCTCTCCACCACTCACAAACCCAACCCTCTCTCTCACTTCACTTCAACCCCAACAACACCCAAAACACCAATTGACGAAACAACACTAACCCAGGAAACCCATCTCCCAAATTCGAATTTAGAAGATATAAACATAGAAATTCCAATCAGAAACCTCTTCATCCCTCCAGAAAAAGATACTTCAACACCTCTATTGACTCGAGTATTGAAGGGTTCTAACATTGTTTTGAGTAAGTATGCAACTGATGCTCTGGTGACTATGGCTGAGTTTGTGAAGAGTAGTGTCAAGACCGAGGATTGTCCCTCTGAGGGTTTTCCTAAGTTTGCTCTTGTCGGTAGGTCCAATGTTGGGAAATCTTCACTTCTCAATTCGCTTGTTCGAAGGAAGAAGCTCGCTCTCACTTCCAAAAAACCTGGTTTGTCTTCTCTCTCTCTCTCTCTCTCTCAAATTGTGTGGATTGTTCTTGTAGTTGATTCGGATTTAGTGGTTATGATGTCGGATGAAGAGTTTTTACTCGTTTGTTTTTCAGCTAAATTTGGAAAAATTAGATTTAAAAAAAATCGTCCGCCCATAGTTATCCATTAAGCTTGTGCTGGAGGATGTTGTATTATTTGCATTAATAGTTAGGATTGAATTGTAATGAAAATGCATGAAGATGATTAGTCTTCTCTCTCTGAATAGGAATTGGATAAATGATGGCCCAAAGATGCCTTTGTTGACTGACAGGTTCTTGTTGGAATTATTCTTTTTAGCTTATGTGGATGGATATTATATAATTTGCATCATTGCAAACAGAGACTAATAAGTTGCTTATTATCCTTTTAGTATTGAAGATGTATTAATGCATGAAACCAATTTTGAACTTAATGTGTCCACAATGGCTATTTCGACTGCATTTTGTTGGAATCATCCTTTTAGCTTATGTGGGTGGATATTATATGATTTGCATGATTGGAATTAGAACTTGAGCATATATATATATGCTCAAGTTTAGTTGAATTTAAGGCATGCCATCGCATGCTCTTAGATGATTTGCTCCAGGATTGTCTTAGCTGTAATAATGTAGAATTTGTACTGGTATCTAGTGCTATCAAGATCAGATGGTCTAGTATTGTGTTTGTGCACTGCAGGCCTTCTAACTGTGAAGTTCTGATGATGATTTTGATTATCTGCCTGTAAATCATGATAACACATAATAACGATATTGTCATTTGAAAGCGATGAGAAGTTTTCTGAATCATAAAGTTTCTATGATCTTGAGCATTATCTTGTTGGTAAAAGTTGTTGGAGCCATACAGCTTTGGGAGATGACTTGTAGTTTTCCCCAGTTGCCTATTTGGTTTGTTCTCTGAAATACATGAAGAAATTTTACAGTCTTGTACTTGCAGGGAAAACTCAATGCATCAACCATTTCCGCATCAGTGATAGTTGGTACCTAGTGGATTTACCTGGATATGGGTATGGGACTTTTACCGAAACTTTTCTCTAGAAATTGGCTTTGAAGCTGCAATTGCTATTGCCCCTTCAATTTATTTGAACGACATAATGAATGCTGGTGGTATCTATATCTTTGTTGCTTTAAAAGGATAACAAAAATTATTATATTGGGCTTGTGCACCTATAGTATGGTTTGGGATTGTCATCTCCCACTGGTACTGCTATTATATTGGTTGGCCTGGCCTCTCAAAAGATATCCTTCTACTGAAGAAAACAAAAAAGGTTCTGTAACTGGAAATTTTGACTGAACTGTTAAAATGAATCTGATGGTTTGGTTTAGCATTCATGTTCCTTGTTTTGAATTAATTTGCTGGTGGGATAATTTTCATGGAACTATTTGGTCTAAGTTAAAGCAATTTAGTTTTACTTTCAACTCATCTGATTCTGATAAGTAGTCTGATGGACAAAGGAAGCTACCAGAGAATGCTTTAGGATATGTAGCCTTAATTAGTTGATAAGGGCTAAATAATTTACTGGGACAGATGTTTACATGGATATCTGTAGATTTGCAGCTGCACCACATGAACTTTGAACAGACTGGGATAAGTTCACTAAGGACTATTTCCTAAATAGGTCAACCTTAGTATCAGTATTCCTTCTCATAGATGCGAGTATTCCTGCTAAGAAAATTGATCTGTTACCTCCCCAAGAATTTCAATTTTCGTTTACTATGAGTTTTAAATTGTAAGACATTTTTTTTCCTTGATAGAGTGAGATGCTTGATGAGGTACGAAGTTTGACACAATGGTTAAATTATTTTTTTTTGCAAAAAAAAAAAAAAAAAGAAAAAAATATAAGAAAAAAGTTGCGTACATACACGTCCACCCTACCCTGCAAACCGGCCCCAGCAAACTGGGGAGCATTTTGTGCATGGGTCAACTAAAAGAGGGAGATGCTTGATGTACGATCACATCCTATTGGAATACTTAGATTTGGATTCTCTGTGTGTCCGGGATACCCATTTTTTTCCTTTTTTTTTTCATATCATGAGTCTTGCTTGTTTCTTGCATTTCGGATGCAGCTTGGTCCCATCATATATATCACTAGGGTGGGCAAATCGGACATGGTAAACATGTACTTTACATGATGCGAGTGCATTGAACAAGCAGGATTTTACTTGCAGAGGCTTTAGTATCCTGCCATATGGCATCCTTTGCTTCCTTACCCAAGACCCTTCTCTTGTAACATAAAAAAGAGCGCAGTTAGCTCTTTCTTGTTTTTATTGGGCCTTGGCTTTCACATCTTGTTGGTGGAAGTCGTGACAGACGAGGACTAATGTGTTTTGCAGATTCCCATGACATTAATTTTCACAAAAGGTGACAAGCGGAAAAAGCGAAAGAACGGAGGAAAGAGGCGTGAAGAAAATGTGGAAGATCTCGAAAAGTTGATCAGTGGCTTCTTTGAGACCACCCCGCCTTGGATAATGACTAGTAGTGTTACAAATCAAGGTCGGGATGAAATTCTATTGCACATGGATCAACTACGAAATTACTGGCTTAAGCATCGAAAGGATAGAAGAGAAACCTGTGCCACCATGCTGTCTCGTAAGGTTTGTGTTCATAATTTAGGGCATGAGTTCAAGAGAGAGATGTGTTGAAACAGATATGAACTACAGAGTGCATTGTTGAATCTCAGTTGATGCTATTTGTAACAGATTGCCTACGACTCTTGGAATTAGAAATTGAGCTAGGCTGGAAGCACACACGTACCAAGCTTGGTAGCTCTTGCCTCTCTATCACCGGATGTCTATGTTTCTTTTTTTTTTTTTTTTTTTTAAGAAATATAATTAAGCGAAATCAAATCGAGAAATGAAGGATAAAAGTGGAGAGATTTACCGCTTGAGCTATCTCTGAAAAAGTGGATGCTGATATAATCAAATTGAGATTATGAAGTCCAAAGGGGAAAACTACCTCGATGCCCTTCCGGATATTTATACTTTGCAAGGGTTGGATACATTTATCCTTAAGATATAATAACAATATGAATTTTAATTTTAAATAACATCAAAATTTATTTTGAAGAAAATACCTATTATATTTAAATGAAATTAAAATTGTTTATATAAAAGGAAAGATGATCAGTAACACTAGTTGCAAGACGACTTAAAAAGTAACACTAATTGTAATAATGTTTGATATTTTAAAAAAATACCTATTATCAAATATTTGATATATATATATATATATAGTTGTTTATATTATAAGTAACAATATTTTTTTAATATATTTAAATTAGATAAAAGTAATTAACAAGTTTATTTGCATCCAAGTTAAATTTCAATCACAAAAATAATGTTCCAAGTCTACCCCCATGGAGTCTGGTGCCTAATGTGACACCCAATGAGCCTGCCCTAAGTCGCAACGTAGTTACCAGCTGATGTATCCACGTGAGGTGGTAACCTTTAATAGAGGCAAGAGAAGTCCAGAAAAGGTCGAATGGAAAAGGGCAAAATGGTAATAGTGAAGGACACCCCATGTCTCTGTTTTGTTTGGACCAAAGCTCTACCCCTCCCACTTGGCTAAAACTTAAGGTATTTCATACCATTATTAACTTCTTGTGTAAGAATACTAATGGAAAAGGACACCCCATGGAGACACATAAATGCAAGTTGAAGCTAAAAGGTCTCAGCCTCCTATTCATTTCAGAGGATCATATCATAACAATGATGAAGACCCTTGCTCTGCCCTTGCACCTCCCCCGTGTCCCTTGGCTTGGGGGTGGGGGGGTTCTCGCATCGATCTTTTTCATTTCTGCCCTGGATTCCCTCTCCAGGTTCATATGGAAACATTGAATATGGATGCATGAGACTGAGATATCAGCCTTCCCTTTTCTGCCGAGTAATTTGAATTTTTGTTCTGCGTAGGTTAGCGGCTGATGTCAGCAATTGATTGGCGAGCAATTGATTGCGGCAGAGACACGGCGACATTAAAAAATAATAAAAAAAAGGGTCTTTGATCCTTTTTTCCTATAAATATGCTCCCATTTAAACTTGTTGCATCAAGCTTCCTGCTTTCTCTGTCTCTCTCGTCTCTACATTTTTTTTCTTCTTCTTGATAGGAAATGAAGTGCGAAATCGGAAACGTGACCGACGGTGATGTGTTCCAGCTCAGAGCTCGGCGTTTTCCGACGAACAGTGTGTCTCGGAAGCCAGTCTCTTTGAATCCCGGCGATCGGAAAAATTTTGCAGCCAAAGAGTTCGATAATACTCAGAGTAACCCTGAAGTTTATGAAGCGATCATGATCTTCTGTGGTTCGAGGTACATAAACTTTTATCTCACTCATCACGAGCTCCGCAGCTACTCAAGAATCAGCCTCGAGAAGGCCGTCAACGGCGCTGCTGTTGTCAGAGGGTTTAGGGCTCCAGACTTTCCCGCTCGATGTCGCAACTTCTGGTTCTCTCTCTCTCTCTCTCTCTCATTTTGTTTGAAATTGAATAGGAATTGATGAAACTCTTGAAGCAATGATCAGAAAGAAATCCCCTAATCTCGAGAAAAGCAATATGTCTTATTTTCTCTATGATTAAGATGATACTCTATGATTTTGTGAAAAAATTTCTAGTTGAAAAGGCAATCTTACCCAAAAAGTGAGTAATGTTCTTCTTATGAGTTTTGGAGGGTTGTCTTGTCGGATATTATCTAGGTCAATATGATCTTACTTGGTTAATGTTCCTCCTTGAAAGCACAATTGTTGCTGCAATACAATTCAATCGTGTGACTTCTGGTCTCAAAATGAATTTGATTGTTGCCATATTTATTGAGGTCCGACATTGATTTCGAACAACTTTGTTTTATCTCCCTATGACTTCACTCTAGATTTTGTTTATTCTGGTTGAGAATGTGATAAATGTACCTCCATGAGTCGAAACAGCTCCTTATTCTTGTCATGTAAGATATCCTATATTTGTTTCAGAAACTTTAGTTCTTTATTATTATCATATGTTGGTGAAAAAGTCTATAGTTGTCAAATAAGAGGCATTAGGCCCCAAGGTGTTGGGTTTGTGTACGCAGGATTTGACTCTCTCACTCTCGTGTGTGATTATTATTATTATTACCTTATTTGTTCTTTGGTGGGGTTAAAAGTTGTATTTATGTGGCCTCATTTACCTTTTAGCCGGTGGATTACATTCCAGGGTGTTCAAAACAATAATTTGGATGAGGAGCTTATCTATGCAGAAGTTCTCCCATAAACAGGTACTTTTATCTCTTTTCATTAACCTTTCTTGATAAGGGGGAGGGGTAGGATTAGGGGAGGACTATGTCTTTTATGGATATTTGAAGGTAAAGTTTCATAAATGCAGCTTAGGGTATTATGAGACAGGTTGTGGTGGGATTATCATCTGGATGTGTGTCTAATTTTTTTTTTTTTTTTTTTTTGGGGGGGGGGGGGTTGGAGGAAGGAAAGTAGATTACTTCCTGTCATTTCGGTTTGAGGGGCAATGGGAAAGAGTAATGTAAGATTTTCTTTCATATTTTGTTTGTTTATACTAATACATGGAATTGAGATTGAGTAAAACTAGAATTGTAAAAAGCATAGTTAAAATACTACCAACCCTGCATTTCTCCCCTAATTGAAGGGTGGGGTCTTGAAAAGGAAGGAGTCTAATCATGAAAGAAAAAATCCAGACAATGTTAAGAGGTCTTTCCTCCCCTCGTTCAAGAAGTCTTATTAATCTAAATGTTAAGAAAATAAGGAAAATTATCAGAGAATGCACCATTTTGTTTGAGGGCTGGACTGCTGAAGGTGGCTAAGTAATTTGGATAAACTTAGATAGAAATAAGCCTAAAAGAACATTAAATTCTTTTCCTTCTTGGCCATTTCCTTCCCAAATTGGAGGGAGGAGAGATTAAGCTCCCCTCCAATCTCCTTCTCTTTCTCGTTGAGATGAAAAAAGGTGGGCAATATAATATATACTGGAATCCAAGCTGCAATCCTTTCCTCAACCCTCCTCACAAACAACAGAAAAGATGCTTTAATAGTTTCTTTATAATAGTTTTGAGTATTTTTGATGATTTGAGAGCTTATGGTATTTTACTAAGCTTATTATCATTTCTTTGGATGGAAAGCTAAACCATAACAATTGTTATCTTATTACTCCTTTGAGTGAGAAGAGAACAGTAACTCCTTATAACCTCCAAAGCTGAGATTAGAGCTTGTGGTTTTTGTTGCCCTTGTGCCACCTCGAGAGTTACCAAAGAAAGTCCAACACCATACCTGTTCAGTAAATTCCAAGTGAGGGTGATTTTTCTCCTATCCTTTACCTAGTTCCATCCTGAGTGAATTCCTTTTAGTGATTTTGTCACAGAACAATGATCAGGGGACTTAATACTACTTTTCTGTCGAGTATTAGTTTGAAGCTTGTGCTAGTTATTTTCTTTTGTGAAGGGAAGATTAGGCTGAAAGGAGAACAGGGAGAGATGAGTTCCACTTGAATGCTTCCCCTTCTAGTGACTTATAATAAAGGTGGAACAATAATCCAAACAGGGAATCAAGGCCTCAGCAGTCCCCCATAGAAGGACAGCGAGTAATGATATGGATTACCAACCTCATTGTAGTTACTAAACTTCAGTATCTTGCGCCCTTCTATTTGAATCCTTGGTTCATATGATATACCATCCATCTGCTTTAGAACCTGTATACCTGTTTTTGGAAAGGTCAAATCGTCCATTCTTTGCGTTTGCAATAATTTTTCTTTCTCTTTCTCTCTCTTTCTTTTGAAGCACACCAGCCCACAGCCCCCAATATCCAAAGATAATGAGTTGTTAACTTTTTCTTCTTCTTTTATATGATCATTGTTTTAGATATAACAGGCTGTATGTTTTTGCTATCTTGCAGGCTGGGATTTAGAATCTTGGGTCAATTTACTTATTGTCAAAACAAAAATTGTTCAAATCTGTAAAAGCCCAGACAAAATCCATGAGTGACCGCAGCCTTTTTTCCATCTGCAATCAACTGTTGAATGCCCATTTTCCTTCCTTTTACATATATCTATACATACATACATACATACATACATACATACATATATATATATATACATATATATATACACACACATACATATACATATATATAACCTGGGCCAATCAAGAAATAAATCAAGATATATTCTATATTCGTATTCCTATTAAGGGCTTGTCTCACATTTCCCTGATTGAGCCACCTGAACCATTAGACTTCCTGCCTGGCATACGCTTTGGGTTGGAGTTTTGTGATTAGACAGGGATGGGATGGGATTGTTCCATATGATATTTTCACTTATGTTTGTTCCTATGTGTTAGTTTGCTTACGTGATTCTCACCAGAACTAGTTTGATATTCCACATGATGTAGTTGCATTCAATTATATTTTTACAAACCAGATACTTAGTTTGAAACTCTTTGATTTATTTTTTTAGAAACTAGATAGTTTGTTGATTCTCTTTGGTATTTAACATCTATAGATTTCATATGCTTTCACTAGTTATGCCACCCTTTTGAGTCTTTGAACTCGAGAAATTTTATTAGCATTCACTTTGAACTATATGATATTCTTATTTCCCAAAATCGAAAAGTTTATTCTCAAAATATAATAACTAATTGACAAGATTTTGATAATGTGCATAAAAATACCATTATTTTAGTATTGAAAGGCTCAGCTGCACATCTATGTCTTTGTTTCATGGAGTAGTGTGCCTCTTGCTATCAACAGCTTTCATGTTGAGAACATGAGTAAAACACTGTGCCCTCTCCTGAGGAATTTTTCTTCTCTTGAGAAAGGACTTGAGGGGCTTTATGGGCATTAAGATTGGCTCCGAAAAGGCTTATGATAGGTTTGAGTGGTCTTTTCTTTGCATAGTGCTGCACTATTTTGGTCTTCAACCTCCCTGCTGTAACTGGATCATCACTTGGCATAGATTTATTTGGTTTCTTTAAATTGTAAAGAGGGTGGGAGTGGGGGCATCACAAGGCACCACCATTCCGTGGTTTATTTCTTATGCCGAGCTTCTGTTTGGAATGGTGTATAAAGGGATATTGGTGGTGCTATCCATAGTTGAAGTTTTCGAAGGGAACAAGTCTATTTTCCGCCTTTTATCTCCCGTTTTGTTTGTTTTTGTTTTTTATTTTTTCTGTGAATCTACTACTGGGACCAATCCGCAACATTAACCATCTAAGGGCTAGTATCATGTTATGGTCATTGCACTGCAAGAAATTTTCTTCCCAGCTCGATGTGGAATCAATATGGATGGTTTTTCTGATACTTTTTCATGTATGTGCTGTAGGTTTTACTGCACAAACCTTTTGGAGTTTCCCTGGCTTTGAAGGAGCAGCTTTGTCCGTCTGGACTTGTTAGCGTTGCTTTGGTTGCTGTGTGTTTTGTGCTGGACTTGTTAGTGTTGCTTTGGTTGCTGTATGTTTTGTGCTTGACTACAATAAGCCTCTTGTCCTTTCAAGTTGTGTACCTAAATCTTGTGTCTCCCACTTTGGATTTGACTAAAGCTTTGTGTGTTTTGAAAGCATTTCCGTTGCTTTGTTGTGTGTTCTATGCTTTGGATATAAATAAAATTCTGAAATACTGGAATTTCAGATTTGTTTAGTGTACTGTAATGTGTTTTCCCAGGAATTGTTCCATTGGTTATCTAGAATTGCATGGAAATGGAAAGCATGAATGGTGGTGGTGTTTCCTTAGTTAATATTATATGGACTGATTGCTTTGTGTTTCGAGACACCAGCATGACCAATGTTGGTTGCTGGATGGCCTTTTGGGGAGGTCTTCTGATAGTAGCCTATCATCTTCTGCCCCCACTTGAGAAGATGGGACACCTGATTTTAGGCCATTCTGCAGCTTCATGGATTCCCCTTCTGTTGCATTTTGAAGAGGAAAGCCACTGGGTTGGCTAATCCCATCTATATGATTGATATTTGCTCAACAAGTTGTTTGATCGAAGAGATATTACCATATTGTGTCAACTTAGATGGTTAATATGATTTGGATTGGGAACAAATAAATGCCTTCACCTCGATCAAATCTGGCATGGGTTGCGGGCAGCAGACCCTCCAAAGGTTAGCCTCTAAATCATCTCAGATATTCCTTCCTACAAGCAAACACATATGGTGAGTTGTGCAGAGGAGATGGCCCACCTGAGAATGGAGATTGATATTTTACAAGCACAGGGTCATTTGTTAGAATTTACTTATGGTAGAAGGGCTTGAATGCATTAATTTTTTTTTTTTTTTTTTTGTGTATTGACTGACTGGTATCTAATTATTTGACTAATCCGGTTTGAGCATTATAACACTCAATTTAGAGATTGATTCTCTCGATATTTGTTTTTTTTTTTATTTTCAAGAGTTAAATTTGAGATTTTGATTAGAGGATTATAGTGACGGTTTAGTGCCTTGTCACTAAATCCATGGGACGTTGGTGGCTTGAATGCATTAATCTCCTGCCTTTTCTGTGTTCAGTGATGGAGTTAAATTCCACCATACATGAAAGAAAATCAGACATAACAAGTTTGTGGATAAAAGAAAGTTGCCCCTTCCTTGAACATCAAGAGTAAAATGGAAAATCTGCTTCTTAGTTTGAGTAATATTCTAAGCTGTCTTAAAGAGTTTTCAGAAGAGAAGAGAGTGGCTTGTAAATCAATCCTCAAAAGTCTAACATTTGGATTTCTAATAGAGCCCTTAGACACATCAAAACATCGCTTTTTGCTTGCAGTAAATTCTGCCTCACAGAAGACTTTGAAATGCATTTAGGAGTTCCCGTGATTCATGGAAAGTTGAGTAAGAATTCCTATTAGCATGTGGTTGAGAAAGTGCAAAAGAAACTAAATGATTGGAAAGGGAAGCTTGAGTATCGCAAGTAGAAGAACCTTAATCCAGTCAATAACTGCTACTATCCCTCTCTATACAATGCAATCGGCCTGGTTTTCAAAGCATACACGTACAATGCTTGATAAGCAAAATAGAGACTTTCTGTGGGGCATAATGAAGAGAAAAGGAAAATCCATTTGGTGAAGTAGGAGAGGGTTTGTGACCCTAACAAGGTTGGGGGTCTTGACATTAGATGCATGAGGGAACAAAATGTGGCTTTCATGACCAAATTGGGTTGGAGGATCTTGAGGGAAGATAAAGCGCTTTGGTGCACGATCATCCAAAACAAATACCTTAAGGGGGACTCTTTATTGGAGCACAAAAAAAGGAATGGAGTTTCCGCTGTTTGGAGAGGGATATGTTCTAGTAAGGAATGCCTCTTGAAGGGCATTAAGTGGAGGTTAGGTGTTCATCAGGTTTTAGCACGATAAGTGGGTTGGCAACACGGAATTAAGGGAGCAAACATTAACCCCTTTGGGGCTAGGTGATCATGGTGTTACGGTTTCCCATTTCTGCTCAGAAGATAGGAGTTGGAATTTAGAGGAGTTGATGTCTCTGCTCCCTAGGGAGAAAGTGGATCTCATCAGAGTTGTTTTAATTCCCAGAAATAGGAGTAGTCTTGATACTTTGATCTGGAAGGAGAAAGTTGATGGTAATTTCTCTGTGGCTTTAGCTTATTGGATGCAAAGGATAGGCACAGGGCATCAGCCAGTGGGGAGCATAGATTGGAATTGGGTGTGGAAATCAAAGTGTCCGGAGAGGACCAAACTTTTCATCTAGCTGGCAGCAAGAGGAAAGATTTTATCGAGGGTGGAGCTGGTTAAAGGGGTATTGTGGAAGATAGTAGATGTAGCATATGCAATGAGGATGATGAAACAATAGAGCACGCCTTAAGCGATTACAAGCAAGCGAGAGAGATTTGGTTCAAGTTGGCTCTGAGCATTGGGAAGGTTAGAAGCTTTTGGAACAACAATGTACTGGACTGGTTGAAAGGGGGGCTTAAAAAAATCTACAATCTGGGCTTAGATCAGGAAGGGCTCGTCTTTATGTTGACGGCTTCGGAGGTTTGGAAAGCTCATTGCCTTGTTGTTTATCAAAGCAAGAAGGAGCCTCCTATATCCATTGTCAATAGATTGTTGATTTAAAGGAACTTGTACCTGGAGAAGTTCAGTTTCAGCGATAACCCTCGTGTTGAGCAAGTTATTAGCTGGAAGTGCCCAGACACAAAGGTTGTGAAGCTGAATGTTGATGGAGCAGCAAGTCTGGATGAGGCTCAGGCTGGTGTAGGGGGGATTTTCAAAGACAGTAAAGGTTGTTGGGTGCATGGCTTTTGGTCCAATATTGGAGATACCGAGGGGAATTGGGCTGAATTATGGGGGTTATGGGAAGGTTTGAAGATTGCGCTTTGCAAAGGCTTCAGTCTGCTGATTGTTGAGAGTGACTCTTTGAGTCTGGTCCATGGAATCAACAAGGGAGTGGGGATTAATCACCCTTGGAGGAATGTGATCCAAGACTGCAGAGATATGTTGCCTCGCTTAGGAGTCCCAGAAATGAGTCACATCTTCAGAGAGGCGAATGGTTGCGCAGACATGCTGGCCAAGTTGCGTAAAGTGGCGTCTGCAGGGCTTCACGAAGCAAGCTTCCCTCTTGATTTGGCTGCGATGCTAGAGCATGATGCGAAAGGCACTCCCTTGATAAGGAAACAAGCTTCCTATTGTTGTTAGTCTGCGGCTCTGTTTTCTCTTGTTTTGTGTTTTTCTCTTTTCTTCATCAAAAGTAAAAAGAAAAAAAAAAAGAGTGAGTGAGTGACCCAACTGCATTCAACTCCTTCATGAAGATGTTATGGGTTCTCCCTCTTTAAGGCTTTGTTCCGGGCTCTTTTTGTTTGGGCCCGCTTGGGCGCCTTCTCCCGTAACCCCAAAAACAAAAATAGAGAATGAGTGACCCAAGGTTGGTTATGGCATTTACCATTTTACTTACCTTACGTTACCATTGTATATTCCAGAAGTTTCCTAGAACCAGTTTGAGAGAGAAAAAGGGGGGGGGGGGCCGCTAAACCGAGAAGAGGGAGAGATCGATTCACATGCATCAGTCTGTTTGTCGAGGTTGATTCTTACTAAACTGAGGGATTCAAAAGCGGGTTTGATATCGTGATTGAATCCAAAGGTCGAAGCAAGAATCAATCTCGACATACAAAATGAGCTCGGGAGCCAACCCAATTGCTGGTCCTTGTTGGATCATGAATTTTTCAATGCTTGTATTGAATTCGAATTTTGGAATTTTGGGGAAAAAAAAAAGATATTGTGGAAAAGTCGATCTCTGAGTACTCGAACGAAATAATCGGGTAACCCGATAGGTGTCGGTGAAGGAAAATAAAAAATCATTGTACCCCAGATACCTTTCTTTAACTTTTTTTTTTTTTTAATTCCAGAAGTTTCATGGAACCCGTCAGAGGGAGAGAAGGTGGGGGGAAAAGGAGAAGGGGGGGTCGTTAAGCCTAGAATAGAAAGAGAGAGATTCCCATGCCCCATTTTGTGTGTCGAGGCTGATTCTTGCTTGACAGAGGGATTCAAAAGCGGGTTTGAATGGTGCTTGAATCCAAAGCTTGAAGCAAGAATCAATCTCGACATACAAAATGGTGTATGTGTGTGAGGAGTAGAAAGATCAGTGGCTAAGGCTGTGCAAAAATCTCAGTGCCATGTTGAATGATTCCACATCATTCATTTCTCCGTCTCCTCTACAGCTCAACAAAATCCGCCATGGATAACTAGGACAGCCAAAACTTTCTCCGATCTGCTGCCGTCACTATCTGGCTACCCAACTCTCTCTCTCTCTCTCACGCTACATTTTCGAAACCCTAACCCTAGCCTCTGTCTTCCCTCCTGGCGCGGACATAACCATGTTCCATACACTCACTGAGTTAAAAATTTCTATATTTTTGTATAAGTTCAGATTTATTTTTTTTTTCTTTTCCTCGCTCATTTTAGAAAAACAGAGAGAGAGAGAGAGAGAGAGAGAGAGAGAAATTTCGGGATATAGCTATTCTTCGCCAACTCAAAATTCCTCGCTGTTGTAGTAGAAGCAATTTTCAAAGTTAAACGATGCGTTTCACTTCCTCTGTCTGTCTCTCTCTCTCTCTCTCTCTTATCAAATTGTGTGGATTTTGCTTGTGATTGATTCGGATTTAGTGCTTATGACGTGGGATGAAGAGTTTTTACTTGTTTGTTTTTCGGCGAAATTGGGGGAAAAGAAATTAGATTTAAAAAGTCGTCTGCCCAAGATACATTTACTGAAATTGTCTGTGGGAATTATGCATGAGCTTGTGCTCGTGGATGTTGTATTATTTGCATTAATGGTTAGGATTGAAATGTAATGAAAATGCATATGAAGATGATTAGTCTTCGCTCTCTGAAATGAACCCATTCTATCAAAAGGCAAAATTTTGTTCATGGGGGATTTGGATTTGTTGCTTGTGTTGGGGAAAGTTTTTATGAGTGTGCTTTGTTTTCAACTTAATTGCATGGAGCTTGAATTAGGGAAATGATGTGCCCAAAGATGCCTTTGTTGACTCACAGGTTCTTGCTGGAATTAGTCTTTTTAGCTTATGTGTATGGATATTACATAATTTGCATCATTGCTTATTATCCTTTTGGTATTGAAGATTTATTAAATGCATGAAATTAATTTAAAACTTAATGCGTCACAATGGATATTTTGACTGAACTTTGCTGGAATCATCCTTTTAGCTTATGTGGGTGGATATTATATGATTCGCATCATTGGAATTAGAACTTTAGCATATATATATTAGGGGTTTGGTTGAATTTAAAGCATGCCATAGCATGCTCTTAGATGATATGCTTCAGGATTGTCTTGGCTCCAATAATTTAGAATTGGTACTGGTTTCTAGTGCTGTGCTTGTGCACTGCAGGCCTGCTAGCTGTGAAGTTCTGATAATGATTTTGATTATCTGTATGTAAATCATTGTAACACATAATAATGATGGTGTTGTTTGAAAGTGATGAGAAGTTTTCTGAATCATTCAGTTTCTATGATCTTGAGCAATATCTTGTTCGTAAAAGTTGTTGGAGCCATACAGCTCTGGGAGATGACTTGTAGTTTTTCCCAGTTGCCTATTTGGTTTGTTCTCGTGAAATACAAGAAGAAATTTTATGGTCTTGTACTTGCAGGGAAAACTCAATGCATCAACCATTCCCGCATCAATGATGGTACCTAGTGGATTTACCTAGATATGGTATGGGACTCTCACCGTAACCTTTTTCTTGAAAGTGGCTTCGAAGCTGCAACTGCTATTGCCCCTTCAATTTATTTGAATGATGGAATGAATGCTGATAGTATCTATATCTTAAAAAGGATAACAAAAAATATTAGATTGGGCATGTGCACTCGTAGTATGGTTTGGTTGTCATCTCCCTCTGGTACTGTTGTTATCTAGGCTGGCCTGCCATCTCAAAAGATATGCTTCTACTAAAGAAAACAAAAAAGGTTCTATAATTGGAAATTCTGACTGAACTGTTAAAATGAATATGATGGTTTGGTTTAACATTCATGTTCCTCACTTTGAATTAGATTGCTGGTGGGATAATATACCTGGGACTGGATGCAGTCTAAGTTTGAGCAATTTAGTTTTACTTTCAACTCATCTACTTCTGATAAATAGTGTGATGGACAAAGGAGGCTACCAGAGAATGCTTTAGGATATGTAGCCTTAATTAGTTGATAAAGGCTAAATAACTTACTCTGACAGATGTTTACATGGATGTCCGTAGGTTTGCAGCTGCACCACAGGAACTTCGAACAGACTGGGATAAGTTCACTAAAGACTATTTCCTAAATATGTCAACCTTAGTATCGGTATTCCTTCTCACAGACGCTAATATTCCTGCTAAGAAAATTGAGCTGGAATATGCAAGTTGGCTGGGTCAAAATCAGATAAAATTTACCTCCCCAAGAATTTTTATTTTCATTTACTACGAGTTTTAAATTGTATGACAATTTTTTTCCCCCCTGATAGAGGGAGATGCGTGATGTATGATCACATCCTATTGGAACACTGAGATTTGGATTCTCCGTGTGCAGGATACTCTTTTTTTTTTTTTTTCGTTTTCTTTTTTGCATCTCATGAGTCTTGCTTGTTTCTTGCATTTCCCCTGCAGCTTGGTCCCATCGTATGGATCACTAGGCTGGGGAAATCGGATATATTAAACGTGTACTTTACATGATGCGAGTGCAATGAACAAGCAAGATTTTTCTCGCAGAGGCTATAGTATCCTGCCATATGGCATCCTTTGCTTCCTTACCCAAGACCCTTCTCTTGTAACATAACAAAGAGCACAGTTAGCTCTTTCTGGTTTTTAGTGGGCCTTAGTTTTCACTTCTTGTTGGTGGAAGTCGTCACAGACGAGGATTTATGTGTTTTGCAGATTCCCATGACATTAATTTTCACAAAATGTGACGAGGAAAAAGCAAAAGAAGGGAGGAAAGAGGCCTGAAGAAAATGTGGAAGATTTCCAAAAGTTGATCAGTGGCTTCTTTGAGACTACCCCACCTTGGATAATGACAAGTAGTGTTACAAATCAAGGTCGGGATCAAATTCTATTGCATATGGATCAACTACGAAATTACTGGCTTAAGCATCGAGATGATAGAATAGAAGCCTGTGCCACCATGCCGTCTCGTAAGGTTTGTGTTCATAATTTGGGGCATGAGTTCAAGATATCTGATGATGAAAACCTTAGGCGAAATTCACCATCGGCAGAGAGGAGGGACTACTGCTTGATTTGTGAGAGTGCTCTCTCGGGCGGTTAATGTAGTAATTTGAGTTCACAAAGTTCAGAGGACAAAGTTTATGAGAACTTCAGAGTTTGGGGAAGGAATTCATCTTTCTGTGAAATTTTTTTAATCGGGTTCAAGTCTGATCTGAAATAGATATAAAATTCTTTTAATTTTTTGAATCGAATTCAAATCTTGATTTTTTAAATTTTCTTAAACCGATCTCGATCACGAATCCAAAATAATTTCATCGGATCGAGCCTGACTCAAAAGGCTTGGCCCAAGGACATCAACAAGTTTGGATCTCGATATACAGGTTCAAAATAAGAGTTTTACATATAAGTCGGTAAATAGAGGGCGGTGATATGAGGAGAAGACGAGTAGGTGAAGGCAACCAAAGAGGACGGGCCAAGGTACACAGCCACTGCCCTCTCATTGATTCCTCTCTCTCCCTCCCTCCCCCCTATAAAAGCACTCGGATTCTCTCTCTCTCCTTCTCACAAATTCTCTCTCTCTCTCTCTGTTTCGCTCTTCGGTGTCTACTCGCCTCTGGGGGTGTTCTAAGGTTCTCTCTCTCTCTCTCTCTCTCTCTTTTCTGCGGTTCATATTTCACAGATATTAGGATTTCTATTCTATGATCAAAATCTTGGATTGTGTTTATGCTATTGTTGTTGATGATGATGATGGTATCTCGCGGCGATCTTGAAGCTCTGTTTAAGATTCCGTTGATTCAAGTTTCTTCTTGTTGTTAGGAAATGAAGTGCGAAATCAGAAACGTGACAGACGGTGATGTGTTCGATCCGGCGAACGTGGAGTCTCGGAAGCCAGTCTGTTTGAATCCCGGCGATCGGATAAAATTTGCAGCCAAAGATTTTGATAAGACTCAGAGTAACCCTGAAGTTTATGAAGCGATCATGATCTTTTGTGGTTCGAGGTACATAAACTTTTGTCTCACTCATCACGATCTCCGCAGCTACTCAAGAATCAGCCTCGACATAGCTACAGACGGCGCTGCAGTTGTCCGAGGGATTAGGGCTCCAGACTTTCCCGCAAGCTTTCGCAACTTCTGGTTCTCTCTCTCTCTCTCATTTTGTTTGAAAATGAATAGGAATTGATAAAACTCTTGAAGAAGGGATCAGAAAGAAAACCCTAATCTCGAGAAAAGCAATATGTCTTATTTGTTCTTTAGTGGGGTTAAAAGTTGTATTTGTGTGGCCTGTTTCACTTTTAGGCGGTGGATTACATGCCAGAGTGTTGAAATCAATAATTTGGATGAGGAGATCATCTATGCAGAAGTTCTCCCATAAACAGGTACTTTTATCTCTCTTCGTTCACCTTTCTTGGTGAAATTTTATGCTCGAACCATTTGTAGATTGTCGGGAATTTATTCATGTATTCATTTATTTTTCTGGGGGGAAGGGGGGATGGGTAGAATTAGGGGAGGACTATGTCTTTTCCAGATGTTTCTGGTGGGATTATCATCTGGATGCGTATCTAAAATTGGGGGGAGTGGAGTGGAGGAAATCATTTTGGCTTGAGGGCCAATGGGAAAGAGTAAAGAGGATTTTAAACATAAGATTGTCTTTCATGTTTTGTTTATTTATACTAACACATGGAACTGAGATTGACTAAAACTAGAAATATAAAAGCATCGTTAAAATGCTACCCACCCTGCATTTCTCCCCTAATTGGAGAGGCGTGGGGCTTGAAAAGGGAGGAGTCTATAAGGAAAATTATTTGAGAAGTGGCAAAGTAATTTGGATAAGCTTAGATAGAAATAAGCCTAAAAGAACATTAAATTCTTTTCCTTCTTGTACATTTCCTTCCCAAATTGGAGGGAGGACAGATTAAGCTCCTCTCCAATCTCCTTATCCTTCTCGTTGAGACAAAAAAAGTGGGCAACATAATATATACTGGAATCCAAACCCCAATCCTTTCCTCCTCCCTCCTCACAAACAACACAAAAGACGCTTTAGTAGTTTCTTTATATTAGCTTTGAGTATTTTTGATGATTTGAGAGCTTATGGTAATCTACCAAGTGTATTGTCATTTCTTTGGCCTACAATACCATTATTTTAGAGCTCTGTCATTATTGAAAGCTAATCTGCACATTTATGTCTCTGTTTCACAGAGTAGTGTGTCTCTTGCTATCAACAGCTTTCTTGTTGAGAACAAGAGTGAAACACTGTTCTCTCTCCTGAGGAATTTTACTTCTTGTGAGAAAGGAGTTGAGGGGCATTATGGGCGTTAAGATTGGCTTGGATAAGGCTTATGATAGGTTCGAGTGGTCGTTTCTTTGCATAGTGCTGCACTATTTTGGTCTTCATCCTCCCTGTTGTAATTGGATCATCACTTAGCATAGATTTATTTGGTTTCTTTAAATTGTAATGAGGATGGGAGTGGGGGCAACACGAGGCACCACCATTCCGTGGTTTTTTTCTTGTGCTGAGCTTCTGTTTGGAATGGTGCATAAAGGGATGTTGGTGGTTGTATCCATAGTTGAAGTTTTCTTTAGAGATCGAATATATTTTCCACCTTTTATCTCCTGTTTTGTTTATTTTTGTTTTTACTTTTTTTTTTCTGTGAATCTACTGCCGGGTCTAATCTGCAACACATACCTATAAAGGCTAATATCACGTTATGGTCATTGCACCGCAAGAAATTTTCTTCCGAGCTCGATGTTGAATCAATATGGATGGTATTTCTGATACTTTTTCATGTCTGTGCTGTAGGTTTTGCTGCACAAACCTTTTCGAGTGTCCCTGGCTTTGATGGAGCATCTTTGTCCATCTGGACTTGGAAGTGTTGCTTTGGTTGCTGTATGTTTTGTGCTTGACTACAATAAGCTCCTTGTCCTTTAAGTTGTTTACCGAAGTCTTCTGGCTCCTACTTTGGATTTGACTATAAGCTTTGTGTGTTTTGAAAGCATTTCCATTGCTTTGTTGGGTGTTCTATGCTTTGGGAATAAGTAAGATTCTGAAATACTGGATTTTCAGATTTGTTTAATGTACTGTCATGTGTTTTCCCAGGAATTGTTCTATTAGGTAATCTAGAATTGCATGGAAATGGAAAGCATGAATGGTGTCAGTGTTTGCTTAGTTATGTTATATGGATTGATTGCTATATGTTTCGAGACACCAAAAAGACCAACGATGGTTGCTGGATGGCCTTTTGGGGAGGTCCTCTGATAGTAGTCTATCATCTTCTGTCCCCCCTTGAGAAGATGGGACACCTGATTTTAGGCCATTCTGCAGCTGCATGGATTCCCCTTCTGGTGCATTTTGAAGAGGAAAGCCACTGGGTTGGCTGATCTCACCTATATGATCGATGTTTGCTCAACAAGTTGTTTGATTGAAGAGATATTTCCATATTGTGTCAAATTAGATGGTTAATATGATTTGTATTGGGAACAAATAAATACCTTCACCTCGATCAAATCTGCAATCGGTGGGGCTGCACGCCCACCAAAGTTTAGCCTCCAAATCATCTCAGGTATTTCATCCAACAAGCAAACACGTGGTGAGTTGTGCAGGGAAGATGGCCTACCTGAGAAAGGAGATTAATATTTGACAAGCACAGGGTCATCTGTTGGAATTTACTTATGGTAGAGGGGCTTGAATGCATTAATCTCTAGCTTTTTCTGTGTTTGGTGATGAGCTCCACTCTTATTTGAGTAGTTAAATTCCACCATACATAAAAGAAAATTAGGCATAACGGGTTTGTGGATGGAAGAAAGTTGCCCCTTCATTGAACATCACGAGTGAAATGGAAAATCTGCTTTCATTTATTTGTGATCATTTTTCTAGGTAAGAAAGAAATGTCACAATTGAGTTTAATCTTAACAAAAAGGTTTAACGTATGTTTATATGCGAGACACCCAGGACTAGGTTAAGTCTTGGAAAAATGTGAACTTTAAAAAAGAAAAGTTATATTTTTAAACTCATCTGTTTCTGATAAATAGTCTGATGGACAAAGGAAGCTACCAGAGAATGCTTTAGGATATGTAGCCTTAATTAGTTGATAAAGGCTAAATAATTTACGTCTCTCAAGACAATTCAAGCGGTAGAGTATTTTCACTTTTATTTTTTTTTTCTGATTTGATTTTACTTAGTTATATCTTGTTGTATACAAAAAAAGGGGTAAATAATTTACTGGGACAGATGTTTACATGTGATGGGACCCATTCTAAGGATCCATTTCAAAATATGTTTAATCTTATGAAGTCCATGATCTAAAGAGACTCGTACGTCAAAACGTGTCAATAGATCTGGATCAATCTCCTCGAAAGATAGACACAGCTCGACATGTTGAGAGTATATCATCGACATCATCTTAATCGATCGATCAGTTAGTTCTCGATAAAAACAGTTCAATGGATCCACAGAGACGTTTGGTAAGTCTGAATGACAATACCTTAATTGATTATCAACAATTTCTTAAGAGATCATTCACTTTTACTCTCACCATCCAAAGGTAATATTCAACTTAACTTTATGATGACCTTCGTGTCCTATCATGGCACGGAATGTATCCCCTAGATAAGGGAAGAAATCTTCCGAAATAATCAAATTTCTCAAATGATAAAGATTACTAATCTCCCGACTATCAAGTTTCGTAATCTTCAGATCTCCCCGTAAAGAAATTAAGGTTATAATACCTTGTGTACACACGACTCTTACAGCACCTTATATAAAAGTTTTCATTACACCGAAATTCAGGTACACATTATTGGTCCCAAAACACCTATTATAAAGTTATAAGGAGACCAGCTCTCTCTCTCTCTCTCTCGCTCTCAGTCTATTTATTTCTTATCAAAAATCGTTATTTTTGACTTAAATATCAGAATTTTTTCCGTCAGAGCATCCTCTGATGATATTTTGTAGGTTTCAAATTGTTGGTCCCTGTGATAAGCAAGAAGGGGGATTGAATTGATTATCTTGATTGACCTTTAAAAAATTAATTTAACTCTACTTAAATATAAAACAATTCTATGATCAATCTAAACATATACAACGAAAAATAAAAATAAATGATAGAGAGATAAATTCAATTTTATAGTGATTCGGGATTGTACCTACGTCCACTATTTCAGACAGTAAGTCAGGATTTAACAACTTATTAGTTTTCTATTATAATGCGAAATTACAAAATATAATTCAAGAACTGTTGACTTCTGATTCTTCTTTGCCTGAAGATGTCTTTATCCAACAGTAAGCAAATTTTACAAAGTCTACCTCACAAGACTCAAGTTAAAAACTTAACTCACAATAATCAAAGTATAGAGAATTAATTGAAAATGACTGTAGAAAATTTTCAAATGACACTCCTCATTTTCAGAGATATCTTCCCTTCTAATGTCCTGTAAATTTCTCTCTCCTTGTTTCTGATGTAAGAGCCCTTATTTAACTTCAATTTTCAGCGTTTAAATCCTGCAATAATAACCTATAATTATCTTTCAAAGTGCATCAACTTTCTTGAAAAATTTCCTGATTTTTAGGTGTTGAATATTTTTTGATTTTTTGAAATTTTCCTAATTGATAATGATCGTTAAAAAATTCAAAATCCTTTCAAAAAATCAACTTCTGAAAATGGACTTTCCCTCTAGGAGAAATCCTTATTTCCTTGTTAGATGAAGTTAATAACCGCAATTTTCATATTTGAATTCAAGTCCATTTGAATTCAAATATTTTTCCGGATTATGTTTTGGATTTGGAAACGTTCCTCATTTAATGCTCTTAATTTTTTTTTCTCATAAGGTATCTTTTTAATTATGACTTGATCAAGATATCTGAATATTTTTTAAGGTAAGTATAGTACTCATTATATACTTACATTGTTAGGCTGAGTCTTCAAAAATAAAAGAATAGAACTTTCTGTTTTTGCGATAGCCTCTTTGGCATCCTCTATAGCAATTTCAATGGACAACTTTTATGAAATTTTTTAAATCAAATTTAATCTGCACATTTAGTAAAAATGTTAAAATAATATGAAAGATTTTGTTATTATCAAAATTCCAATGGAACAATAATTTTTCCAACAATCTCCTTTTTTTATAATAACAAAATCATAAAAAAATAAATTCTCAAAAATATAAAAAATACACATTTTCATCATTTCATGCTCTCCCTTAATTCATGAATTTATTAACATTTTAATTTTCTCTCCCTAAATATGTGTATTTTTATCATTCATTCATTTATTTTTTCTATTCTTCCTCTATTTGTTTCAAAAAAAAGAAAATAAAATAAATATTAGAGCAAATATCATACAAAAAATAGAGAATAACCATACAAGTCTCAATTTTAGAGTTTATTCCTTTTAACTCGCTAATTTATATACAGACTATAATTTTTTTTTATTGTTATTTTAGTCATAAGATCTGAGGATAATAATTTTTTTGACACATATTTCGACACAATCGTGGATAAAATAACTGAATTTTTTACAACCCTTTTTCCTAAATGACTCAAATGTATCATAAAATTCAAATAAATATAGAAAAATCATTTGTTTTTAGGTATATAAACAAGTTTTGGTTCTCTAAAAAATAATCTTGTATCATAATTAAATTTTCCTTGAGATGTACTAAGTTTGCTCATAAAATAATTTCTAGCAAGGTGACTAATTTTGTGACATATATAATAAGAAAAATTATTTTTATTTCTTAAATAATTAGATTTATAATTTCTATACTCATTTTATTCTGAACAAACATAGGTTTTTTATACTTAAACCCATCATTGTATTTTTTTTCTGAATTTTTACATTTTCGTGATATTCTCTATGGATACTTCTATGGATTTCTCTATGCAGATTTCTGTGATCATTTTCTATGGTTTGTAAATATTTAATTTGACATTCATCTACAACTTTAACAAAAATTGTTTTGTTAGTATTTAAAATTACTTTAGAATCAATTTTATATCCCAAACCATTTTTGAAAAAATATTTTTTTTTGATTGAAAGTAATTTTGATAATTTTTCATTACTCTCATGAAATTTTTGAAATGTGATATTTATGGATTTTGAAAAATCTTCTACCCTATTTTTAAGAATTTTAATTTTATTTTTCAATCATATGTTTTCATTTCTAATAACTTCTAACTCTGAGTTCAATAAAGAATTTATTTGTTTAAGTTTATCTTTTTTATTTTTTAAATCAATTATTCTGTATTTTAATTTATTAATCACATTAAATACATTTTGAGTATCAAAACTAGAATATACAGAATTTTCAGACTTAATATCAGAGATAACCTATGAATTTGCCATGAAACAAAAGTTGACTTTTTCTGCACTTTCAGAACTATTCCCCTCACCGTGACCTTCAGAACACCTCCAAACCATGCAACCGCAAAATTCATTTTCCACATGCTAAAACTATTTTCGCCTTATAACGCCAATCTTGGTTGACATAGTCTGGATGAACTGGAAGTACTACCCAACACAAGACTCATAAAAATAAAGTTCAAAACGACGAAAGGAATCGCTACCCTTCATACCAATCCTGATCCTTACACTCTCCTAGCGGCTTATGGTGGACAGAAGAACTTCTCGATCGACGCTTTAGAATTCAGAGATGATGTTGAATCCGCATCCAAACCTAAGCTTATGGAAGAAACAATCGAGATTTCTCTAACTAACGATCTTAACCAGACCATTCGAGTCAGGGTTAACTTGTCAACGCCCATGCGAGAAGCTATTACCAGCTGCCTACGCAAACATTCAATGGTCTTTGCTTGTTCACCATAGGATATGTCGGGCATCAATCCCTCAATCATAGTCCACAAATTGACAGTCAGTGCCAACTATAAGCTTGTAAAACAAAAGAAGAGGGTGTTCGTCCACGAACGTCAACGTGCCATACAAGAGAAGGTTTAGAAATTACCGACAGCTGGATTCGTCCGCAAAGTCAAGTATCCCGAATGACTAACCAATGTAGTTTTGGTGAAAAAGCCCAACAACAATTGAAAAATGTGCGTGGATTTCGCAAATCTCAACAAGGCATACCCGAAAGATAGCTATCCACTCCCCACCAACTTTTAAGTTTCATGGACGCTTACTCTGATTATAATCAGTACGAATGTTACTAGAGGATAAAGAAAAGACCAGTTTTATTACTAAATTTGGTATGTATTGCTACCACGTTATACCTTTCGGCCTGAAGAGCATTGGGGTAACTTTCCAACGACTAGTCAATAAAGTTTTCAGAGACCAACTCGACAGAAATGTAGAGGCGTACGTTGACGACATGCTCGTCTAGAGCACTGATGTAGAAGCTCATGTTATCGATCTCCAAAAAACCTTCCAGACACTAGAATGTTATAACATGCAGTTGAATCCAGCCATGTGCATTTTTGGAATCGCATCCGACAAATTCTTGGGTTTTATGATCACCAATCGGGAAATCGAGACAAATCCTAAAAAAATACAAGTCATATTGGACATGTCATCACCCCAGACGCTGAAGGAGGTACAACACCTCATCGATCGAATATTAGCTCTGAGCCGTTCATGTCGAAAGTAGGGGAAAAGTATAAACTTATCTTTGACACCTTGAAGAGGTCCCAGAAGTTCGCGTGGACGTCCGAGTTTCAGATGGCCTTCGAGCAACTCAAGGAGTACCTCATGACCCCCTACTTTCTCGTTTGATTCCCAATGAGATACTATATTTATATCTTTTTATTTCTAGCCGAGAATTCTTTTTGTCCTTGTGAGATAGAACCCCATTGAACAGAAACCGGTCTATTACATCAGCCATATACTCAAAAAATCTAAGGTTAACTATTGGCCAATCGAGAAAGTAACATATGCTCTAGTCGTCTCGGCCAGAAGCCTTCGGCCATATTTTTAGGCTCACACCATCTGGTACTCACCGATCAGTTGCTAAAACAAATCCTTCAGGAGAGGGATACCTCCGGTCGCTTCATCAAATAGAGCGTACAGTTGGGTGAATTTGACATCCAATACTAACCGAGGCCTGTGATCAAAGGCGAAATCCTAACAGATTTTATTATTGAATGTATCCTCTCGGCACCAGTCAGGTACGAGCCCGTCGATAGTCACACCGATTGGTGATTGCCAAAGTGGACGATACACGTAGACGGATGATCAAACTCCTCCAAGAGTGGCACTGGGCTCATAGTAATAGGTCCGGACAATTTCAAGACTGAATAAGCCATTCGTTTTGACTTTAAAACCACCAACAATCAAACAGAATATGAGCCTTTATTGACGAGAATCCGGATCGCAACGAACATAGGTACGGGTGAGCACGGATCGGATATCCGATCCGAATATTTCGGATACTGAATTTTGTGATCCAAATCCGTATTTGCATAGAATAGTATCTGACAGAGCGGATATCCGAAAATACGGATAGATATATCGGATTATCCGTATCTGAAAAACCTAATTTAAGTTTTATTTTTTTATATATATATTAAACTCAATCTAATAATTAAAATTTAATCATTCAATTGAACTATAATAACATTAAAACACACAATATAATATATCTCATCCAAATATATCTTTAAAAGTAAAAGAAAAAAAAAATTGGTTAAAAAAATTAACAAAGATGGGCAATCGACAGAGATGACATCTATATTCTATACCTCAATTAAATTCATAATTACACACTTGAAGTCTTGGTGGCACTAGCGAAGACTCACAATGATAAAAAAATTCACCAAATTGAAGGATCAAACGTTGAACGTGGTCAAGGTAGAATGAGATGTATGGAAGGAGGTAAAAAGAAAAGGAGATGGGAAGATAGAGGCATGAGAGAATAAGATTAGTTTTAGGGTTTTGATTTGGACTTTTTATAATTATTTATTTATCCTTACTTTTCAGATCGAATTGGATATCTGCGGATACTGAATATGCCGATCCGTATCCGTATCCAGCAAGGATACTATTCGAATTAATCCGATCTGATTTTTTTGGATATCCGATTCGTCGGATATTTTCGGATCAGATTCAAATCAGATATCTCGGATATTCGGATGCTCGGATTTTTTTACTCACCCCTAAACATAGGGGCCTAAAATATTCGGGTGTTTATTGACAGTCAGTTGGTCGTCAAACAAATCGAAGGGGTCTACGAAACTAAGGACCCAACCATGGTCAAATATCTGAGCAAGTTGCATGAGATGATGAGTAAATTAGATAAGGTCGACATCCAACAAAACTCTCGATCAAAGAACGCACGAACTGATACATTCTCTAAGCTGACTAGTTCAGATTCGGTCGCCTTTGGTCAAACAGTCTATATCGAGAGTCTACCACACCCCAGTATCAACGAGCCTGAAGAGGTCCTTGCAACGGACCAGCCTCCCAGCTAGAAAGATCCAATAGAAACCTATCTAAAACACGATCGATTGTCAAATTCACCACTGGAAGTAGCAAGATTGAAATGAAAGGCTGTCCATTATACGATCATCGATGGACACTTGTACCAAAAGTCTTTTACTCACTCATACTTGAGGTGTTTGACTCTTGATGAAGGAGACTACGTCCTTTGAGGGATCTATGAAGGAATATGTGGTAACCACTTGGGGGCTCGAAACTTAGTTCACAAAGTTTTGTACCAAGTGTACTACTGGTCGACTATGAAGACCGACTCTAACAATAATGTCAAGAGGTACAACAAGTGCTAATGTTTCTCTTCGATACCACGACTACCTTCGACCGAGTTTAGTCCCATAACAAGCTCTTGGCTGTTCGTTCAATGGGGGATGGACATTTTCAGACCATTTCCACCAGTTATCGAACAACGAAAATTCCTCATTATGGCCATTGATTACTTCACCAAGTGGGTGGAGGCTGAACCTCTAGTCTAAATAACCGCAGCTAAAATCTAATCGTTTGTGTGGACTTATATTATCATTCGATTTGGTATTCCTTGCATCCTCGTTACGGACAATGAAAAACAGTTCGACAATGCTAGCTTCTATGAATTCTGTAACAAACTTGAGATCAACCACAGATTCTCATCAGTCGCCTATCTATAGACCAACAGGTTCGTTGAGATAACTAACGGAACGATCCTACAAGGGCTAAAGACAATGTTGGATAATGTCAAGGGACGATGGACGGAAGAGCTTTACAGTATCCTCTAGTTGTACTGTACTATACCACGAAGAGCGACTGACGAAACATCGTATAGTCTAACATACAAGAGCAAAACCGTCATACCAGTAGAGATAGGGATTCATTCACTTTGAGTAACTCGGTACAATGCCAAACAAAATGAGCACGCCTTATGATAACAGTTAGACCTGCTTCCAAAGCTAAGGGAATCCGCATCGGCTCGAATGGTGGCATACCAGCAACAAATGATTCGATACTACAATCGAAGAGTTAAGAACCGAATGTTCAAATTTAGCGAATTAATGCTAAGGAAAGTGGAAGCTACTAGTTAGTTTCAACCCGGGGGCAAACTCGACCTAACTGGGAGGGCCCCTATCAAATATGTTCCGTAATTCATCCAGAAACCTACCGCCTAAACAATCTAGATGGGTTAGTTGTGCCCATGACTAGAAATTCAGAAAATCTACGCATATACAACCGGTGAATCCCATTGCCTCCCGTCGGTGGAAGAGCCTCTCGTCAAGTAAGACCCCTATACTTTTTCATATCGATTATCATATCGATCATTTCCTATAGTTTCCATTACTATCAATTATTACTTGGTCGAAATGATCTATCTCTCCAAATGGGGTTAAGTCGTCCTGATCTACCAAAGGGACTATCTTCCCGAACGGGCCTAAATCGCCCTTATCTATCGAAGGGAGCTATCTCCCCGAATGGGCTTAAGTCACTCTGATCTATTGAAGAGATTTATCTTCCCGAACGGGTTTAAGCAGCCTTGATCTATCAAAGTGATCTATCTCCCCGAACGGGTCTAAATCGCCCTGATCTACTAACAGGATCTATATGCTCGATGCGTCAGTGTCGTCCCGATTTGTTGATAAAACTAATCTGAACCTACGAGTGAGATAAGTATGATTTGTCTTACCGACCAAGCTAATATGAGAATCATCTTTCGGATCATTTATGATCATGGGATTATCACATGGACACTTTGACAATGATGCCGTTCAGTCAAACATACAAATGTCATCAGAGATAGAAATAAGCAAGTGAGTAAAACAAAGTTTCTCTTTTATTTTTATATAACGAATACACGTCGGGTTACATGGGTGAACACACTTTACAATCTTCTGAGTAGTATCGATTACATTGAAAGAAAATACATAGAAAATCTACAGCATTGTTCCCAGACAAAGAGATTACAACGTCATGGTCATTCAGCAACACCAGAGAGTACAAAAATAGTGAAAAGAGAAGACGAAACAAGAAAATCTAAAACCCACAGGCAGTCAAACTTATACAAGAAGACTACCGAAAAAGGAGGGAGGAAGCACGATCGGGAAGGGACTGAAAGGATACATCAGGATATCATTAGCATTCAAACTTTCTGTTATCCCCAGCTCTTTACACCCAACCAGTACGTCCTGTTGCCTAGCCCGAAAGGACATGAACCAAATGACAAACTCAACCCAGAGAAGAAGTTTTATCTTAATCTCCCCATTGGAATTGAGAACCCTGGCAGGAACCATGACAGGGTCTATCAAGACGCCTGAATATCTAATGACATGACAAGACCTCCTGTCTGTAGTCCCGTTTTTTTGAAGACCTCACATCTATAGAAACGATCTATACTACTGGGCTTTGCGAGACGAAGTACTCCATTGAAAGATTTCTAAGGAAGACGACTCTCATAAGAAAATAATTCTCAGGCCTGAAAGAATGCGCGAGATTCTCTAAGAAAACGCAAGGTTCAACCATCACCATTTATAGTCGTAAGGGAAGAAAATCTTTTCAAATAATTGGATGGATGGAACGCTTCTGTGAAGAGCGTGCGAAATGAATGAAAGGTTTAAACCCCCACAACTTCCCTCACTACATTAACTTCGAATTAGATGGATGAGAAGGGTGAATACATTAGCATCCTTAGAAGACGGAGCGGTTGAGTCAAAAAGGACGATTCGCACAATCCTGAGAAGCACGTGTTGCATTAAAAGCCGTCGTGCCTTTCCAATCTCTTGAAAATCACTCATGGCGCTTTTCGTGCGAAACGACACCATGAGTCGAGACAAATGATGGGACTCGTTCTATGGATCCATTTCGAAGTATTTTTAACCTTACGAAGCCCATGATCTAAAGAGACCCGTACGCCTAAACATGTCAAGATCAATCTCCCAGAAAGGTGGACACAGCCCAACACGCTGAGAGTATATCATCGGTATCATCTTAATCGATCGATCGGTTAGTTCTCGACAAGACCGGTTCAACCGATCCACAAAGACGTTTGGTAAGCCCGAACGGCCATAACCTAATCTTTGATCGATGATCGACAGCTCCTTAGAGATTAATCGCTTTTACTCTCACCATCCAAAGATAATATTCAACTAAACCTTGCGATGACCTTTGTTTCCTATCATGGCACGGAACGTATCCCCAGATAAGGGAAGAAATCTCCTCAAATAATCAAATTTTCTAAATAATAAAAATTACAAATTTCCTAAATATTTTGACTATCAAACTCCGAAAGGCAGATTTGACGCAATGGTGGAGTCTCTCCATTGTGTTCTGGAGGTCCAGGGTTCGAATCAGCCTCCTTGCAAAAAAAGCAAGGGGAAGGCTGCCTAGGTATTCCCTTCCCCAGAGCCCATAATGTGGGAGTTTCGACACTAGGCACGCCCTTTTTTTTACTATCAAACTCCGTAATTTTCAGATCTATTCGTAAGAAAACTGGGGTTGTAACACCTTAAATATACACGGCTCTTGCAGCGCCTCGTATAAAAGCCTTTAGTACACCGAAATCTAGGTACGCACTCTTGGTCCCAAAACACTTAACACACAAGTTACGGGGAAATCAGTTCTCTCTCTCTCTTACTTTCAGTCTGTTTTTTTCTTATCAAAAACCGTTCTTTCTAACTTGAATATCGGAGTCTCCCCCACCGGAACACACTCTTGCAATCTTTTGTAGGTTTCAAACCATTCTTGGATGCTTTCGTTCGAGTCAAAGGAAGTCAGTATTTGTGGAGCCAAAATCCGCCTCCAACTACATAGATATTTGTAGGTTTGCAGCTGCGTCGAGCAGGGATAAGTTCACTAAAGACCACTTCCAAAATAGATCAACCGTAGTATCAGTATTCCATCTCATAGACGCTCGTATTCCTGCTAAGAAAATTGATCTGGAATATGCAAGTTGGCTGGGTCAAAATCAGGTAAAATTTACCTCGCCAAGAATTTCTATTTTCATTTACTATGAGTTTTAAACAGTAAGACATTTTTTTTCCTGATAGAGGGAGATAAGTGATGTATGATCACATCCTATTGGAATACTTAGAATTGGATTCTCTCTGTGTCCAGGATACTCCCCAAAGAATTTCTATTTTCATTTGCTATGTGTTTTGCAGATTCCCATGACACTAATTTTGACAAAATGTGACAAGGGGAAAAGGCAAAAGAACGGAGGAAAGAGGCCTGATGAAAATGTGGAAGACTTCCAAAAGTGGATCAGTGGCTTCTTTGAGATTACCCCGCCTTGGATAATGACTAGTAGTGCTGCAAATCAAGGTGGGGATGAAATTCTATTGCACGCGGCTCAACTACGAAATTACTGGCTTAAGCATTGAGAGAATAGAATTGAAACCTGTGCTGCCATGCCGTCTTGTAAGGTTTGTGTTCATAATTTAGGGCATGAGTTCAAGATTATGAGCGAGAGAGGTGTTGAAACAGATACGAACCACAAGGTGCATTGTTGAATCTCAGTTGATTCTATTTGTAACAGATTGCCAACATAACTCCTGGAATCGGAAATTGAGCAGGGCTGGAAGCACATACATACCAAGCTTGGCAGCTCTTGCCTCTCCATCAATGGATGCTGGTATAATCAAATAGAGATTATGAAAGTGCAGAGGGAAAAACTACCTAGATGCCCTTCGGGATGTTTGTACTTTGCAATAGTAGGATACATTTATCGGCTGAATGCGTATAGTAAAGCAAGATTTGAGGATCATGAGTAACGACGTCAAAATTGTATTTTGAAAAAAAATATCTATTATATTTAAATGAAATTAAAATTGTTTATATAAAAAGGAAAGATGATGGGTAACACTATTTGTAATAATGTTTGATATTTTTAAAAATAACAATTATCAAATATCAAATATTTGATATATATATATATATATATATATATATATAGATATATATTTTAAGTTGTTTATATTATAAGTAACAATATTCTTTTCTAATATATTTAAATTAGATAAAAGTATTTAACAAGTTTATTTGAATCTAAGTTAAATTTCCGTCAAAGAATGTTCTAAGTCTACCCCCAGGGAATTTGACGTCCAATGAACCGGCAAAATCAGAATAGTCTTCACAATGACCCACCGTTTGAATTGTTAATATTATCCTTTTTGGCGAATAGTTTGAATTTTAGTTCAATGAAAGTTGAATGTGCAGAAAATCGTGCAAACTTTCAATATCTCCTGCATGTGTCTCAGACTTGTCAACGTCTATTCACCTTGTTTACTTTTTATTTTCTTTCATCGGTGACAATTTTTAAATATAATTATTTAATATTTAGAGTTATATATATATATATATATATATATATATATGATGAATTTAATTTAAAATAATTCTTTTAATATAATTTACTCTTAAATTTTAAATTTAAAACACGAGCAAATGACGGAAATAAACAAGTTTGGATCTTGATATACGGCTTCAAATAAGAGTTTTACAAATAAGTCAGTGCCATGAGAAGACAGTTTTTTTTTTTTTTTAAACCAAAATAATGTTTTTTTAATTAAATTTATTTAAATAACGTTGCTTCTGTTGTTCTTGTTCTTGTTGAAATGAGAAGAGGGGTTGGTGGTGTTGAAGGCAACCAAAGACGACGGCCCAAAAACGACAGCCACTGCTCTCTCGTTGGTCTTGATTCAACTCTCCCTCCTATAAAAGCACTCGCTGACTCTCTCTTCTTCACACACTTCACATATTCTCTCTCTCTCTCTTCGGTCTCTACTCGTCTCTGGGGGTGCTCTGAGGTTCTTTCTCTCTCTCTCTTTTTTGCTGTTCATATTTCACATATCTTTGGATTTCTATCTTATGGTCAAAATCTTGGATCATGTTGATGTTGTTGTTGATGATATCTTGCGGCGATCTTGAAGATCTGTTTAGGATATCCGTTGATTCAAGTTTCTCTCTCTCTCTCTCTCTTTCTTCTGCTGTTCATGTTTCACATATATTAGGATTTCTATTCTATGGTCAAAATCTTGGATCATGTTGTTGTTGTTGTTGTTGTTGTTGTTGTTGATGATGATGATGATGATATCTCGCGGCGATCTTGAAGATCTGTTTAGGATATCCATTGATTCAAGTTTCTCTCTCTCTCTCTTTTCCGCTGTTCATATTTCACATATCTTAGGATTTCTATTCTATGGTCAAAATCTTGGATCATGGTGTTGTTGATGATGATGATGATGATATCTCGCGGCGATCTTGAAGCTCTGTTTAGGATATCCGTTGATTCAAGTTTCTCTCTCTCTCTCTTTTCCGCTGTTCATATTTCACATATGTTAGGATTTCTATTCTATGGTCAAAATCTTGGATCATGTTGTTGTTGTTGTTGTTGTTGTTGATGATATCTCGCGGCGATCTTGGAGATCTGTTTAGGATATCCGTTGATTCAAGTTTCTTCTTTTTGTTAGGAAATGAAGTGCGAAATCGAAAACGTGACAGACGGTGATGTGTTCGAGCTCAGAGCTTGGCGTTTTCCGGCAAACGTGCTGTCTCGGAAACCAGTCTGTCTAAATCCCGGCGATCGGGAAAAATTTCCACCCGAAGAGTTTGATAAGACTCAGAGTAACCCTGAAGTTTATGAAGTGATCCAGATCTTTTGTGGTTCGAGGTACATAAAATTTAATCTCAATCATCACCATCGCCGCATCTACTCAAGAATCAGCCTCGACAAAGCTACAGACGGTGCTGCTGTTGTCCGAGGGATTAGGGCTCCAGATTTTCACGCTCGCTTTCGCAACTTCTGGTTCTTTCTCTTTCTCTCTCTCATTTTGCTTGCAATTGAATAGGAATTGATAAAACTCTTGAAGAAAGGATCAGAAAGAAATCACTAATCTCGAGAAAAGCAATATGTCTTATTTTCTCTATGATTAAGATCATACTCTATGATTTTGTGAAAAAATTTCTTGTTGAAAAGGCAATCTTACCCATGTTGTTCTTATGAGTTTTGGAGGATTTGGCTCTCTCTCTCTCTCTCTCTCTCGTGTGATTATTACTACCTTATTTGTTCTTTGGTGGGGTTTAAAGTTGTATATATGTGGCCTCTTTTACTTTTAGGCGGTGGATTACATTCCAGGGTGTTAAAATCAATAACTTGGATGAGGAGATTATCTATGCAGAAGTTCTCTCATAAACAGGTACTCTTGGTAAAATTTTATGCCCTTGACGGGAATTTATTCATATATTCATTTATTTTTCTTGGGGGAGGAGTAGAATTAGGGGAGTACTATGTCTTTTCCGGTTGTGGTGAGATTATCATCTGGATGCGTATCTAAAATTTGGGGGGGAGGGTTGGAGGAAGGAAAGTAGATTACTTCCTGTCATTTTGGTTTGAGGGGCAACTGGAGAGTAAAGAGGATTTTAAACATAAGATTGTCTTTCATATTTTGTTTATTTATACTAACACATGGAATTGAGATTGAGTAAAACTAGAAATATAAAAGCATCGTTAAAATACTACCAACCCTGCATTTCTCCCCTAATTGGAGAGGGGTGGGGGCTTGAAAAGGAAGGAGTCTATAAAGAAAATTATCAGAGAAGTGACCAAGTAATTTGGACAAGCTTAGATAGAAATAAGCCTAAAAGAACATTAAATTCTTTTCCTTCTTGGACACTTCCTTCCCAAATTGGAGGGAGGAGAGATTAAGCTCCTCTCCGATCTCCTTATCCTTCTCGTTGAGACAAAAAAGGTGGGCAACATGATATGTGCTGGAATCCAAACCCCAATCCTTTCCTCTGCCCTCCTCACAAACAACACAAAAGACGCTTTAATAGTTTCTTTATATTAGCTTTGAGTATTTTTTATGATTTGGGAGCTTATGGTAATTTACTAAGTGTATTATCATTCCTTTGGATGAAAAACTAAACCATAACAATTGTTATCTTATTACTCCTTTGAGTGAGTAGAGAACAGTAATGCTTTCTTATGGTAATTTTCTTTCACTAGTTATGCCACCTTTTTGAGTCTTTGAACTGGATAAATTTTATTAGCATTCACTTTGGGATAGAAGGCCTAAATTATTGTTGTTGTATTCACTTTGAAATATATGATATTCTTATTTCCCAAAATTGAAATGTTTATTCTCAAAATATAATAACTAATTGACAAGATTCTGATAGTGTGCATAAAAATACCATTATTTTAGAGCTATATCATTATTAAAAAGGCTCAGCTGCACATTTATATGTGTTTCGTAGGGAAGTGTGTCTCTTGCTATCAACAGCTTTCACATTGAGAAAATGAGTGAAGCGCTGTGCTCTCTCCCGACTTATTTTACTTCTTTTGAGAAAGGACTTGAGGGGCTTTGTGGGCATTATTATGACTGGCTTGGAAAAGGCTTTGATAGTTCGGGTGGTCTTTTCTTTGCATAGTGATGCACTATTTTGGTCTTCATCCTCCCTGCTGTAATTGGATCATCACTTGGCATGGATTTATTTAGTTCCTTTAAATTGTAATGAGGATGGGAGTGGGGGCAACACGAGTCTCCACCATTCTGTGGTTCATTTCTTATGCATAGCTTTTGTTTGGATTGGTGCATAAAGGGATGCTGGTGGTTGTATCCATAGTTGAAGTTTTCTAAGGAGATCGAATATATTTACTGCCTTTTATCTCCTGTTTTATTTGTTTTTGTTTTTATTTATTTTTTTATTTTTCCTGTGAATCTACTGCTGGGAATAATCTGCAACAAATACCTAAAGGCTAGTATCATGTTATGGTCATTGCACTGCAAGACATTTTCTTTCGAGTTCGATGTTGAATCAACATGGATGGTTTTTCTGATACTTTTTCATGTCTGTGCTGTAGGTTTTACTGCACAAACCTGTTGGAGTTTCCCGGGCTTTGAAGGAGCAGCTTTGTCCGTCTGGACTTGGAAGTGTTGTTTTGGTTGCTGTATGTTTTGTGCTCGACTACAATAAGCTCCTTGTCCTTTTAAGTTGTTTACCAAAGTCTTCTGGCTCCCACTTTGGATTTGACTATAAGCTTTGTGTGTTTTGAAAGCATTTCCATTGCTTTGTTGGGTGTTCTATGCTTTTGGAATAAGTAAGATTCTGAAATACTGGATTTTCAGATTTGTTTAATGTACTGTCATGTGTTTTCCCAGGAATTGTTCTATTAGGTAACCTAGAATTGCATGGAAATGGAAAGCAAGAATGGTGTCAGTGTTTCCTTAGTAATATTATATGGATTGATTGCTATATGTTTCGAGACACCAGAAAGACCAACGATGGTTGCTGGATGGCCTTTTGGGGAGGTCCTCTGATACTAGTCTATCATCTTCTGCCCCCCCTTGAGAAGATGGGACACCTGATTTTAGGCCATTCTGCAGCTGGATGGATTCCCCTTCTGGTGCATTTAGAAGAGGAAAGCCACTGGGTTGGCTGATTTCACCTATATGATCGATGTTTGCTCAACAAATTGTTTGATTAAGGAGAGATTTCCATAATGTGTGAACTTAGGTGGTTAAATATGATTTGGATTGGGAACAAATAAAAACCTTCACCTCGATCAAATCTGCAATCGGTCGGGCTGCACGCCCTCCAAAGTTTAGCCTCCAAATCATCTCAGGTATTTCATCCAACAAGCAAACACGTGGTGAGTTGTGCAGGGAAGATGGCCTACCTGAGAAAGGAGATTAATATTTGACAAGCACAGGGTCATCTGTTGGAATTTACTTATGGTAGAGGGGCTTGAATGCATTAATCTCTAGCTTTTTCTGTGTTTAGTGATGAGCTCCACTCTTATTTGAGTAGTTAAATTCCACCATACATAAAAGAAAATTAGGCATAACGGGTTTGTGGATGGAAGAAAGTTGCCCCTTCATTGAACATCATGAGTGAAATGGAAAATCTGCTTTCATTTATTTGTGATCATTTTTCTAGGTAAGAAAGAAATGTCACAATTGAGTTTAATCTTAACAAAAAGGTTTAACGTATGTTTATATGCGAGACACCCAGGACTAGGTTAAGTCTTGGAAAAATGTGAACTTTAAAAAAGAAAAGTTATATTTTTAAATCATTTTTAATAATTGTAAAAGTGGTTCTGATCCAAAAAATAATTTAGAAATTGAGACAACCGTCCTTAAGAATTGGAGAGAGAGTTTTTTTTTTTTCTTTTTTATATGGGATTTAAATTTAGATCATGAATCAAAGAATAGTTGTGATTATTAAAGTATCTCAGCATAGAGATATCACAAAAGTCAAAGGAAATTGGGAGACAGAGCTCATTCTCATCGTAGGCCGATGCAAGGGAGGGACAGGATAAAGGCCTCACAACGAGCACGCTGAATATTTTTTAGTAACGTCTGAAACAAGGATGAGAATGTTATTAAATTCCAATACCAATCCAAGTAAATAAAAAATAAGAGATTTCTTATAATTACGAGAATAAAAAATATAAGGAAAAATATTTTGATATAAGGGTATACGGGAAGATAATATTACAGAGAGTACCCGAATAAATAACATTTTGATCGAGGAATTTCACTATTTTTTTTTTTTTTGGTTGAGTCATCGGGTAAAATATATATATATATATTGTGGCCCACTTTTTTATATTCCAGAAGTTTCATAGAAGCCGGTTGGAAAGAGGGAGGGGGGCTAAACCAAGAACAGAGAGAGAAAGAGAGAGATTAACACGCACCACTCTGTTTGTCGAGGCTGATTCTCGCTGAACTGACGGATTCAAAAGTGGGTTTGACATGGCGATTGAATCCAAAGCTGGAAGCAAGGATTAACCTCGAGATACAAAATGGTGTATGTGTGACGACTAGAGAGATCAGTGGCTAAAGCTGTGCAAAGATCTCAGTATCATGTTCAATGATTCCACGTCATCCATCTCTCCGTCTCCTCTGCAGCTCAACGAATCCGCCATGGATCACTCGGACAACCAAAACTTTCTCCAGTCTCCATGCACTTCCACCGCTGCTGCCTTCATCATCTGGCTGCCCAACACACAGACTCTCTCACTCTCACGCTACATTCACCGTCTCCCCCCCCCCCCCGCGGGGCAATTATTTCACGAATTAATTTTGTAATATAAATAATTATATTACAACTACTAGTCTGGTCGCGCTGCATATGCGATGCGGCTAAAATAATTAAAAAAAACTGAGGAAAAAATAATTAATTAGTTAAGTAATTAAGAGGTAATTAAAATAAATCGACCTAAGTAGACAGTGTAGAGAGAGAAAGGAGATGAAGTATTGGGGGGGGGGAGGGGTACAGAGAAAAAGATGCTAATGTCTTACCTCCAGAAACTATACAACCCACAAACCTCACTCTTCCTCCTCCCGAAAAACCCCCACAAACCAATCATCGCTTCCGCACTTCTCTCCACCACTCACAAACCCAAATCCAACCCTCTCTCGCTTCAGTCCAACCGCATCAATACCCCAAACACCAATTGACGAAACAACACTAACCCAAGAAACCCATAATTCGAGTTTAGTAGATATAAAGATAGAAATTCCAATCAGAAACCTCTTCATCCCCAGAATCAGATACTTCAACACCTCTATTTACTCGAGTGTTGAAGGGTTCTAACATTGTTTTAAGTATGCAACTGATGCTCTGCTGACTAAGGCTGAGTTTTTTGAAGGGTAGTGTCAAGACCGAGGATTGCCTCTCCGAGGGTTTTCCTGAGTTTGCTCTTGTTGATAGGTCCAATGTTGGGAAATCTTCACTTCTTAATTCGCTTGTTCGATGAAAGAAGCTCGCTCTCACCTCCAAAAAACCTGGTTTGTCTTCTCTCTCTTTCTCTATCAATTGTGTGGATTTTGCTTGTGGTTGATTCGGATTTAGTGCTAATGATGTGGGATAAAGAGTTTTTACTTGTTTGTTTTTCAGCTAAATTGGGAAAAAAAATTAGATTTAAAAAATCGTCTGCCTAAAATACAATTATTGAAATGTCTATGTTGGAATTATCCATTAAGCTTGTGTTCGTGGATGTTGTATTATTTGCATTAATCGTTAGGTTTGAATTGTAATGAAAATGCATATGAAGATGATTAGTCTTCTCTCTCTGAAACGAACCCGTTCTATCAAAATGCAAATATTTGATTATGGAGGATTTGGATTTGGTGCTTGCGTTGGGGAAAGTTTTTAAGAGTGTTTGCTTTGTTTTCAACTTGATTGCATGGAGTTTGAATTGGAGAAATGATGTGGCCAAAGATGTCTTTGTTGACTGACAGTTTCTTGTTGGGATTATTCTTCTAGCTTATGTGGATGAATAGTAATGGTAGAGGACACCTCATGGCCACACATAAATCCAAAGTAGAAGCTCAATCAGTATTGATTTCGGAGGATCCCACATAACCATGACGTAGACCTTTTGATTCCGTGCAACCCAGAAAAGTTGAAAGGAAACAATGCTTTTCTTCTTGGTCCTTTTTTTCCGGTAAATATGAGAGCTCCGAACTGAACTTGGAGCACGCCAACTTCAAATAAACCCTCTGATCTCTCTGCTCTCTCTCTCTCTCTCTACATTTTCTTCTTCTTGTTGTTAGGAAATGAAGTGCGAAATCGCAAACGTGACGGACGGTGATGTGTTCGAACTCAAAGCTTGGCGTTTTCCGGCAGACAGAGTCTCTCGGAAGCCAGTCTCTCTGAATCCCGGCGATCGGAAAAAATTTGCAGCCAAAGAGTTTGATAAGACTCAGAGTAGCCCTGAAGTCTCTGAAGTGATCAAGATCTTTTGTGATTCGAGGTACATCAACTTTAATCTCACTCATTACCATCTCCGCAGCTACTCAAGAATCAGCCTCAACACGGACATCAACGGCCTTGCTGTTGTCAAAGGGTTTAGAGCTCCAGACTTTCCCGCTCGCTTTCGCAACTTCTGGTTCTCTCTCTCTCTCATTTTTGTTTCAGAAACATTAGTTCCTTATTATTATCATATGTTGGTGAAAAAGTCTAAAGTTGTCGATAAGAGGCATTAGGCCGCAAGGTGTTGGGTTTGCATTTGCAGGATTTGACTCTCTCACTCTTATCGTGATCATTATTTCCTTATTTGTTCTTTACTGGGGTTAAAAGTTGTACTTATGTGGCCTCTTTTACTTTTAGGCGGCGGATTACATTCCAGGGTGTTCAAAACAACAATTTGGATAATGAGGAGCTTATCTATGCAGAAGTTCTGCCACAAACTGGTACTTTTATTTCTTTTCGTTAACCTTTCTTGGTAAAATTTTATGCCCGAACCATTTCTAGATTGTCGGGAATTTATTCATGTATTCATTTACTTTTATGGGGGGAAGGGGGAGGGGTAGGATTAGTGGAGGACTTTGTAATTTCTGAATGTTTGAAGGTAAAGTTACATAAAGGCATCTCAGGGAAGACAGGTTGTGGTGGGATTATCATCTGGATGTGTATCTAAAATTGAGGGTGGGGGGGTTGGAGGAAGGAATGTAGATTACTTCGTGTCATTTGGGTTCGAGGGGCAATGGGAAAGAGTACAGAGGATTTTAAACATTAGATTGTCTTTCATATTTTGTTTATTTATACTAATACATGGAATTGAGATCGAGTAAAACTAGAAATGTAAAAGCATAGTTAAAATACTACCAACCTTGCATTTCTCCCCTAATTGAAGGGTGCGGACTTAAAAAGGAAGTAGTTGGTCGAGTTGTCGAAACCCTCAAATTAATACTGATTTCCCCCAATGCAACAAACTGTAGCAATAGTGGTTACCAGGTCGAATCCCAAGGGAACTAATTAACTTAATCTCCTAGTTGATGTTAAAAATAAAATTGGGGGTTTTCAAATAAATTACTAAAAATAACAATTACCAAATAAAAGTTAATAACCTAAAAATAAGAAACAAATCAACAATGCAAATTCTAAAATTTAAGGAAAAGAATCAATTCACAAAACTCCGATCCAAGGGTTCATATATTCGATTGTATCATTGATCATTGGTTAAAATATTATTCTTGCGATTCAAGCATTTAACCTTAGATCTATTAGGATAGCCGTAATAAATCTTGTGTTTTCCTAATTTAATCGATCAAACCCAGCATCTAATCGAAACTTATCATTAACCGACTGGGCACGATAGCGTTCCATATCAATATAATAATAGCATTACGTTCTGTGAAAACAGTTAAACCAAAATATAAATAATTGGGATAGCCGCAATTACTCAATTTTGTTCCATTGATTCCCTAGGTCAATTGAATATCGGTAAAAGACCCATAACAAAATAACCTAGTTACTACTTGTACCATTCGTTCATGACAATTACGGATCACTGAATTCCTGGATAGCAATGGAAAAAACTAATATTGAATTAAATTGTCAGATTAACCAATATTAGGTTTCTCTAAAATTAAATCAAGAATCAACGAATACTTGAATAAAAGCAAAAAATTAAATTTAGAACATAACCTCACAATGAAGAACAATCGATTAAAATTCCCCTTGAATCAGAAATAAAAATTAGCCACACATGGTGGTAAGTATCATCACAAGATAATCAAAAAAAAGAAAAAGAAAATATATTCCTAAAGAAAATAAAAACCTAAATGGAGAGAGTGACCCTTGTAGCCGTCCCTTGCTTTTTCTCCTCAAGAATGCCTCCTGTGAATATCTCTTGTGTGAATAAATAGTGGTGAGGAGGCAGCCCTGCCTTGTAGAATTTTGGAAAGAATATATATTGACTTGTTGCCCCTTTTTGCCCTACTTCTAATTTAACTAAGACTTTCCAAAATTTAGGAGATTACAAAAGTTCACTCCTACTAAAAAAAAAAAAGATTTTACTAAAAATAAAAATACTACTAAAATGTTGAATTAAAAATTCAAACTCCTCTTATTCAAAGCCCAATAAAAAATGCCTTGACCCAATTAGCTCCAAAATTGCTTCAATAAGTCCAATTTGCTTCAAATCTTCAAATTTAACCTCCTAAAATGAAAATTCAATAAAAACAATCATTAGGGCATTAAACAATCAAATTCAAACCATGATAACAAAAAATAAATTCAATAAATTGCATGTTATCAAATTCCCCCACACTAAACCAATGCTTGTCCTCAAGCATTTTCTATCCCAAAATCAATCAACCATTCTCCTCTTTACTCCTTCCCCTTCTTCATTTCATCATCCAACAACCTCAAGCAGCACACATTGAAACATTCAAATCAGAACCACAATCCAGAGAGCAAGTAATCATAGTTGTATAACTTTAAAAGAAAATATATAGGCATCCCAATAGACTCAACAATATCATCAGAATTCAATGTAACAAGATCCGTTACCCTCACAAGGAAATCGCTCTATGCACTCAAGTGTTTAAAGGGAATTTATCGATAACTCTCAAAATCAACGCATAGTATGCTATTACCATAAGCTTGCTTATTAATCAAATCTCCACCACTGAATATATAAATTCAAAACAAAAATCCGGGGGTCTTTATAAGGGTTGTAATGTGGCTAGGGTAAGGGTAGGAAAAAGGTAAAAATGATGTGTAATGTATACCAAAGAAGCATGTCAAAAATTTCAAAATATTCCTACTATCAACTCATCCCATAACATGAAGTACAATCAACCCAAAAAAAATGATTCAATTAAGACCTTATCATTCCTCGATCATATTTCTAAATACTTTTCTCTTCTCTCTCGTTTTTTTTTTCCTTCTTTTTTTTTTCTTTTTTTTTTTTTTTTTTTTTTTGAAGAGAGAATAATCGAATATCAATCTCAAGGAAGAACATGTAGTGCATATACAAATCTCATAAATCGAATGAATAAACTTCTAAAAATACTCCCCAACATAAAATTATCTCATTTCCTTTGTAAATTCCCATCCATTCAAGCCCTAACACATGCTTCTTTGATATAAGGGCCAAAAAGAAGGTTAAGCGTAAAAAGAAGGTTGTGTGTCAATTTGTGAGGTTATAATCAAAGAAAAAGGAATAAAGGATCAATTTGGTTCACTAGGGAATAAGTATGCACGGGAAGGTCTTTTTAAAGATAGATAAAGTGTGTAAACCTATTTGCCCCCATCATATTAATGCATGAATTCATGAATGTGATCTTGAAAAGCATTGCAAAGCAAGTTCTAGAATAAACACACTATGATTGACGCACACTCATGAAAAAAAAATTAGAGCAAAAATGATTATATGCTCTCAAGGCTCAAATGCTCACAAAAGTGTCTAATATTGTATCGAATCTTGCGCATTTGTATCTAATTCAATCGTCACAGTCAATAGGATGCTTAAAATAATTTTTATCCAAAAATACAACTAATCACACTTGTCTCTTTCATGGATTCCAACTCAAATCAACAATGAATGCTAACTCAAAGATCATTTTCAGATGAAAATCAAAAGAGTATGGAATTCGAAGGAAAATAGAGAGATGACATGGATTCATGAATTCCTCCCCCACACCTAAATGCTGCATTGTCCTCAATGAAGCAAAAGGAAGACGTTTAGGCATAATGCGGAAAGTAAAAAAAAAAAAAAAAAAAAAAAAAAACCTAACGGAAGAATGAAATGCTAAAAATGAAAACAATGAAGAAAAGAGAAAGAACTCCCCTAAGGTGATGGCGGGAATGGGAGCTTTTGGTCAGCGGATGGTTGCTTGGCAAGTGCAATTGGGGTGTGTTGTGAATGTTCTCTCTTCTCCCATTTGACCTCTTTTTTTTTTTTTTTTTTTTTTTTTTTTTTTTGGTACCCAATACCGCGTGATCATCTCCTGAGAGAAGGAGTGCTTCTGCCCACTTTTTGGATTAAGCCTTCAGAATACCGCGTGATTATCTCCTAAGAGAAGGAGTGCTTCTGCCCACTTTTGGATTAAGCCTTCAGAATACCGCGTGATCATCTGGTATGAGAATGACTGATTCTGTCCGAAATCTGAATATCACTCCATTTATGACTTGACTTGAGAAAATTGCTGGACACAAGTAAAAATTAAAAGGGGAGATAAATAACATAATAAAACACCCAAAAATAAATAAATAAAATTACTAGAAAATTAAATCAAACTCTTAAAAAAAATTTGGGTTGCCTCCCAACAAGCGCAATTATTTTAACGTCGTTATGCTCGACGATCTTCATTTATTTCTCTTCAAGGAGGTTTCAACTTCAACTTGGGAACCTCATGTAACCTTCCTTCCATATCTAATTGTGCATTCGACTCAAAATTAATGACACGCTCTTCTTCACAAATTTTCTGCACAACATCGAAAAAACAAATTGATTGACACTTATTTGGGTATTTCATAGGATCAAAAATAATGAATTTAACAATCTCGCCGTCGAACTTGACGGAGAGAGTACCCTCGTCCACATCTATTTTTGTCTTTGATGTCTTCATGAACGATCTTCCTAATAAAAGTGGAGCTGAATCTATGATAGTGTCTTCTTCCATTTTCAATATGTAAAAATCTGCTGGAAATATTAACTCGTTAACCTGTACCAACACATCTTCAACAATCCCCTCTGGGTAAACATAAGAATGATTAGCCAACTGAATAACAACCTCAGTTTCTTTTACGGGACCCAATTTTAGAGCACTATAAACTGAATAAGGCATGATATTTACAGGTGCTCCTAAGTCTAACATGGCATGCTCAATTTTTTTCTTACCAATAACACAAGGTAGAGTGAACATACCTGGATCCGCACATTTTTTGGGTAAAGTTCCCTTGATCACATCAGACATATTCTCACCTATTTCATCACTTCTTAACTTCTTAACTTCCCTTTCTGAATTCTCCAATCTGCTAGAAAAAAATGGTACAATTGTACTAGAAGTGTTAGACAAAGAGGACTCGAATGTTACCTTGATTGAACCTCGATGCATGCGTTCATCTTCCTTGTCCATGTCCTTCTCTTCATCCATATTTTTGGATGGAGTAGAGACCGAGTGAAGTTCCTTCCCACTTCTCAACATTATCGCACTGACGTTTTCTTTGGGATTCACGACCGTTTGTGAAGGTAATTTTCCTGAAGTTCGAGCCTCCAAATTACTAACCGAAATTGCTAGTTGAGTGATTTGTTTCCCCAAGTCTTGAATGCTAGCTCTCGTTTCCTGTTGAAATTGTTGGGTGTTAGTCGCGAGAGCTTTCACAATATCTTCTAGGGACATACCTGAATTAGATGATTGTGTCGGTGTTTGTGTTGGCCTATTGAATTGCTGAGGAGGATATCTTGTTTGTCCTCCTTGATTGCCATAACTCAGGTTTGGATGATCTCTCCAACCGGGATTATAATGAGTGGAATAGGGATCGTATTTCCCTTGAGATTGGCTAGGAAATCCTCCTACGACATTTGCTTGATGAGTAGAATCTTCTTGCAGAGATGGACACATATCCGTAGGATGTCCAGGTATCGAGCATATGCCACAAACTTTGGTTGCATGTATTTGCCCTCTAGACCATCTGACGAACCAAAGCAGTCAATTCAGAAATTTGATTTTCAAGGTGAGAATGACTTACCTCATTGACACGTTTCGTAACTCCATCCGTTCTCAACCCAAATTGTTGAGAATTTTTCCCCCCATATTTGTGATCAATTGTCTGGCTTCTTCAGGTGTTTTATTTACCAAGGCTCCTCCGCTAGCCGCATCTACCATACTTCTATCCATGGGTAAAAGTCCTTCATAGAAATATTGTATCAAGAGCTGTTCCGGTATTTGATGATGTGGACAGCTAGCACAGAGTTGTTTGAACCTCTCGAAGTACTCATACAGCGTCTCTCCGCTAATCTGTCTGATCCCACATATCTCCTTTCGAATGTTGGCCGCCCTAGATGCAGGAAAAAATTTTTCCAAGAATAATCTCTGCATCCCATTCCATGTATTGATCGAACCCGGAGGTAAATAGTACAACCAGTCTTTTGCCTTTTCTTTTAGGGAAAAGGGAAAGGCTCTCGGTTAATACTTTTCCTCGGTCACACCTTGGGGTTTCATACTCGAACAAACAACGTGGAATTCCTTCAAATGTTTATGTGGGTCCTCACCTGGAAGACCACAAAAAATAGGAAGTAAGTGAATCAAACCAGATTTAAGTTCGAAAGCTACCTCAAGAGTTGGGTATTCGATGCACAATGGTTGTTGATTTAGATTGGGAGAAGCCAATTCCTTCAAGGTTCTCTCACGATCGGTCATCTTTTCCTTTTCAAAAAAAAAAGCAACAAACAAATGAAAAAACACAAACTAAGAAATTAATGTAGCTCCCCGGCAACGGCGCCAAAATTTGGTCGAGTTGTCGAAACCCTCAAATTAATACTGATTTCCCCCAATGCAACAAACTGTAGCAATAGTGGTTACCAGGTCGAATCCCAAGGGAACTAATTAACTTAATCTCCTAGTTGATGTTAAAAATAAAATTGGAGGGTTTTCAAATAAATTACTAAAAATAACAATTACCAAATAAAAGTTAATAACCTAAAAATAAGAAACAAATCAACAATGCAAATTCTAAAATTTAAGGAAAAGAATCAATTCACAAAACTCCGATCCAAGGGTTCATATATTCGATTGTATCATTGATCATTGGTTAAAATATTATTCTTGCGATTCAAGTATTTAACCTTAGATCTATTAGGATAGCCGTAATAAATCTTGTGTTTTCCTAATTTAATCGATCAAACCCAGCATCTAATCGAAACTTATCATTAACCGACTGGGCACGATAGCGTTCCATATCAATATAATAATAGCATTACGTTGGAGAAATTGTTTAAACCAAAATATAAATAATTGGGATAGCCGCAATTACTCAATTTTGTTCCATTGATTCCCTAGGTCAATTGAATATCGGTAAAAGACCCATAACAAAATAACCTAGTTACTACTTGTACCATTCGTTCATGACAATTACGGATCACTGAATTCCTGGATAGCAATGGAAAAAACTAATATTGAATTAAATTGTCAGATTAACCAATATTAGGTTTCCCTAAAATTAAATCAAGAATCAACGAATACTTGAATAAAAGCAAGAAATTAAATTTAGAACATAACCTCACAATGAAGAACAATCAATTAAAATTCCCCTTGAATCAGAAATAAAAATTAGCCACACATGGTGGTAAGTATCATCACAAGATAATCAAAAAAAAGAAAAAGAAAATATATTCCTAAAGAAAATAAAAACCTAAATGGAGAGAGTGACCCTTGTAGCCGTCCCTTGCTTTTTCTCCTCAAGAATGCCTCCTGTGAATATCTCTTGTGTGAATAAATAGTGGTGAGGAGGCAGCCCTGCCTTGTAGAATTTTGGAAAGAATATATATTGACTTGTTGCCCCTTTTTGCCCTACTTCTAATTTAACTAAGACTTTCCAAAATTTAGGAGATTACAAAAGTTCACTCCTACTAAAAAAAAAAAAGATTTTACTAAAAATAAAAATACTACTAAAATGTTGAATTAAAAATTCAAACTCCTCTTATTCAAAGCCCAATAAAAAATGCCTTGACCCAATTAGCTCCAAAATTGCTTCAATAAGTCCAATTTGCTTCAAATCTTCAAATTTAACCTCCTAAAATGAAAATTCAATAAAAACAATCATTAGGGCATTAAACAATCAAATTCAAACCATGATAACAAAAAATAAATTCAATAAATTGCATGTTATCAGTAGTCTAATCATAAAAGAAAAATTCCAGACAATGTTAAGAGGTCTTTCCTCCCTTCCTTAAAGAAAAAGTCTTAGTAATCTGAATGTTAAGAAAATAAGGAAATTATCTTAGAATTCACCATTTTGTTTGAGGGCTGGAGTGCTGAAGGTGACTAAGTAATTTGGATAAGCTTAGATGGAAATAAGCCTAAAAGAACATTAAATTCTTTTCCTTCTCGGCAATTTCCTTCCCAAATTGGAGGGAGGAGAGATTAAGCTCCCTCCAGTCTCCTTATCCTTCTTGTTGAGACACAAAAAGGTGGGCAATATAATATATACTGGGATCCAAACCCAATCTTTTCCTCCCCCGTCCTCACAAACAACACAAAAGATGCTTTAATAGTTTCTTTATATTAGCTTTGAGTATTTTGATGATTTGAGAGCTTATGGTAATTTACTAAGCTTATTATCATTTCTTTGGATGAAAAGCTAAACTGTAACAATTGTTATCTTATGACTCCTTTGAGTGAGAAGAGAACAGTAACTCTTTCTTATAACCTCCAAAGCTGAGACTAGAGCTTGAGTTCTTTGTTGCCCTTGTGCCACCTCGAGAGTCACCAAAGGAAGTCCAACACTATACCTATTCAGTAAATTCCAAGTGGTGGTGATTTCTTTCCTATCCTTTGTTAGTTCCATCCTGAGTGAATTCCTTTCACTGATTTTGTCACAGAACAGTGATGAGGGGACTTATTACTACTTTTCTGTCGAGTATCAGTTCGAAACTTGTGCTAGTTATTTCCTTTTGTGAAGGCTGAAGGGAGAAAGGGGAGAGATGAGTTCCACTTGAATGCTTTCCCTTCCAGTGACTTATAATAAAGGTGGATCGATAAGCCAAGCAGGGAATCAAGGCCTCGGCAATCCCCACAGAAGAACAGCAAGTGATGATATGGATTGCCAACCCCATTGTAGTTACTACACTTCAGTATCTTGCATCCTTCTATTTGAATCCTTGGTTCGTACGATATACTATCCATCTGCTTTACAACCTGGAGACCTATTTTTGGAACGGGGAAATTGTCCATTCTTTGCCTTTGCAATAACTTTTCCTTTTCTTTCTCTCTCTCTTCATGCGCACCGGCCCACAGCCCCCAATATCTCAAGATAATGAGTTGTTAACTTTTTCTTCTTCTTTTATATGATCGTTGTTTTAGATATAACAGACTGTATGTTTTTGCTATCTTGCAGACAGGGATTTATAATTTCAGATCAATTTACTTATTGTCAAAACAAATTGTTCAAATCTTTAAAATCCCCAACAAAATCCAAGAGTGACCGCTGCCTTTTCTCCATCTGCAATCAACTATTGAATGCCTATTTACCTTCTTTTTTTAACCTGGGCCAATCAAGATATATTCTATTTTCTTATTCCTATTAAGGGCTTGTCTCACATTTCCCTAATTGAGCCACCCGAACCATTTGACTTCCTGCTTGGCATATACTTTGGGTTGGAGTTTTGTGTTTAGACAGGGATGGGATGGGATTGTTCCACATGATATTTTCACTTTTGTTCATTTCTATGTGTTAGTTTGCTTACTTGATTCTCACCAGAACCAGTTTGATATTCCACATGATGTAGTTACATTCAATTATATTTTTACAAACCCGATACTTAGTTTGATAATCTTTGATTTATATTTTTACGAACTAGATATTTTGTTGATACTCTTTGGTATTTAACATAACTATAGATTTCATAAGCTTTCACTAGTAATGCCACTTTCTTGAGTCTTTGAACTGGAGAAATTTTATTAGCATTCACTTTGATCTAGATGATATGCTTATTTCCCGAAATTGAAAAGTTTATTACCAAAATATAATAATTAATTGACAAGATTTTGATACTGTGTGCATAAATATACCATTATTTTAGAGCTCTGTCATAATTGAAAGGCTCAGCTGCACATTTACGTCTCTGTTTCATAGTGTAGTGTGTCTCTTGCTATCAACAGCTTTCATGTTGAGAACATGAGTGAAACGTTGTGCAATCTCCTGAGGAATTTTACTTCTTTAGAGAAAGGACTCGAGGGGCTTTATGGGCGTTTATAAGGCTTTTGATAGGTTCGAGTGGTCTTTTCTTTGCATAGCGCTGCACTATTTTGGTCTTCATTCTCCCTGCTTTAATTGGATCATCATTTGGTGTAGATTTATTTGGTTTCTTTAAATTGTAATGAGGGTGGGAGTGGGGTCAACACGAGGCACCACCATTCTTTGGTTTATTTCTTATGCCGAGCTTCTATTTGGAATGGTGCATAAAGGGATATTGGTGGTTGTATCCATAGTTGTAAGTTTCCTAAGGAGAACGAATATATTTATCTCCTGTTTTGTTTGTTTTTGTTTTTATTTTTGCTCTGTAAATCTACTGCTGGAACGAACCTGCAACGCATACCTATAGAGGCTAGTATCATGTTATGGTCATTCCACTGCAAGACATTTTCTTTTGAGTTCGATGTTGAATCAATATGGATGATATTTCTGATACTTTTTCTTGTATGTGCTGTAGGTTTTACTGCATAAACCTTTTGGAGTTTCCCTGGCTTTGAAGGAGCAGCTTTGTCCATCTGGACTTGTTAGTGTTGCTTTGGTTGCTGTATGTTTGGCGCTTGACTACAATAAGCTCCTTGCCCTTTTAAGTTGTTTACCTACGTCTTCTGTCTCCCACTTTGGATTTGACTAAAAGCTTTGTGTATTTTGAAAGCATTTCCATTGTGGTGTTGTGTGTTCTATGCTTTGGATACGAATAAGATTCTGAAATACTGGAATTTCGGATTTGTTTAATGTACTGTCATGTGTTTTCCCAGGAATTGTTCTATTATGTAATCTAGAATTGCATGGAAATGGATGAAAAGCATGAATGGTGGGGGTGTTTCCTTAGTTATATTATATGGATTGATTGCTATATGTTTCGAGACACCAGAATGACCAATGGTGGTTGCTGGATGGCCATTTGGGGAGGACCTCTGATAGTAGTCAATCATCTTCTGCCCCCCACCCCCCTTGAGAAGATGGGACACCTAATCTTAGGCCATTCTGCAGCTGCATGGATTCCCCTTCTGTTGCATTTTGAAGAGGAAAGCCACTGGGTTGGTTGATCTCATCTACATGATCAATGTTTGCTCAGTAAGTTGTTCGATTGAAGATCTATTACCATATTGTGTCAACCTATATGGTTAATATGATTTGGATTGGGAACAAATAAATACCTTCACCTCGATCAAATCTGCCATGGGTGGGGCTGCAGACCCTCCAATGGTTTAGCCTCTAAATCATCTCAGGTATTTCTTCCTACAAGCAAACACATATGTGAGTTGTGCGGTGGAAATGGCCTTCCTGAAAATGGAGATTAATATGTTTACAAGCACAGGGTCATCTGTTGGAATTTCTTGATGATTGTAGGCTTGAATGCATTAATCTCTAGCTTTTTCAGTGTTTAGCGGTGAGCTCCACCCTCATTTTGAGTAGTTAAATTCCATCATACAAAAAAGAAAATTAGACATAACAGGTTTGTGGATGAAAGAAACATTTTATAGATTTGCAAATAAGAGTTTTAATTTTTATTTTTTTAAAAGAAATGTCACAATTGAGTTTAATATTAACAAAAAGGTTTAACCTTTGTATATATGTGAGACACCTAGGACAAGGTTGTCTTCGAAAAAACTTTAAAAAAAAATTATATTTTTAATTCACTTTTAATTGTTAAGGGGATTTTACTAAAATAGGGAAAATCAAATAAAAATTAAAAAATTAGGGTGTTTTTTTTTTTTCCAAAATAGGGAACGTACCACCATCCGATTTCGTAAAAAGTGAAAAAAAAAAAAAAAAGAAGATTGCTTGCTTTGGGAGCGCGCAACTATTGGTGCGATCTCATAGCGCGCTCCGCAACCGCACAACCATCTGTAACCTCCCCAAAAACCATTCTATTTCTACGTTCGGCTAGCCAACGTGTACTATTCAATATTCAAAAACTGCATAGAGTCATAGCAATTAGATATTTCCCACATCCGTCAATCTACCAACACTAAACTGTAGATAAAACTTATTCCAATATAATAACCAAATTCTAATAATATCAAATTTCACAAATATCAAATAGCAAACATCCAAACTCCTGAAACATCACCAAACATCATCAAACTTCACAAATATCAATTACCTAACTTCACAAATGCAAAACTCCAAAAATATCTATCACTACTCCAAAAGCAATTATCAACAAACACCAATATACACATAAATATGAAATAAAAGTTATAAAATTACAATTAATAGATTTTTAAATTACAAAGTTAGAATGTAATAATACATAAAAAAATATCGATATACACAAATATAAGAAACTACACTAAGTACCGCATGGAGGTCGTCTAGCATTTCTACGCGGGTGACGTCTAATGGGAACTGGAATTGAAACCTGCATACCCTCATGAGTCTTGAAAAATTGAATCACAGCAGTCGTATTATCCTCTAAATATCGACGTCGTCTCCGCCGCTGATAAACATTAAGTCGTGGAGGTTTACTCGGTGTAGCGTCATCATGCTCCTTGAAGGCAGGTGTCTGTGTAAACGTCGGGGTGGGTGTAGGAGTCGGATACGAATATATCTAAGTGTCTAAATGCTCGTCGAATACAGGTGTTTATATAAATGTCAGAGTGGGTGTAAGAGTCAGATTCTCAAAGGCACCCGTAGCACTAGAAGTAGAGGGAACATCTGGATCAATATATCCTTGTGTAGATGTCGAAGGACGATTTCTCCGAGGTGTTGTATGTCCGAAGTGCTGCAATGTGTCACATATGTCATCTCTGATATAACTAACTCGATGATCCACTCCAGTGAGAATATCAGAGATTATTAAATGGAGATCTTCGAGTTGGTAGCACTGCAAAAAAAAAAATATTTGTAAGTATAGAAACATTAAGTAAAGAATAAAAGTATTATAAAATGATCAAGTGTTTATGACTTACCATGAATGTCACATCGTCTGTGGTCGGTTGAAAACCCTACTGATATAGATGTACAGAACTACCAATCAATAGGGTTGTTATTTGTCGATACCAAGTCATATAATCAGGTGTCGTTATATCATCATTATAATACTCCTCTCCAGTCACGACATGGTATCGACATAGTGTTGTTATACAGTGATCTGAGGTCGCGCAACCTCATTAATTTTTTTTTTCTTTTTTGCGAATTCGGTGTTGGTATAGTATATGTGGCGCTCTTCAAGGGCGACATCCCTATTTTGGAAACAAAAAAAAGGTCCTAATTTTTTTAATTTTTATTTAAATTTTTCCTATTTTAATAAAAACCCCCCTGATTGTTAAAGTAGTTCTGACCCGAAAAATAGTTTAGAATTGGTTGCAGCATTTACCTTTTTACTTCCCTAACTTTACCTCTCCCATTGAACCTTATCCTCACTACCAAACAGAGTCATTGTAGCCCAGACACCTTAATTTTTATTATACTCATTCCAGAAGTTTCATAGAACCGGTTAGAGAGAGGAAGGGGGCTAAACCTAGAACAGAGAGAGAGAGAGAGAGAGAGAGATTCACATGCACCACTCTGTCTGTCGAGGCTGATTCTTGCCGAACAGACGGATTCAAAAGCGGGTTTGATATGGTGATTGAATCCAAAGCTCGAAGCAAGAATCAACCGCGACATACAAAGTGGTGTATGTGTGTGAGTAGTCGAAAGATCAGTGGTTAAAGCTGTGCAAAAATCTCAGTAGCACGTTCAATGATCCCGCATCATTCATTTCTCCGTCTCCTCTACAGCTCAACAAATCCGCCATGGATAACTTGGACAACCAAAACTTTCTCCAATCTCCATGCGCTTCCACCGCCGCCGCCGTCACCATCTGGCTACCGAACTCTCTCTCTTTCTCTCTCGCAATATTTTCGAAACCCTAACCCTAGCCGCGGTATCCTCCCGTCCAAAATCATTTCACGAATTAATTTTGTAATATAAATAATTATATTAGTATTATTAGTCTAGTCGCGTTGCATATGCGATGCGCCTGAAATAATTTAAAAAAGAAAAACTGAGGAAAAAAATTAATTAATTAATTAAGAGGTAATTAAAATGAATTGACCTTTTTATTCTATTTTTATTAAAATAAATACGTAAATATTTTAATATTATATGTTATAAAAAAATTATCATTATATCTATACCATTTAAAAAAATAGTGTCCTAGAATGTCATGTAAAGAAATAGGTATATTTAAAAAAATATCAAAAATTTAATTATTTATTTTTTTAAACTATAATTAATGAAATTATTCGATATTATAATAATAAAATTATTTGAAGATAGATTAATATTTATTATAATTTTAATACTATTATATATATATATATGATATTTTAAAATAATATAAAAATATTTTTGTTTTTGTGTTTAATATTTTCTCATTTTTCTTATTAATCTCCCTTTTATCCTTATATACCTATCCTTAAATAGAATTATGGTAGTCAAAGTTCAACTAAGCTATGGTATAATAAAATAATCGGAAAAAAATCAATTTTATATTATAAATAAATAATTTGCTATTTTATTTAACTTATATATTCAATTTTAAGATAACATGCAATGTATGCACGGGATATGATCCAGTGTATAAATAAAGTTGGATAATAACTTAGCTTCTTGGTTAATAAAAATATAAATTATTAAATAAAAATTAGACAAATTACAAATTATATTCTTCCTATTACTTAATAAAAATTGAAAATATGGGACGGCTCCGCCGGGTAATTTTCATAACAAATGAGCCGAATACGACGTCGTTCGCTTTCGCCCAAACACTCCCTCCCCTACCCCACTCAACCGCGGGTCGCCATTCATGGTGCCTTCTCACCCAAAAGAGCAAAAATAGACAGTGTAGAGAGAGAGTAGATAAAAGTATCCGCCTCCGCCTCCGCCCCCGCCCCGGGGGCCTGCCGGGGGGGGGGGGGGGAGAGAAAGAGAGAGAGAGAGGGAGCGAGAGCGAGTTACAGAGAAAAAGATGCTAATATCTCACCTCCCAAAACTATACAACCCACAAACCTCACTCTTCCTCCTCCCTAAAATACCCCAGAAACTTATCATCACTTCCACACTTCTCTCCACCACTCAAACCCAGCTCACTCTCTCACTTCACTTCAACCCCAACAATACCCAAATCACCAATTGACGAAACAACAGTAACCCAAGAAACCCATCTCCCAAATTCGAATTTAGAAGATATAAAGATAGAAATTCCAATCAGAAACCTCTTCATCCCTCCGGAAACGGATACTTCCAACACCTCTATTGACTCGAGTGTTGAAGGGTTCTAACATTGTTTTAAGTAAGTATTCAACTGATGCTCTAGTGACTAAGGCTGAGTCTGTGAAGAGTAGTGTCAAGACCGAGGATTGTCCCTCCGATGGTTTTCCTGAGTTTGCTCTTGTTGGTAGGTCCAATGTTGGGAAATCTTCACTTCTTAATTGGCTTGTTCGAAGGAAGAAGCTCGCTCTCACTTCCAAAAAACCTGGTTTGTCTTCTCACTCTCTCTCTATCAAATAGTGTGGATTTTGCTTGTGGTTGGTTGATTCGGATTTACTGCTTATGATGTGGGATGAAGAGTTTTTACTTGTTGGTTGTTCAGCTAAATTGGGAAAAAAATTAGATTTAAAAATTCGTCTGCCCAAAATGCATTTATTGAAATTGTCTTGGTGGATGTTGTATTATTTGAATTAATAGTTAGGATTGAATTGAAATGAAAATGCATATGAAGATGATTAGTCTTCGCTCTCTGAAATGAACCTATTCTATGAAAATGCAAATATGTGATCATGGAGGATTTGGATCTGGTGCTTGTGCTGGGGAAAGTTTTAAAAGAGTCCTTTGTTTTCAACTTAATTGCATGGAGTTTGAATTGGAGAAATGATGTGCCCAAAGATGCCTTTGCTGACTGACAGGTTCTCGCTGGGATTATTCTTGTTAGCTTATGTATATGGATATTGTATAATTTGCATCATTAGAATCAGAGACTAATAAGCTGCTTATTATCCTTTTTGTATTGAAACCTATTAAATGCATAAAACCAATTTTAAACTTAATGCGTCACAATGGATATCTTGACTGCCCCTTGATGGAATCATCCCTTTAGCTTATGTGGGTGGATATTATATGATTTGCGTCATTGGAATTAGAACTTTAGCATATATATGCAGGGGTTTGGGTGAATTTAAAGCATGCCATCACATGCCCTTAGATGATATGCTCCAAGATTGTCTTGGCTGTAATAATGTAGAATTTGTACCGGTATCTAGTGCTATCCAGATCAGATGGTCTAGTACTGTGCTTGTGCACTGCAGGCCTGCTAGTGCTGATAATGATTTTGATTATGTGCATGTAAATCATGATAACACATAATAATGATAGTGTTGTTTGAAAGAGATGAGAAGTTTTCCAAATCATACAGTTTCTATGATCTTGAGCAATTTCTTGTTAGTAAAAGTTGTTGGAGCCATACAGCTTTGGGACATGACTTGTAGTTTTTCCCAGTTGCCTATTTGGTTTGTTCTCATGAAATTCATGAGGAAATTTTACACTTTCTTGTACTCGCAGGGAAAACTCAATGTATCAACCATTTCCGCATCAATGATAGTTGGTACCAGTGGATTTATTTGGATACGGGTATGGGACTTTCGCTGCAACTTTTCTCTTGAAAGTGGCTTTGAAGTTGCAATTGCTACTGCCCCTTCACTTTATTTGAACGAAGGAATGAATGCTGATAGGATCTATATCTTTGGTGCTTTTAAAGGATAACAAAAATTATTAGATTGGGCATCTGCAGCCATAGTATGGTTTGGGATTGTCATCTCCCACTTGTACTGCTATAATCTTGGCTGGCCGGCCCTCTCGAAAGATATTCTTCTAGTAAAGAAAACAAAAAGGGTTCTGTAATTGGAAATTTTGACTGAACTGTTGAAATGAATCTGATGGTTATTTTAACATTCATGTTCCTCGTTTTGAATTAATTTGCTGGGGGGATAATTTACCTGGGACTTTATGTGGTCTAAGTTAGAGCAATTTAGTTTTACTTTCAACTACTTCTGATAAATAATTTGATGGACAAAGGAGGCTACCAGATAATGCTTTAGGATATGTAGCCTTAATTAGTTGATAAAGGCTAAATAATTTACTCTGACAGATGTTTACATGGATATCTGTAGGTTTGCAGCTGCACCACAGGAACTTCGAACAGACTGGGATAAGTTCACTAAATACTATTTCCTAAATAGTCAACCTTGGTATCAGTATTCCTTCTCATAGATGTTAGCATTCCTACTAAGAAAATTGATCTGGAATATGCTAGTTGGCTGGGTGAAAATCAGGTAAAATTTACCTCCCCAAGAATTTCTATTTCCATTTACTATGAGTTTTAAATTAGGTTCATTCGGTACATAAAGTGCTTCTCGGTTTAGTGCGGGGTGGGGGAAGGATGGACGTATATGTATACAATCTTCCCCTTGTATTTTACAAAGAGATTGTTTTCTCGCCTCGAATCCGTGATCTCGAGATCACCAAAGAGCAACTCCACTATTGAACCAAGGTTCGCCCTATATGAGTTTTAAATTGTAAGACTTCCCCCCCCCCCCCAATAGAGGGAGATGCATGGTGTATGATCACATCCTATTGGAATACTTAGATTTGGATTCTCTGTGTGTCCAAGATACCTTTTTTTTTTTGGGGGGGGGGGGATCTCCTGAGTCTTGCTTGTTTCTTGCATATCGGCTACAGCTTGGTCCCATCATATAGATCACTAGGCTGGGCAAATTGGATACAGTAAACGTGTACTTTACATGATGTGAGTGCATTAAACAAGCAAGATTTTCTTGCAGAGGCTTTAGTATCCTGCCATATGGCATCCTGTGCTTGCTTACACAAGACCTTATCTTGTAACGTAACAATAACCTAGAGCACAGTTAGCTCTTTCTTGTTTATATTGGGCCTTAGGTTCACATCTTCTTGGTGGAAGTCGTGACAGATGAGGATTTCTGTGTTTTGCGGATTCCCATGACATTAATTTTCACAAAATGTGACAAGCGGACGGAGGAAAGAGGCCCGAAGAAAATGTGGAAGATTTCGAAAAGTTGATCAGTGGCTTCTTTGAGACCACCCCACCTTGGATAATGACTGTAGTGTTACAAATCAATGTCGGGATGAAATTCTATTGCACATGGCTCAACTACAAAATTACTGGCTTAAGCATTGAGAGGATAGAATAGAAACTTGTGCCACCATGCCGTCTTGTAAGGTTTGTTTTCATAATTTACAGCACGAGTTAAAGATTATGTGTTAGAAATGTGTTGAAACAGATATGAACTACAAAGTGCACTGTTGAATCTCAGTTGATACCATCTGTAACAGATTGAGCAGTTCTGGAATTGGAAATTGAGCAGCGCTGGAAAGACTTATTAAGCTTGACAGCTCTTGCCTCTATCAAAACAGAGGGTAAAATTACCTTGATGCCCTTTTGGATGTTTATACTTTGCAAGAGTTGGATACATTTATAGGCAGAATGTGTATATAAAAGCATGATTTAAAGATCATGAGTACCGATGTCAAAATTGTTTTAATGGAGTATTGTGGTTGTTTTGAAGGGATGGTAACTGCTTTTATCGGTTAATAACCATGGTGTCATTGTAACCATTCAATCTCATTTACCCTTTTGTTAAGCCATCCATGAATTTGTGAACAACTTTGTTTCATATATCTATGCCTTATTTCAGATGCCTAGGTAGGAAACTAAACTTTTTTTATCAAGTTTTTAATTTATGAGTTTTGAAAATGAAAAAATAGATGTCAAGAAAGTTAACTCATTAATTGGATCTAACAACTATTTGAATCGAATTAGTTGCGAGGAAGCAGCTGATTGATATCTTGGCCGTGGGGCTATGTTGCTGGGGCCCTATGACTCTAGTTATGTGTCAGACTAAACATTTTACAAAGGGGATAGCTCTTTGGTGGTTTACCCATCTATCGACTCATTCATAACATGAAATTTTTATGATTTTGGACTTCTAATTAACACAATTTTTGAAATGTGCCAAGTTACATTTCTCTTGTACATGTATATTATATTTATATTACCTATTTATTTCTTTTTATTTGATACCACAAACAATTAATGATCCTCTAATATTTCTCAATTTTAAGGCTATGGAAATTGGTGGTTTCCATATTTTGTTTGAGGATTATTTCTAACTTTCTTGCCAGATGATGCTTAAGCATGTTTGATTGTTTCATAAATATTTTATAAATAGTTCAGTTAGGGTATCCAAAAAAAAAAAAAGTTTGGGTCACCATTTTAGTCTATTGCAGGTGCAAACTAAATGGGTAATGGAGGTTTGAATCTTAAAGTCTTTTATTTGGATAAAAATACAAAAAGAAAATGGAGCTAGGGTTTGGTGAAGGATTTGTGAGCAAAACTTCATTTAATGATAACTAAATTCTGGTGGACTATAGAAATCACAGGCCAAAAACTTGAAATATATGTCATGTTGTGAGCCTCTTTGTAAGTTTTCTCCTATGCGATACTTCATTACTCTTTTGGAGAAAAATTTAACTGAAATTATTCTGTCTAAAATTTAGGGGTTAAGTTCTTTTCCTCACAACATTTTCCCTTTATTCTTTGCCTCATCTGCCAAACGCAAGGCTGTTGTGCTGTGCATCTCCAGGAGGGATGGGCCGTGTAATTTTTTAGAGAAGGAAAAATTTTGAATCCTGTTGCGCATCACCAGCCATGCAGAAAGGCTTGACCACATGTAAAATTTGAAATCTGCTGCATTCCACATCTATCCAAGCTAACTTTTTTTTCCTTCCTCAAATTAATTCCAAAATCATAGTTTTATCAAAGCCAAAGTTATATAAAAAAAAAATGCTGCGTATTTTTGTCTGATTTTATTACTTTTCTGGATAACAGAAAATTAAACTTCCGACTTCGGCACACCTAGATAACATGATAATTCACAGCACACAAAAGGTCGCCCAAGCAGCAACCGTGCATAACGAAGGTTCCGGGGGAAGCTGGAGGCTAGTGGACAGTTTCCTTTGGGCCTTTTTTTTAGGGGGAGGGGGTAGGATTTAGGGTAGCTCTATTCATTCATAAGGAAATTTTATAACTTTTTAAACACCTTATTGTCGTATAAAAAACCTGTCCAAATTAATAAATAAATATTGCATGAAGGGAAAGGGTGGAGGTAGTATTTTGATCGGAAAAAAGGGTATACCCGGGTAGAAAAGAGTAGAGGAGAGGGCACTCAAAAGCCTTAGGTCCTGGAAAAAGACCAACCCAAAATTTGCAACCAAGGTTTCAAGTTCCATACTACTAACCCCATACATAGCAAGTATGAAGTCTTCAGAACAGGCAATTTGACCAAAACGATATCAATGCAGAAAAATAATTAATCCCAAAAAGGGAAGTGGTGGCTCCAATCATGCTGTGTAGACAGCAAAACAAATGACAATAACATATGCAAGCCATATGAAAATCCATTTCCTAGAAATCACAGTTCCACTCCTAACGTTACATGGTGATATGAACATCATGATCAAAGTCAAATATTGACATGAACTTCACAAAAACCACAGTAAACACGTTACCAGCAAAACCACCACCAGCATAATATCAAAGAGTGAGCGATTTAAGTTCATCCAGCAGTTCTTAGCAATTTGCATTGGCAACAATTCCTATTCATAATGATCATACTCTCAACTGTTTCAGACATTGAGGCACTGATTCCCTCACAAATCAAAAATTCAAGAAACTCCAACAACATAACTTCTGCAATATTTGGAACAAAGAGAAACAAGAAAGAATACACTTAGAGAAGCCACACAGTAACACCACCAATTACGAGCCAAAGCTTCTCTAACAAAACAAATGTAATGTGACTCAGCCACATTACATGCAGATATTTACCATAAAACAAAATCAGAATTCATATGAAGTGTACACATGAAGTGGGAGAAAAAAAGAAAAGATAAGAGGTTAATCTTTTCAGTCTCTCATGGAAACATCAAGGAACGCAATCACATTGTGCTTGTTAAAACTTAGCTGGTAAGGAAGATTAGGCTCAATACCACCCCAAAAAATAAAATAAAATAAAATAAACTCATCAAAAACCGAATACATGTTGTCTAGTTGTCTAAAGAAATACGTCAACTAAAAGATTACATTCCCAAATTTTAAGGACACTCTAAAAGATGCCAAGGCTTCATTACATTTTTTAGCCCAAGAAGAAAAATATAGAAACGGTAGTTCCAACTATAGCTGTGGTTACGCACCCTGTTGACACAGGTATCCAATGAAGAGCTAGGAATTTAGATATCAGTTATTTCCAATGGTAGGCAATGATCGTTTTACGTTGCACCGCATTGATACCCTCCCTCTAGCTTCCCCAAAGACAATGATTTTACTATTTTGCCCGCCATTTGAATGTTCACAAATATTACCACGTTTTGGACTGGGAATATGGTACTCCACATGGCTCTGCTCTCAGCTGTGCTCCTATCTTCTCTTTTTTCTCACACAATTCTTATTCATTTTCAATCTCATTATTCTTCTCTATTTTAGCCCATGACAAGTAAAAAAGCTCTTGACCTGCAAACTTGAGACGGACGGAGGAAGAGGACAACTTTGACCAATCAGCCAGCATCATCACCAAACAAAATTCTAATTCCCAGTTTCCCAGTTTTCATCTACCTCATTTCCATCCTATCGCAATAACTAATTCACTAGTGTTTAATTCGCAAATATAAACTCTAAGGCATGTCTACAATAAAAAATATGGTTTCAATTTCAATAATTAGAGGTCCAAAAACTATCAGGCTATGCCAGGATGATTGACAAAATAATTCTCCAGTAAAAATTAATACATTGTGTTTTCTTTTGCTTGCAAGAACCCGAACATATCCTTCCATTTCTATTCTGGCACTAAACCAATGGAAGATTATAAGAGACCTATTGAAAATTTGGAACCAGAATGAATGCTTATTCATAGGCATAATCGGATGGGGAAGTTGGATATTGCTTTTACTTCCACACACAATGTCCTGATTGATGACCTACTATTGCAAATTCAAAATTTCCAACACCTCCCCCCCATAATCCATTCAATAAAAGTTCATGTTATAACTATGATGTGAGGACAAACCCATGGGCCACAAGAAAAGACACGACTCAGTCTTGGTCATACAGAAAAATGATCAAGATTTTACAAAGTTACAAACTCTTATATTGTGATGTGCCAAAGAACATGTACGATGACCGTTCAACATAATACATGTTCAGAGGTTAAAATGAAATGGGTCACATAACCATGTACTATGTACATCCAACAGATCAAAGGAACCAAATGCAAACTGTAGCAAATATAGGACCAAAACTTCAATTTGGATAAACACGGATATTCGAAAAATAGCATAAGTAATTGAACCTCTGATATATAAGAAACAGGTTATCCATGAAATCAGGAAACAATTACAGAAACATTAGCTTCCAAAACTTGTTCTCTCAATAACTCCAGAACAATTATACTCAAAAAAACACAATAAATAAAAGAAAAAAACACTAGCCTTCAAAATCTCTAAGATGCTGCCGCAGTTCCCTTCTTCCTTGGAGCAGCTTGAGTACCTAAAATCATCATATCATCAAGATTCAAAACACATCCAAAATCAAAATTCAAACAAAACCCAAAATCACAAATAGATCAAAGAGCACAAAACTTCGATCAAGTAAAGATAGTTTTAGGGTTTTGACCTTCTCTGAAGTTGCTCTTGAATCTGGTCGGCACATGACGGAGATACCTCATACGACCAGTTCCTGTTGTCTTCCTCCTAATTGCTTTCACACTCCAATTATCTAAAAGTTGATATCAGATCTGGGTGAGAAAATGGAAAATTGAAACGGATTCGACAACAAGAAATTAGGGTTTTAGAGAGTGATTTACATTTTCTGATGCGACTTGAAGGGTAACCACAAGAACCGCAACGGCTCTTCTGGAGATGGAAGCTACGTCGTCCGCATCGAATGCAAAGCGTGTGCGTCTTGTTTCTCCTCTTACCAAAGCTTCCTGTTCCTTTCCCCTGTAAAAATCAATCTTGGTGATAGAGAGAGAGAGACACACGACATAAGAGAGAAAATAGTCTACATAGAGAGAGAGAGAGAGTACCATTTTGTGAGTAGCAGAAGCCCTATAATCTAAAGGAGAAAAACAGCAACGGAGAAGAAACTATGGAATTTATAGTAGGAAATGAAATAGTGTGTTAGGGTTTCGGTGTCTGTTGGACTTAGGCTTGGTTGGTATAGGTTGGGCCTAGACAGTGAGAAACCGGGTGAGGCCCATCTCCCCACGGTTGTGTTAAGTTCTGGACGTAGCTCTAATTAAGTCCCTATTGTTCATAAGATTTTCTGGGTCCTTACTTCTCGTAAGATACAAGGGAACCCGAGTTTAGGCCCAAGAAACAATTGGGTTGGGCCTAGTCAGGAAGAGAGGTTTCAATTGGTGTTAAAGGAGAGAGTTTAGGTGTGTCCAAGGAGTCTAACGACAACATCCATTTTTTTTGCTCATCGCATTATTTAAAATTCGATTTCTGTTATAATAAAAAAAGAAAAGAGTTTAGGTTATCCTCAAAGAGATAGCTTAATGGTCATAACCTTCCTCCCCTAATCTAAATATCCCAAATTTAAATTTTTGTGTAACAAAAAAAAAAGAGAGTTTAGGTCTCAGATTCGAGTCATAAGAATAGAAAAATGAGATTTAAAAAAGTCAATCTCTTAATGGGTTTTATAATATTCAAACCGGATTAATCGAACGAAATTTATATATCGATCGGTAAAATCTCAAAAAAAGGGAGAATTTTTAAGAAAATAACAAGCAAGCCTTAGTATAATATTTAAAAGATTATATTAGGAGAACTATCTCCTCAAATGAGTTTAAGAAGTATTTCAATTGAATTATTTAGATTATAATTTTAGATATCGATTCGATATTAAAAAAGAAAAAGAAAAGGAAATGGTAAAGATAATATACCACTGGAGTACAAAAATGACATGACTTCAAACACTAGACTAGGTGTTATGACCGGAGCCCATGTGATTCCTTAAATCAAGTTCTTATATTATATAAAGACAATTCAAGTCACACCAGCCGGTCTTGTAATGTTTAAAATAAACTTGTGTATGTCAATTGCAGTTTTTAAATTAAATAATAGTATAGTAGTTTTTAAATTAAATAATACTATAGCACAAATAGATATAATCTGACAAATAATATATTTAATAATTTGTAAATATGTTAGTTCGACTAAATTTGATTTGAGTCAAATTGAACCCTTAAAGAACACATATCTCCTATGTCTATTTTTTCCATTCATAATATTTAAATCTAAAATCTTATTTAAAAGTTATCAATGTTCAATCACTGATACAACTATGCGTTAATATCAACTTTTCTATTATCACTCCAAAAAAAAAAAAAAATTAAATAAGGTAAGAACTAGAAAAGAACAAAATTAAAAAGACAAAATTCCTATTAAATTTCTCTAACCCCACATTGCCCACCAAGTCAAACATGCAAACACACAGGAGGAAGTTATAAAGAAAGCTCTAAAAACTCAAGAATTAAGTTGTTTCACTTTTTTATTTTTAAAAACTATTTCTATACTCTTTTTTATAAATAAACTGTTTGATAAAATATTTTTTATAAATTTTATTTTTAATGAAATTATTATAAAGCGTATACACATAAAATATAATTTTTTCTTTTCTTCATATATCTACATTTTAAAAATAAAAGATATGATACAAATTATTCATAAATACATGATAATTAAGGGTTTAGACGAGAAGATAGTTTTTGATAAAAATAAGTGGCGTAAAAGTATCCGCACAAGTTAAACCAACTCTCTTTTTTTTAATCATCCTCGTATTTATCTTTTAAATGACTGACCCCAGTTATTGAGATTAAGACGTAGATTGTTGTTGTTGTTATTGAAAAATAAAAAATATAAACACGAATAATTAAAATAAAAATAAATTAATTATTTTCCTAAACTATTAAAATCAAACATTTATAAATATAAAATCATTTTTATAAAACATAAAGAACAAAAAAAATTTTAAAATAACATAAATCATATATTTATGAACACCCAAATCATATAAATGGAATAAAAAAATGCTTATAAATATATCTGGAATTTATAAATATATTGGGAATTTATAAAAAAATATTTAAATCCACACAAGTAATATATTTATGAACATCCAAAGTCATAAATGAAATAAAAAAAATTGAACATATTTGAAATTTATTAAAAAATATTTAAATCCATCCAAATCATATATTTATGAATACCTAAACCATATAAATGGAATAAAAAAATATTTATGAACATATTTGGAACTTATAAAAAGGAAATATCTAAATATACTCAAGTTATAGCATTTTATAAATATATTTATTGTATAGATATATTTATAGCATGGATATATGGTTCCAGAAAAGCTGGACATTAAAAAGAAAAGGAGAAGAAAAATCTTCTCTCACGAGTTTCTCCTTTAAAACTTCTTTTATAATTTTTTTATTTAAAAAAGGCTATTTAAAAAAAAAAGAAATTTTATTTGACATGGTTTTTTTTAAAAAAAGAAGTTGAAAAAAAAAATCCTATCAAATAAGCACCAAAATGAATATTAATTAAGTGCAAGTAACTCCTTTAATATTCCACTCTATTTTCATTTTATTATTTTATAATTTTATAATTATTTTATTTTATTTTTAATTTGTTTCTAATCCTTTGGGTTGGGAGTTAACATCAAGAAGCATTGAAACTAGGGATGTTCATCGGTTCGGTTTTCAAATTTTTCGATTAATTTGATTCAGTTAATTCGGTTTAACATTTTTTAACCCTAAACCGAAAACCGAACCTAATTCGTTTAAATTCGAAATTCGATTTTCGATTTGAATTCGAATTGAATCGAATAAATTAAATAAATCGATTTTGATTTTTAAAATCTAAATTTTCACATAAATCTAATTTAATCAAATTCAAATTGATAAAACAATGAATTTTTTAATTACTATTTTATTGTTTGCTTAAAAAAGAAAAATTATCAATTAAAGTTTGAATAAAAGAAAAAGAAAATAAATAATAAATAATCAAAATAAATAAAAAATGAGATAATTAAAATTTCTAATTCAATTTTCGATTCGAATTCATATTAAAAATCTCAATTCGAAATTTAAACTAAAAATCAAATTGAGAATTCAATTTTAATCAAAAACTAATTTAAATTCAAAATTTAAATTGAAATTTAATTTAATTCAATTTAATATTCAGTTTCCATCAAATATTACGCACCCAATTGAAACTAAGTTAGGTCACAGGACGCTTGTCTAGCCACTTGCATTTCTCTTCTGTCATTCTTGGGAAAGATGAATTCTATCACCAAGACGTTGTCCCCTAGCTTTCGGTGGGTCTGAGTTATGGAGGGCTGATCTGAGTTCTGAACCCATCCCATTATTTCATTTCATGTTTGTGTACTCTTGGAAGTTCACTCAAACTAGAAATGCCACTTTTGGGGAATTGGGAATTTTTTGGAGTAAAGTCAGCTCAACGTACCCTTATTTTTTAGGGTCATAGGACCAATTTGCGATTGGTGGGACTGTGGCCCAAAAAGAAGATTCAATCCAATTTTACATTTTGTCCACCGACTTTTTTATGAGCATCAATTTTGGGTTTGTTGTCTCTTACCATGTTTTTTTCTTTTATTTTAAATAATCTAATTTAAATATTATCAAATAAAATTTAAAAATAAACTCTCATAATATATATATTTTTTTAATTTTAAATTTTTAATTTTAAATTTTATTAAAAACCTTATTATCTTTATCCATTAAATCGACCGTTAATTAATTTCTCACACTTTTATCCACACAAACAGTGATATTGGGCTCTTGTACTTAATATTTCTCTTACCATTGCCGACTTATATAACATTAACATTCAATAATGTGGGAGAGACCCAAAATAAATCAATAAATAATTTTACATAATAGTTCAGTTCTATTTAAATAATTTTTATTTGATTTAAATAACTTTTTAATAAATTTAAAATTATTCAAATTTAGAAAATATTAGTTTTTAATAAATATTTGACTGATATATAATATTTGATCTATTTGATTCTTGACCCATTTGATCTATATAATTTTTTCTAAAATTTTTATTTTTCATTTGTAGAAATATCTCAATTTAAATCATTTTACCAATTAAATCAAACATCCACACATTTTATATGCAACCATACTTAAAAAATTTGCATTTTGATAGGGCTCTCTCTCTCCTCTCAGTCTCTCTCTCAAAGCTCTCCAACATGTTTATAAAGACGGTATTTGTATGGAAAAAAACAAATACTTAAGTTTCTTAATTAAAATATATTATCTATCAAAATCAAATTAATTATTGATTTGATTTTAAAAATATTTAACCATTTTATTTTTATATTTTCAAATTTGTAGCAATTAGTTTTTTTATATAAATCCAATTTATCATAATAATTTATTAAAATAATTAAGTACTAGGGTTCATATTATTTTATATTGCTTCAATTCACGTTTTTAATATGGTATCAGAGTCATATTCAAATTTTTTTCTAACTCGTTATCAGAGTCGGAGTCAGAGCAAAAGTCAGTACTAGAGCTATATTTAACTATCTTCAACATGAGTTATAATCATAAGTGAACAACCACTTACCCGCCCACACACATCTCCAAAATGTGCTGATTAATTTAGAAAAGAATAATTTTCAGATAGGAAAAAACACCCTAATTTAATGTCTTCTATATAAATTCTCTTGATTTTTCGTTATACCATATTAAATTTGAGAGAAGATATTATAATATATTATCTTTTAAAATCCAATCAATTAATAATTTGATTTTAAAAATATTTGAATTTCTTTGTTTTTATGTTTTCATATTTGTAATATTATATTACAATGAATTTTATATATATGTATATAAATCTAATTTATGGTAATAATTTATTGAAACAATTGATTATTAGGGTTCATATTATTTTATACTGTTTCCATTTTGATCTCTAATATCATATTAGAGGGATATTCAAATATTTTGTAATATGTTATTAGAGTGATATTTAAATTTCTTTCTAACTTATTAAAAAAGAAAATGAATATAATCTGATACCATATAAAGGAAGGGAATAGAAACAATATAAAATAACATAAATTCTGATATTCTATTATATCAATGAATTATTATAATAAATTAAGTTTTTATAAAAAACCACCGTCACAAGTGTGAAATATAATATTACAAATATAGAAATATAAAAATTAAAAAATTAAATATTTTTAAAATAAAATCAATTACAGATTTGATTTTGCTATATAATATATTCAAATAATATATAATTTTTAAAAATTGTGTTGCACCAATTTTTTCTAGTCCATGCACACTCTTTTTTGCCGTTGAATCTGCGTTGCAAACGACGAATGTTGACATGGGACTTGTGATGGGGCTGATCATATCATAGGCTGGATGGAAAATGAAATAAATAATAATAATAAAAATAATAATATATGTGTTGGAATTTTGTAGTTGCACTTGCAAATCCCGTGAATCATGCAACCCATGCAGATTCAAATAATACATGCTTCTCTAGTCAAATAGATCTTTGAATAATAAAAACACTTACTCAATTTATGATAAAAAAATATTAATTTTAAATACTTTTTGTTAATAATAATAATAATAATAAGTTGTGAAGCAACTCTTGTGTTTCTTGTGTTCTTGTGTAAGGAGTTCACTTGCTTCTTATTACTACAAAATAAATAAATTATTATCATAATATATGTAAAATTATAAATTATATTATTTTTTATTAAATATTAAAAAGAAACTATATAAACTCATTTCACTAGATAATTCCCCATGATTCCCAATTTACAAATCAACACCTCATGAAAAATCGATGAGGAAAAATGCAAAAATAAATATGCTAATCCGAGTTGTAGATATTAATCGATCCAAAAAAAGTATGATAAAATCTTTTAATCAATAAAATATACTAACTCTCTTTGTAAAATACGAATTTCCTAATAGGTTTTCGTTAAAATTATAAAAGAGGTTAAATCATCGAAATTAATTTAATTAAATCTTATTCGGTTTATAGGATATTTTTTAAATTCAATTTAAAATATATTTTAATCAATTTTACTTGATTTGAATAATTAAGACAACTTTTTAATATTTTAAATATATTAATAAAAATTATCATGTAAATTTTGATTATTATTCCTTTGATTTGTACTTTTTAAAATTATGATCAAAATTAGTCTAAATTTTCGGCCACATCACCGCAATCAATCTCATTTCTTCCCTTTTTCCACCTCGTGAAAGGGAATAAGAAATTGAGAATGTTCTACTTTACGTGGCAATCTATGATTGGTTCTCTCTAAATAGCAAATTCGCATCACTCGCACTTATAACCGGTGTTTTTTAAAACCGGATCGATTCTACCGGCCCAATAAAAAATAAATGACGTAATTGTTATTATTAAATCAGATAAAATTAAATTTCATTAAAATTATTTAAAATCAATCAAAACTATAAAATCGATAAATCATTCAAATCATTTTGACCAATTTTTTATCATAGATAGTGTTTTTTATGCATAGTTAATATAATAATTTTTTTATATCAAAATATATAAATTTTATTTTATTTTAAAATATAAATTATATATTATATGATATCAGATTAATATCATTCGATTCATGAAACGGACCGATAATCAACTAATCGTTAACCGACGGTTTGGACGAATTGTTTTAAGAACATTGCCTATAATGACACAAGCCCAGCTCTCCTCTTATCAAACAAACCATAGCCAGAATCCAGCTTGAAGAAATTGAGAGGAAATCCCAAAATGGAGAATCGATTTAGACTCAGTAGAATTCCTAGCATATTACCTTCCTCATTAGTCCCCTGTCGTTCATTAGTCTCCTCAGATGTCATTGAAAAATCACTCATCGTCCCAAAAACACATCAAAATCTCCAATTCCATCGACCTCAAGTCCCAAAACTTCACTTATATCCTTCAACAACCAATTCCCACAATCCCAAACCCTCTAAATCCGAAGAAAAATCAACCCCATCAAATCAAAATCCAGTTTTTGGTCCCAAATTGCCTCTAGATTCATACTATAAGCGGGGGACTGGAAAATCAAAATTCGACAAGGAGAGAAAAAAAAGGAGCAAAAGAATTAGCTCTTCATCTGCAGACACTAATAGTGGTTGGTTTAGTAGTGAAGAAGATTTCTTCTCTGCATTGAGTTTTTCTTCTGATGATTCTTCAGATACTCATCACCAAAAACAGAGCAATTTACGCAGAAAACAGAGGAAACAGAGCAAATCTGGAAAAAAGCCAAAATCGAGGAATGCCCATATGGAAAATTTCAATGAAGAAAGAATCTATCAATCTGAAAATGCAATTTTTGACCAGAAAAAGGGTAGAACTGCCCGGATGAGGAGGCCGGTTCGGGTTGGGGAGGCGGGTTTCAGGGCAATTCGTTTTGTGATGGAAGGCAGAGTCAAGGAGAGTTTTGCATTTGAGAAGAGTTCAAGTGATCCACATGGTGATTTCAGAGATTCAATGGTGGAGATGATTGTTGAAAAGCAGATTTTGGAGAGTGAAGAACTTGAAGAGATGTTGCAGCGTTTTTTGTCCTTGAATTCACCTTATCATCATGAGGTAATCGTTGAGGTCTTTTCAGAGATTTGGCAAGCTTTATTTTCTAATTAGATTGGTGGGTTTGTTCATATTCTTGTTAAGATAAATGATTCTCTCAGCCTCGTATTTACCATGTCCTAGTCATTTTATGTTAGTTTTAGCAAATGCCTTCCTTGTTGGGTAGAAAATAATTTCATTAACCATTCTTGGTGCTTAGAGCATAAAAGAGTACTTTTTTTTTTTAATATGTAGAGAGAATCAAACTTAAGATATAATAGCAGTTAAACTATATCTTACTCACCTGTAAAAGAGTAAATGTGAATCGATAAACTCGTGTTGCATTTTTTTCCCCTCACAAGGCCATCAACCTTGAAAATTGAATACCCTCCTCCCACATTAAAATATCTAATTTAAATTATAGTTACTATTTAGATAATAAATCTGTCAACTCTACTAAAATATCAACAAATCCAAACTATAAATCAACCGACACCATTCAAGGTCTCAATTTCATACCTAGTCAAGAATCTCAACCATAATTCAAGTAAGTTGAATAGTCATAGGTGTATAAGTTGTTTCTTTTAATCGAGAATTGAATTCATAACTTTTAGATCATGGGGTTTGCTCCTCTATTTGGGGAATCACCTTGATGGTAATTAGGGTTTCTTTTGTGCTAAAGGAGGTATGAAGAAGTTTTGTACTATCTTTAAAGCTTAGATAGCTTATGATTGTTGGGGTAGAGTATAGCATTTGGGAAACTAATTTTTTTTAAAAATTTTTTTGGGGAGGTTTTAGAGACTCACATGCTTGTTTCTTGCAATTGCAAATGGTGCAAACAAACAAAGGACATGGATATGAGTGAGGACTGGTTCCCTGTCCGGTTTTGGCAGAAGTTGATGGATGATTCATATGGAATATGTACCTTAAAAGACAAATTAATATCGATCATATATGATTTCTTTGACTTGTTCTATTTTATTTTTTTTTTTCAAAAAAAACACTTATATATATATATATATTACCCATCTGGGAATCTCTTTTGTTTCTTTCTCCTTTGCAAATGTACATATTTTTTATTAAACTTCTTTCTTTAAATTGAGTGATCGAATATTCTACCATCTTAATCATAAGTTTCGAACTCGATCTCTGGGAATCTAAAAAAAGAATTTGAGAGAGTCAACCTATAAAATAAGCCTAACAGTGCTCAGACTGGATTAATCGAGCGAAGTTCGGACACTAGTCGGTGAAAACAAAATATATATATTATTTTGTTTTATTTTTTCATTTTTCTAAATTAAAATATAATCTTTTTATAAGAAATATAGAGTTTCTTTATAAGAAAGACTATATTTGTTATTAGATCACTAATTTTTAGTTAAAAAAACCCTAAAAATATCTATTTTTCCAAACATCAGCTAATAGTAATCCCTTTTTTTTAAAAAAAAAAAAAAAAACTTTTTAGATGGAGTTTTGTAGTAAGTGTTTGGTGGTTTTTCATTTGTCTTTCATTAATCACAGGAATCACCTTCTCCCTACCAACCCCACACGTATTTAACTTAGGAAAACCAAAATATAAGGAAATGTGCTGTGGAAGACGTGTGCAGGATTAACATATTTTGAAAATTGAGAAGTCAATTTGCCATATAATCTTCTTATGCCCATCCTTCATATTTTTGAATTAGAATTAAAAAAGTATATCAAAAATATAAAATTTCTTTTTTTTTTAACTAGGTAACACCTGTTTGTTTTAGTATTGAACCAATCAAAATCCAAGATTTATTCGATTAATTCAGTATGAGTATTACGAGATCCATTAAAAAAGTTGGCTCTCCCAAATTTTTTTTCATTTTTCCATTCCCAGAGGCTGAATTCGAAATTTCTGATTAAAATGATAGAGTATATGATCACTCAATCCAAAGGAGATAGATAACACCTATTTGATTAACAGAACAGAGTTGAGACCAAACCAAGGATGGGTATAGGAGATCCTCCTTACTCCCATTCTATATATATATAATTGGTTATGACTAATCCGTTTCGATTAGTTATCAGATCCAAGTTAGATGTTGGATTTCTTAATATCTGTTTTTTCTTTTTCAATATTTAAATTTGAGATTTTGATTAAGAGAGTTTAGTATCCTACTACTAAATTCAAAGGTCGTTGGTCCCTTGATGGACCATGAATATTTAAAATTTTTTCAATTTATATATAAATTATAAATTTAATAAAAAGGGACAAATAACAAATGAGATGCCCATGTATTTTAAATTAACACATAAACATATAGCTTTTCTTATTTCTAGCAAAAATTTAGAATCGCCCTTACCAAAGCAGCAAGAAATCATCGAAACAATCAAATCTAAAAGTCTACATTTATTTAATTTTAGGAATCATATAAAATATTTTCAATTACAATTAATTAATACCAACAGACAGTTAAGTTAATAAAATAGAATGCTAAATTTCTTAATCAAATTTATGATTTAAAAGTTAGAAATAAAAAGATTATGCTAAGAAAATCATTCCTAAATAAGGCTTAATAGACGCTTGAATTAAATTAATCAGAGTATGATTCCGAATACGGGAGGTTTGGGGAAAAAAAATCAATTAGCAAGTCTCATTAATTTTTTAAAAGTATTATAATAATTTTCTACCACAATTTTTTTTTCTTTTTAGCGGTACCTCTGTAAGTGAACCACGGGCTTGAGCCCAATTACAAAGACACAAACTAGACAGACCTTGAGCCTATGCCCAAATGTGAGCCCTTATGTGATCAGGCACCCAACAAAGACGTCTCTGATTTCTTTATTTTCGGGCCTCCGTCCCATATCTTTGGTGCTCCATCATTTCATAAGGGTTAAACTCGCTCTCCCCCAAGCCGACGACTGAGTTCCAGGCCCAATATATACAATCACACATAATCTTTTTTTTTTCTTTAAATAATCAATAAGTATTCAGAATTATATTTTGATTAATGTAATTTTAATATTATCGGACTCAGTTTAGAGTATTCTTTTAATATATATATTTTTTTATTTTTAAGTTTTGAATTTGATATTTAATTAAAAAAATTAATATCTTTACCCATTAGACCCCATTAGACCGACTGTTGATTGGTCAATCACAAAGTCATTACATTCAGATAATTTCATTCAGTTGAGTAAATTTAAGATCTAATTATAATTATAGCTTATTTAATAATTGTAAAACGGGGTTAACTAAAATTCCACGATTTCTTTATTAAATCAAATAAAAATAAAAATATATTGAAAATTTTAATGAATAAAATAATAATATTTCATGTGCTTCGATTTCCGTTGTGCAATATAAAAAAAGGCCTGCTCTGTTTTTGAACATCTTCATGGTGATAAAGTTATAAGTTAGACATCAAATACGATGGGCATAAATTAAAATATATAGCACTTTGTTATTGAACTATGCCGATTTTCGTTAATTCTTTCTTCCAATGAAAAGGTAGACTATGAGATAAACCTTGAAATGAAGGATGTTGATCTTCCTTTTTTTTGTTTACAAGTAGGGATGTTCTCAATCAAATCATTCATCCGTCTAAATTATTAGAATATCGGGTTATTTGGTTCAGATTTATAAAAATCAAGTCGATTGAATAATTTTACCTAATTAAAAATTCAGATTAATAATTCGATTTGAAAAAATAAAAATTTTTATTTGGGCCATGTCCGACAATTAACAAAGCTATGAAATTGGTAAGTAATTTGGTTCGGATAAATTGTTATTTTAAAGTTAAATAGATTTTCCAACCATTTTTATATTTTATGAAATTTGTTCGGGTAAATGAAATACAAATCATTTAATCCGAAATTTAATTTGAGTAAATTAGTTCGAATTTTATGTGATTCGATTAGATTCTTGATTGGATTTTTTAAAGTTTAAAATCTGAATAATCTGAACCAAATAACTTGAAAAATCGAATACCCATCTGAATGAATATCCCCAGTTACAAAGGAGTGAGAAAACTAATCTCTAAATAAGGCAAGACGCCAAATATCATTAAGAAGATATCGATACATTTCACTTGGATGAGCATCAAACTCATGGATCCCGATGGGACCAAAGGTCAAAATTTTGCTAACACGTCAACACATACATTGCCTTCACCAGAAACAAACAATATGTAACAAACCAGCTCTTGAAGATGGTTTGTTCAGCTGAAGGTCTGAAGTTGCATTTGAATGGAAATGAATTAAGGGTCTCGATAGGTTGCAGGTTGTAATAGGAGATTTATAAAAAATGAAGAGAGGGAAGAAGAAGAAGAAGAAGAAGAACATAACTAAGGAAGAAAAGAGACAGAGAGATAGAGAAGACAATTTGCTAAAAACCAATTCTTGATTCCTCATTCACTTCTGTACAAACTATATGGTGTTTTCAGTTTCCCAACTAACCAATTAACTAACTAACTACAACTACTTCTTTCTACCATTGATTGGACTGATCTATTTCTATACTTTTTTATTAGCCATTACATTTAAATCTTGCATTTGTTACACATTTTCTCCCCATTGAAGGAATCCTTGTTCTCAAAGATTGAAGCTGGGAAACTGAGCTATGATGAAATTCAAATCTTACCAAGTAGACTCTTCAGGACTTAGATTGATCCATCGAACTAAAATTTGAGTCACTAGTCTGTTGTCCCGCCAAATAACTCTCCTCTTTAGAACAATTTCTAGTTCCACCAATGTTTGTCTGTCTGATCCTAGCAATGGTAGTGTTGGCATCGTTGTTTTGTTAGGTCCCAGTTTTTTCTTAAGTACTGAGACATGAAAGACTGAGTGGATCTCGGAATCAGAAGGTAATTGTAGCCTATAAGCCACCTTCCCAACTCTTGCGATAACAGGAAATGGACCATAGAACTTTGAAGAAAGCTTAAATTGCTTCCTTAGTTCTATTGATTACTGCCTATATGGTTATAATTTCAAATAGACCACGTCCCATACTTGAAATTCCCTCTCTGATCTCCTGAGGTTTGCATACATTTTCATCCTGTTTTGTGTCTTTGAAAGATGATCTTGAAGGATCTGAATCATTGCTTTCTTGTTCCTAATAAAATCTCCAGCAGTTGGTGTAATTGTAGCTGCATAAGGACCTAAAGGGATTTGTTGAGGTTGATAACCATACAAGGCTTCAAAAGGAGTCATCTTGATACTGCAATGGAAGTTAGTATTATACCACCATTCAGCCAAACTCAGCCATTGGAACCAAAATGTAGGTCTGTCTGAGGTCATGCATCTGAGATAGCGCTCAAGACATTGATTTAGCCTTTCATTTTGTCTATCCGTTTGGGGATGATATGAATACTATTAATTGTATGCCTAGTAACCTGAACATCTCTTGCCAAAACAAGCTAGTGAATACTTTATCTCTGTTAGAAACTATGGAATCTGGTAGTCCATGTAATTTAAAGACGTTATCAATGAAAGTATAAGCTACATTGGCAGCAGTGTATGGATGTTGTAAGGCTATGAAATGTCCAAATTTAGCGAGTTTATCTATGACTACTAGGATGGTATTGCGGCCTTTGGAGTCAGGTAAGACCTCATGAAATCTATGCTTACCTGAGACCAAGCCTGAGTAGGAATTGATAAAGGGTGAAGCAATCCCAGATAAGGACATTCTCATGCTTGTTCTTCTAGCAAATATCATACCCCTGCACATATTTAATCACATGATTCTTCATAGAAGGCCAATAAAATGTTGATTTGACTCTTTGTAAGGTCCCCTGCTGTCCAGAATGTCCACCAGTGGCTATGCTGTACATCGCTGCACTATCCTATCCCTAAGTTGGGACCCCTTCCCTACCATGATCTTCTTCTTGAATTTCAGAAGTCCATCTTGGTATTGGAAGTCAGGATTGCTATTTGGCTGTATGGAGAGCTGAACTATCAATTTTTGGCACTCTTCATGATCCTGATAGCTTTACATTACTTCGAGAATCCATGAAGGTTGAATTACAGATATGGCTATTATGATTCTTTCCTTTTCCTCTCCCTGCAATTCTCTTCTGATAGTGCATCAACCACTCTGTTCTCATTCCCCTTCTTATACTGAATCTCATAATCCAGTCCTAATAAATTTTGTTAACCACTTGTGCTGCATTGTATTGTTAAGTCTTTGCTCTAGTAAGTACCTTAAGCTCTGGTGGTTTGTCCTGATTATGAAGTGGTGTTCCAGCAAATAATGCCTCCATTTGGTCACTGCTATGACCACTACAAATAACTCTTTCTCATATATTGATAGCCCCTACTCCTAGGGCCTAAAGCCTTGCTCAAATATGCAATAGGTTGTCCTTCTTATATTAATATAGCCCCCTAACCGTGAGAACAAGCATCAGTTTCCACCACAAAAGATTTAGTTAAGTCAGGTAATGTCATGACTGGTGTTGTGCTCATAGCTATTTTGAGTTGGTTGAAAGCTCCTTCCGTAGCCATATTCCATTGAAAGCCAACTTTTTTTAGTAGATCATTTATTGGTTTTGTAATGACTCCATAATCCTTCACAAACCTCCTATAATAACCAATCAATCCGAAGAATCCTTTTAAAGCCTTAATCGATTCTGGGATAGGTTAGGATAGAATGCAGTCCACTTTTTGTGGATCCATCTTGACCCCTTCACCAGTTACCACATGGCCTAAATATTCCACCTGGGGTTGTGCAAATGTACACTTTGATAGCTTGGCAAATAACTAATGATCCTTTAGTCGTGCCAAAACTACCTTACAATCAAGAGCATGAGCTGCCATGTCTAGACTATAGATTAGTATGTCATCGAAGAAGACCAAAACAAATTTCCTCAAATAGGGTTGGAAGACATGGTTCACTAATGCTTAAAATGTAGCGGGTGCAATAGTCAATCCAAAAGATATAACAAGAAATTCAAAGTGTCCATGATATGTTTAAAAAGCTGTCTTCTGCACATCTTGTGGTTTGACTCTGATATGATGGTAACCTGCCTTTAAGTCTATCTTCGAATAGACCTTAGAGTCATGTAATTCATCCAACAACTCATCAATATTTGGAATGAGATAGCTATCCTTAATAGTGAGTTGGTTAAGTTGCTCATAGCCGACACAAAACCTCCAACTCTCATCTTTCTTCCTTACTAACAAGACTGGTGATGCAAAAGGACGGTACTAGGTCTGACAATGCCATCTTTTAGCATTTTCTGAACTTGTTTTTCAATTTCTGATTTTTGGGAATGAGGGTATCTATATGGTTTTAGTTTGAATGGTTGGGAGTCAGGTTTGAGAATAATAGAATGGTCATGACTTCTCTGCGGTGGAAGGGTGGTAGGAGTGGAGAAAACTACCTTATACTCAGCCAATATTGAAGAAATTGCCTCAGAGTTCTCTGAGTTTCTGTATTCTAAGTTAACAGCTATAGTTTTTAAGCTTTCAACTGGTGCTATCTAAATTTTATGGTATTCTTGCCTCTGATCAGTTTCATCAAAGGTTGTTCCACTTGCCCTTCTAGTATTACCTCATTTCCTTCACTGAAGAGCCTAACTTGTAATCTTTTAAAATCAAAAGTAATGGAATTGTAATTGTACATCCAGTCTATCCCAAAAATGATATCCCACCTTATGTGAATCCAATGAGTATAGAAACTCTAGAACCCACGAACAAGTTAATTTAACCCAAAAATCATCCCAACGAATTATTTGAATCGGTGGAATTAAAAACCTCAACCCTACCTCTAAAGGAGGAAGAATCTAATGTATATGACCTTAGACCCGTTTCTCACTAAAATAAAAATCTTGATATAAAAATGAAATGAATGATGCCACAGTCTAGGTGGTTCGAATCCTAGATTGATAAGTCAAAAAACAAAATAAGACTCTTATCTTGAATAAGTTCAAAAGTTCTCAAAAGAACAAAACTTATGTGAAGAAACCTCACAATTTTATTAATTCTCTTAAAATTATCAAAAGTTATATTTTACACAATATGTAATGGTTTATTTATAGACTAAAAGTAAAGACTAAATTGGTAACTAAAAATTTAGTAATACCTTAAATAATTAAAAAAATAAGAAACTAAAATATAAACTATAAAGAAAAATTAGAAAACTAAATAAACCAAACTATTTTGACCAAATCTTGTTGTTATTTTTCTCTATTTTCGTTCTTCCTTGGTCTTAGATAATTTTGAACCATTTATTCTTTCAATTAGACTTGTACAAGCATAATTAAAACCCCTTTTTGTTCTTCATTCATTTGGATTCCAATTTCTTATTGTAAAACTCTCCAAATTAAGTTATTCAACTCTTTTTTGAATCTTTTAACTCGAACTCTCATCACTGAATCAACTGGAACTTGAATTGGATCATGTAAATTCTTTATAGCCTTGATGTCCGAATCATTCCCCCTTTTGACAATGATTTGTCCCCAAATCGTCACCTATGTGAAAGTACATCCGTAACCGTATTTTGCTTGGGAAAAAACTCTATGAATTCAATCCATCGAACATGTCTCTTTCTATCTTAATGAACTAACAACTCTTTGAATTTAATTCAAAAATAATTGTCTTGTGAAATTCAAAAAAAAAAAAAAAACAAGGGAAACAAAGAATGAAAATGACAAGAAAAATAAGTGAAAAATAAGGAAAGTAACAAATTTAAAAAAATTTCAAATTAAGAAAAAAACAAATAAGAAATGGAATAAATAAAAAATGTGAATAAATAAAGAAAATAAGGAATGTGAACAAATAAGGAAAGAGAAGAAATAAAAAAGGAACAACAAAAGGAAAAAAAATTGGAAGCTGCCTTTTTTTTTAATTAATTTTTTTCACAGCCCCTTTTTTTTCGAAAATGGCAGCACAAGAAAAAAAATCAAGAATGAAATATACCAAAAAAAATAAATTAAACCCAACAACGAAAAGTTTTGTTCTTTGTGATTAATTAAAATGGGAGATAATCTCAAGATCAAAACACAAATAAAACTAGCGAAAAATAAAAAATTATGGACAAGTATGAACAATTCGAAGGGTAATCCAAAATGACTTTGATACCAACTGATATGAATCCAACAGGTATAGAAACCCTAGAACCTACGAACAAGTTAATTTAACCCAAAAATCATCCCAATAAATTATTTAAACCGGTGAAATTAAAGATCTCAACCTTACTCTAAAGGAGGAAGAACCTAAGATATATTACTTTAGACCCGTTTTTCATTAGATCAAAAATCTTCATATAAATATTGAATGAATGACGCCACAACCTAGGTAGTTCGAAACTTAAATTAATAAGTTAAAGAACTAAATAAGACTCCTCTCTTGAATAAGTTTAAAAGTTCTCAAAAAAATAAGATTTATGTGAAGAAATCTCACAATTTTATTAATTCTCTCAAAGTTGTCAAAAGTTATACTTTACACAATATATAATGACTTATTTATAGACTAAAAGTAAAGACTAAATTGGTAACTAAAAATTTAGTAACTTCTTAAACAATTAAAAAAATAGGAAACTAAAATATAAAATATAAAGAAAAATTAGGAAACTAAATAAATCAAACTATTTTGACCAAATCTTGCTGTTATTTTTCTTTATTTTTATCATTATTTGGTCTTGGATAATTTTGGATCCTTTATTCTTCCAATTGGGTTTGTATAAGTATAATTAAGGTCCCTTTTGGTTCTTCATTTATTTGGACTCCAATTTCTTGTTGTAAAACTCTCCAAATTAAGTTATTCAGTTCTTTTTTGAATCTTTTAACTCGAACTCTCGTCACTGAACCAACTGGAACTTGAATTGGATCATGTAAATTCCTTGCAGTCTTGATGTCCGCATCACCATCTTCCTAGATGAATCACCCTTAAGTCAAAAGAAAATTGATACTTTTGAATTATCCACTTCATATTGCATACCTGGGTGTTGTTGGAAATTTTACTCCCATATGTTATTTCTGCCTGTAAAAGGTCCGTTGGTTTCATGATCATGTCCAGTTCTTCAGTTAGCTTCTGATGAATGAAACTATTGGAGCTTCTAGTGTCCATGAGAATTGTGATTAGTGATCCCTGGAGTTCCCCTTGTAGCACAATTGTCTGCCTATACAATGAGCTAGAGAGTGCACATAGCGACACTTCCACAGCTGCTTCAGTTTGAATTGGATACGTTTCCTCCACGGCTTCTGTTTCCACCTCTTCATTGTTTTTATTAGTTTCTGCAGCTAATATGAAGCTGAGGTGCTTGAATCTGCACTTGTATCCTGGGGAAAATTTCTCCCTACATCTAAAACACAAATTATTACTTCTTCTGTGTTGAACTTCTTGTGATATTATTCTTGGTAAATTGTGTGCAGTAGCAACTTCCCATTGTGATTGTTTACTACCTCCTGTTGCTTGCGTGCTAGTTGAGTAAGAGGGTCTACTGCTCTTTCCTGCTATACTCATCTCATCCGTACTCTAGGGCCTATGTGAAGCATTTCTTCCTTTTCTTGCTAATTCTAAGGATTGTTCTTGGATTGCTACAATTTCGAAGGCCTGAAAGAGGGTGTTTGGTTTCATCATTCGCAATATTGGTTTAATGTCTTCTCTTATCCCGCTGATAAAATTGGAAATGAAATAAGATTCTGTGAGTTTTGGATTCTTCTGAAGCATTATAGACCAAAGTTCCTCAAATTTTTCTTGATACTTAAATAAGGAACCAGTTTGTTGAAGTTTATTAAACTCTACTGCTATATCTTGGAGTCTTTTGCTTTCGAATCTCTGACACAGAAGTTTTAAGAACTCCTCTTAACTTATATCTTTCTTTACCAATTTTACACCTTGATACCATACATTTGCCTTACCTTCTAAGTATATCTCTGCTGTGTCTACCCATTGATGGCAAGGAATCTGATACATAGTGAAGAACTTAGTTCCTTTCCTAATCCAAGTTCGCGGATTGTCCCGTGAGAAGACTGGTAATTCGATCTTGGGTGGATTGGGCAGAATCCCACGAAAAGCAGACTCCTTTCTGATCACTTGGGTTCCCATGTCTGGTCTGGTTCTCCCTTCCACAGGGGTGGGTAGTATAGGGGATTGACTATTTTTGTCGCTGTCTTGATTTGGTTACTTATCTTTATTCAACATCCTTAGAACGTTTGCAAACGGGGCATTCACACTGCACATGAAGGCATCTAACTTCGGATTATGATTATCCATCCTTCGATTGAGTTTCTCATAGTTTTCTTTCATTTTTGTTTCTTATTTCTTGATTTGTTCATCAATGACCTTAAACCTAGTTACTTCTGCCATTTCTTCACTTCCTTAATAGAATTGAAGCTCTGATACCAATTTTATAACAAACCAGCTCCTGAAGATGGTTTGTTCAGCTGAAGGTTTGAAGTTGCATTTGAATGGAAATGAATTAAGGCTCTCGATAGGTTGCAGGTTGTAATAGGAGATTCATCAGAAATGAACAGAGCGAAGAAGCGAAAGAAGAAGAAGAAGAAAAAGAATAGAACCGAGGAAAAAGAGAGATAGAGAGATAGAGAAGACAATTTGCTAAAAACCAATTCTTGATTCCTCTTCACTTCTATACAAACTATATGGTGTTTTCAGTTTTCCAACTAACCAACCAACTAACTAACTACAACTACTTCTTTCTACCATTGATTGGATTGATCTATTTTCATACTCTTTACTAACTGTTACATTTAAATCCTACATTTGTTACACAATACACTATGAACGCCCAAGTCAAGTCAAGGAGGGCAATCACATCTAATATGGGAGCCTTTTTATGTTTTCATGGTCCAAGTATTCATAAGATTAGCTCAATTGCATATTTTATTCAAATTCATTTAGTTTGGGATCTCCTCCATTACACATTTCTTCTATTAAGGACATGTTTGATAGAAAGAAAAATTAAATTAAGAATTACTCATTTGTTTATTTATTTTTGTGTTTGATTGACTGATATCCAATAATTAATTTGTTAGTCTTGATTAATCCGACTTGGGTTAACTGTCGGGTTTATTAAGAAACAAACTCTTCTAACGTCTATTTTTCTATTTTCAAGATTCGAACTCAAAAACGTCAATAAAAGAATTTATTATCCTTAACACTACACCAACAAGTTATTGGTACCGGTACCCCTTTATTCGGTATCCATACTTTTATTCCCCTAATTTTTCATGGGTTAACATGTAGCCTCATGGGGTAACATGTACCCTCAAAGTGGGGTGTAAATGTTACACTAATGGAAGTGGGGTGTAAATGTTACACTAATGGGAGAAGGGTAAGACAGGAAAAGGAAATAAAAATTTTAAAACAAATGCATTTATTGTTCAAAAAAATGTCAACTAAATTTATTTTTTAGGAAGAAAAATTAAAAAATAAATTTAAGATGATTCAATTTTTCTAGAGAGAGAAAATATTCTTAAGTTTAGAGAGAGAAAACTTATAGTTAATATATTTAGGGAAAAAATAAATTAAATTGATTTTTTAAAAGAAAAAATTATATGTTTAGTTTTAGAGAGAAAAAAAACTAAATGTTGATTTTTTTTAAAGAGAAAAAATCTAAAATAAATATACTAAAAGAAAGAAAACTTATCGTTTTGTGTTAGAGAGAAGAACTAAATTTTGTTTTTTAGAGAGAAAAAACTTAAAATAAATGCCTTTGGATAGAAGGAGTTTGAACTAAAATGCTTTTTTTTGGGGGGGGGGGCATTGCTTAGCTATTGAGAGTGAAAAACTAATTTCCTTTTTTATAGAGAAAGAACTTAAAATTAATAAACTTGTGAATATGAGTCATATTGATTTTTTCGGAAATAGAAAATTAATATGTTTATTTTTAGAGCGAGAAAAATGAATTTTGGTTTTGTAAAGAGACGGCACTTAAAATGAATGAGCTTGTAGAGAGAAAATGTGAGTTAAATAGATTTTTTAAAAATTAAAAATTAATATATTTAGTTAAAAATCTTAAAATTTTATTTTTTAGACAACTTTAGTCCTAAGAAAAACATTTCCATATGTAGTCATTTTGATACAACTAAAGTATTGTGTTTGTGTGTGTGTGTGTGAGAGAGAGAGAGAGAGAGACTACATATAGGAAAGCCTCCTAGAAAAGGTAAGCAAGTGGCCTTGATGCTCAGCTTTCGTGTAGAAACAGCACTAGGCTCTACATATCTTTCTTCTTTCTTCTAGTGTCCAAGCATGCTTCCTGTCAAGCTAAACACTAGCTGTCTCTCTCATATCACAAATGAACTAGCCCAAAGGGACATAAAGTGACAAAAGTTATCAAAATTTGAAGATTCTTTAGTGCATATGCAGAGAGAGAGAGAGAGAGAGAGAGAGAGAGAGAGAGAGGGATGAAGATTGAAGGGTCTGAGTCGGAGGAAAAGCATGCAGGCATGAACTTTTGAAGTAATAATTTGGGGAAAGGAAAAAAACACCCTTTATCTTGTTTTATCAAGAGAGAGAGTGTATCTTGGATTGCCAATCTCTCCTGTACCTTTGGAATCTAATAGCAACCCATGTGAGAGTCACGAAGGGCTGGAAATGATTAATCAGTGTCACTTTGCTTGCTCTTCTTATGAGTGGCGGTCCCCAAATCCCCCACACAGAGAGAGAGAGAGAGAGAGAGAGAGAGAGAGAGAGAGAGAGAGGTATGAATATTCCTTTGGGAGGTACCAGACTCAAGGGGCCTATATATTGAGTAAATCTGCTAAGGACAGAGGAGGTATGATAGCATAGGAGTTGTCATACTCTATGATGACACGCCTTCTCCGCGCATGTACAACTACAATGTCTTGCCCTTTTCATAGTCCTAAGACCCAGTCAATTTGATGTCATAAAGCTTTCTCCCCATTTGTTTCTATGGAATCTGCCCAACGCTTTTAATCATTTTTTTAATAATTTGTCATGTCACTCTCCATTGGAAGATACTGGGTTTAAATTTTGAAACCTCTCTCTCTCTCTCTCTCAAAAAAAAAAAAATGGTTGTAATTAGTTTCTTTCATGGAGGAGATGTGAGAAGTTAATCTAAGTAGTCCAAGTATCATTCATTTCTACTAACCAAGTTGTGCTGTCTAAGATAAGTGGAAATGTAGAAAGAAACATGTGAAATCAAATTCTCATGCACACAAATACAAGTAGAAATAGAAATGCAAATCATTAAATAGATAGTCTAGTAGTAGTTAAGTATATTAAATATTTTAATTAAATTTTGAATTCAAAACTTGAAAATAAAAAAAATTATATTGGAAGAGATTCTCTTAAATTAAGTATGATAACGTTCGAACTGAATTAATTAAAATATGACTCTAAATATCAATTAATTTTAAAAAAATATAAATAAAATTAAGGTTTATACACCAAAAGCCCTTCACGGTTAGCTTGATGATTTGGGAAATTAAGCAAGTCAAATTCATCTTTGCCAATCTTTGAATGGTGTTCCAAAGACAATTATATGGTGAGAGAAATCCAACTATAAAATTGCGTACTGTAAGAGGCCACAAGGACCACCTTTAATTGAAAGCAATTGCCAATTATTTTCTTGGTGTGGCGCATAGGAGATCACTGTGGCATGTAGATTTTAAAGGAGGAGAGAAAATGCAATCCAACTGTCCTTTGGGGGTGGCGCATAGGAGTAGGACCTTCTTTGCACACATAATCTCTCTTGTTCCGTATTTAAAATCATATTTTAATTAATTTAATTTTAAAAAAAAATTTCAAATATAATTTTTTCTATTTTTAAATTTTAAATTTAATATTTAATAAAGAGATTTAACTCACTTATCAACTGACTGTCTACAGATCGCCTCTCTCAAGTTTTCTTTTAAGTGATTTGCATTCTTTTTCGTCTGGATCAAGCCCATCAAAATTGAACTTAGGTGTCAAATTCTAGTGCATGGCTCAAAAAGAGCAAGTTGGGTCTGAATTGGCTTCCATATGTTTTGACACTATCTTGTTTTGACCACATCGAAATCCTTCTAATTTTAGATAAAGAACTTGTGACAAGTATATGTTTTGACACTTTTTTTTTTGTTATATAAGGAAAATTTGAATTGAAGATCGAAAAGAGAAATGAGAAATGATATCAATGAAGTCATAACTCAGTAACTGTATTTTGATTCTCTCTCTCAATTAAAAAAAAAATCATTCTCTAAATCCATCTTTTGTCTTAAGGGATAGTTTAGTGATCACAATCACTCTTTCTAATCTCGTGATCTCAGGTTCAAAATCCCAATATAACCCAAAAAAAATAAAAAATAAAAAAAAATCCACCTTCTAACTTGGTAAGGTAGGTCTTGATTTTGAGTACCTTTTGCTCTACGTAATTTGTAAACATAACAAAATAAAGATACAAAATATTAATATTACCTATATTCCGTAGAAGTTATAATAATCATAAACGAGATCGAGAAATCAAAGAAATAAGATGGGATGAATCGAGTATTTAATTTACTTTTCTTTTGAAAAAAATCAGATAGACTAAATAATATATATGCTAAATAAACTAAATTTTATATGATAGTTCATATCAATGATTCGATCATTTTTTAGTTAAATATTTACTTGAATTTATCAAAATATGTTAATGATTTAATTAAAAATTGATTAATCGTGTACTCATTCATACCGTCACAAAAAAATTAATATTTTTAATCTTATTTTTTCTATGAATCCAGCATATTAATTTTTTTGATACATAAAGGGACTTGATAAGATTTTTATAAGAGTAAAGAAGACTATGTCAGTTGAGTTATAGTTTATTAACTTAATTTTTTTAATAAATAATAATAATCTGAACTTTAATTTTAAATTTTGGAATCGATTGTTTGAGAGGTAAATATAAAATTATTAATTTTTTTTTAAATGTGAAAAAAATTGATTTGAAAGAGGCATATCCAAGAATTCACCTGAGAATTTGTCTAGGGTGCAAAAGCAATTCTCTTTAGTGGGTCAAAATATGCAGAAATCGGAAATTTACAAAAATTCCAAAAAAGGGTTCATACCCTTTTCACTTTTTCCCCCTTTTATTTTTCCTCCCAACAAGGTTTGTAATTATTGGGCATCATCAACGTGTAATTGTGACACATCGGTGCGCATTTCGTGACAAACAAACATTCCGGAGGAGTAAGAATTATGATTAAGACACCAAATTAGGACCGTCCGATGGATGACTACATTGGTTGACAAATAACTCCCTGTCCATTGGATTGGGTGATGACTGTGTTGACTTTCATTCTACGATGGAAGTTCTGGGTATGAATTTTTTAATCAAATCTTGAATTTAAAATTTAAAAATAAAAAAATTAGATTCCATAGCCCAAGAGAGAGAGAGAAATGGAAAAAGAGAGATAAATATCAAAGTGAAGAGAGAGACTGGGAGAGGGAGAGAGGGAGAAATGAATTTTTGGGTTTGGACCACAGGAACAACAATAAAGAGAGAGTTTGAAGCCCATCTTCAATTGGATGGTCCAGATTGGAGCATCATTCATGTGCGCCATGTGCTGGTGGTGGTCTGAAGCCTATATATCTTTCTCGGCCTTTCGGCTAAGATCAAGTGGTCTGATGCCTATCGGGAGTTTGTGGATCATAATACACTTTAACATAGGACCATCCCCCCCCACCCCTTCTGCCCTTTGCTAGCTGGACATGCAAGGTGTTGCTACTGTCTTCTTTACTTCCGTTTCCCATTTTTCTTGTACACACACACCACAGATGTTTTACATTGACTTTTCATAGGATTTATCAAAAATCTAGTTGGCAAATTGATAGGAATGAAAAATATATATACTTTCAAGTTTAATTAAAATTTAATTAAACCTAGGTTGAAAATGATCAATTATCCTCACCTTAGGCTATGGTTCTTCCACCCTAGTTTTAACTTAATCAATATTTAATAATACATAATAATAATAATAATAATAATAATAATAATAATAATAATAATAATAATAATAATAATAATAAAAGATAAATGAGAAATAAATGAAGAAAAAAGCAATTGATAGACAATTGATTTAATGAAATAAGATGTTGGATTTCTTAATTAAGTTTCGGGTTTAAAACTTGGAAATGAAAAAAATTATGTTAAAAGAGTTGTTCCCTAAATAAGGCCATATGTATATATTTGAATTAAATTAATTAAAATATGGTTCTGGATATCGGTAATGAAAAAAAAAAAATTATATTTTGGAGATAAGCCCAATGGGCCCCATTGAAGATGGCCTACGGGATCCTAATGGGCCAGGCAATAATTTGCTCCCTCTTCTCTCTTGATTGCATAACAGGATTTTGCAGACGCAGCAGGAAACCCCTTGATGTTGATCTCTCTCTCTCTCTCTCTCTCTCTCTCTCTCTCTCCCCATATTTGTATGCGGTCGGAATAATTCCCACCACCTACAAATTTTAATAATCTGAACCAAACCTCTGCCGTTGCAGAATTTTATTCTTGTGCATGCGCATAATTAAAAAGATATATTGAAACATACTTGTCATGTATTCCCTGGAGAAGGAAAAGACAAATGGCTATACACACTAAAACTTGCCATTGCTTTTTCTATTTAATAAAAAATTACTAAATTAATGATTATATTTTCGTTAAGCAAGTGTCTGGAAAATTCGTACCACACTATATTAATCGAACAAAATCCAAATATCAATTAATTCAGAACTAAAAAAAAATTAAAAAAAAGAGTTAATTATAATCATATTAAAAAGAGATTGCGACGACAAACACCGTGTGTGTCAAATCATTAGCAAAATGAAGAACATGAATAAAAGAAATATCACTAATAACTCATATCAAACAGCCAAACTAAAAGAGAAGAGTTTTAATCAGTGTAAAATTATAAATTAAAATTTATTTTGAAAGTAATTTTAATTATAATTTTAGGGGATTAGGTTATGATTTTTAAGAAGTAAACGATATTGCAGCTCTCCCTTCCTTCGCCCCTCGTTTCAAGTGTATATGGTTCAAAATCTATGCATGTGATTCTAATTATCACTAGTTTACATGATATATGAGTAATTACAAGTGATAAATATTGGTGTTTTTCTAATTTAAAATTCTCCAAATTTCCCACACTAATATTTAACTAAATTAAGCAAACGATTGAGAGGGATTTGTCCACATGGTATAATACATGGCCCTCCTCTCAATCTCTGTGTTTAGTTGGTGTTTGAAATAATGAGGGATCAATCATTGTTCCACATTCCTACGAGGGGGAAAGAAGGAATACATTTTTAGAAGGGTGGCCTAATATTATTAGTAGTAGTACAATGACTTGTTTTGCTTTTAATTTTCTTGCTTTGACGTGTGGGCGCGAGTGTGAGAGAGACTAATAAATAATCAGTTTAGTGAATAAGGGTATTAGATCTGTTAATCAAATATCATATTTAAAATTTGGTAATAGAACAGATTACGTTAGAATAAGTTTCCTCTAATTGTATGTTGGGAGAGCTTCCTTTCAAATTAAATTAGATAAAATATGATTCTGAATATCGGTTAGTCATAGAGAGAGAGAGATGTCACTGATTGTATGCAACACACACAAGGAAGTTAATTTCATGCTTTTTAGTCCCCTTTGATTTCATTTGAACTTTCGCTCTTTTCTTCCCTTTTCTTTTCAAGTGTTCAACATGAAATGATCAAAGCAACAAGGAAATAAAGCAAGTAGAGCTGTTATGTATAGAAATCTTCTTTTCACTATAAAAGTTTGAATTAGAAGTCATTCCTCAGTGAAGTCAAACTCCAACACCAAACACTACGTCCAAAAAAACAAGTAAAAACCTAAACATACAAAAGCTTTTCTGATAGTGAAAAAACCATTCTAACTTGTTATACTCTCTCATCAAACCCAAACGCCACAAAGAAAAATATATGTTAAACTCAATCATTCCTTTTTTTGCAATCAAATGCCAAAACAAAACCCAACAAATCTCTCTCTCTCTCCCTCTCTCTGCTTCTTGTTCACTCCACCAACCTTTCTCTCTATAAAAAGTCATACCTACTTGGAGAAAAAATGGCAAATGTACAAGATGTACAAATTGTTAACAAAAGGTCCCCCACAAAGCAACACCAAGCTCCTCCTTTTCACTCTCTCTCTCTCTCTCTCTCTCGACTTTTCTTTTTCTCCCTTCACAATGTTTGGTCTCATTTCAAAATATGGAAATGATCAAATGGCATTTCTACTTTTCTCTCTCTTCTCCTCTCTTATTTCCCCTCTTCCTCTCTGTGCCTTTCTGCTCTTTTCCTCAAATGGGGGAGCACTTAACTGGGGTATCAATATTCCAGCTTCGTGCTAAACAAACTAGCACCTATCAAGCTCTCAAAATTTGATCCCCATCAAATCTTCCCAAGCAAAATCATGATTAATGAAAAGGTGAGCAAGTGGAGGAGGAAAGATTTGCCTCGGCCTTCCAACACCGTTTGATGTCCTCGGCTATTCTCTTAGCATCCATTGATGCACCTAACAGGCCACGTTTTGTGAGTCCCACTGAATATAGACCGCATTCGCCTTTCCATCCATGGGGGAATGGCTTTCTAGGTAGACCATCTTCTTCCGAAAACATGTCCCTTTCCTTAAGAGGAAAAAAAAAAAAAACATTCAAGCCCATATTACTTTCTGAACTTTTGAGCTATGGCATATATATCTGATCCTTGAGAGCCAAGAAATTGTTAAAAAAAGAAAAAAGGTAATACCTTTAGCCACGAGGGCACATTGCTTTTGTAACCCGTTGCTAAGATGATTGCATCAAAATTTTCCATTCTTCCATCTACAAACTCGACCAAATTACGTCTTAATCGCCGAATCCCTTGACATACCTATACCAATTATACACAAATCAAATTGAAAATTATTGTAACAACTATACAAATCAACTATATTTTACTAACAAAGGCGTGTATATGGTTTAGGTGTTCTCTAAATTAAGATTTTATCCTTTTTTTTGGGTATCCTTGGATTCGGTCTGTCACCCGATATCTAGAATTTTGTTCCTATTAATCCGAGTCGACTCAACTGAAATCCTTCTTAGGGGGTAAGGGTCTCCCAATATAACCGACTTTATATCCAAATGATGAGTTGAATTCATGATTTTGGTTAAGAGATACGACGGCCTACTTGCCATACCAATTCCCATCGGTCTAAATTAGGATTTTATCACAATCACCTTAAAATCAAGTCCTTTATGTTGGCTTTAAATCTATTTTTATCATACCATAAAGGGACTATCTGCAAGTTAATTATTTTGTAGAAGATGTTGTTAAGTTTTACATAAACTGATTCAATTTTTGACATAATTTAAATAGTTATGGGGCGGCAAAAGATGAAAGGAAAGATATGGAAAAAGGTGACTGGGCGGGGGGATTAATAAGATTCCTTGACAAAAGAGAAGGGGGGAAAAGGTGGTTAAATGATTAGAAGAGGGGAAAGTACCCTGATGTCTCCCTTTTTGATCTTGGCAAGTGTCCCAACATCTAAGACCGGTGTCTTGCCGGACAGGTTCTTGAGCTCAAGGGGACCCATTTGAGGCCGGTTGAGGCCTAGTCGTGCGGTGTCGCCGAGCATTAGACGCGACACTAATAGCAAAATTCGATCGACAAGGCGCATGGGCAACCATTTTAGCATCCACATGGACAGCCCAAAAGTTGATTTTCCCAGCATCTCTCGTGGCAGGACGTGCACCTTCACAACACACAAACATACATTTTCAGTCCAAAAAAGGGGGGGGGGGGAATAGATAAAGTTTGAGCGCATATACACACATACACACACATACTTGAAAAGCAAAGCAAAGCAAAGCAAGGATGATACTCCTAGGATTAGTAAAAAGGAAAAGGAGAACAAAAGTATGAGTTGATTGATGGGCTCACACATTCTTTTAGAAAAAGCGTATGAAGAAAAAAACTATAAAAATCATACCAGATGAATAGATGAATAGAGAAAGAAAAAACAAAATCAGTTGATTTAATGACAAAAATTAAATGTTTTAATAAAAACTTAAATTCAAATTTTAAAAATAAAAAGAAGAGCTCTTCCTAAAAAAATCTGACGATAACTCAAATTAGATTTATCGGTTGATTCGGTAAAAAAAAAAAAGAAAAAAGCAGAAGCGAATTTGTTATGCAGTGAGTGTGAAGTGAAGTGAAATGAAATGCTTCCCATGTAGCGCATGCTGTGGAATCCCAAGAAAGCGACGGATCATCATATTCAGAAAATAGGAACACAAAATCTTTGCATTTTGAAAATTTTCTTTTTTACCATCTTTAGCCTGAGCATATCGCAAAAGAAAACAGTGTTGGAACTTGAAGTCAAAATGCTAATAATTTAATTACAAGTGACCCCCAAATTTGCCTATTGCAATATTCTACCATACCATATACAGAATTACTAAAATAAAAGCTTAATCTCAAGTGGGGTTTTGGCATATGCGCCCAAAATGATCTTTCCACAAACTGTTTGAGAAGAATCAAAAGATTATTATTATATTATATTATCATTATCATTATCATTATGCAATATGAACTACAGCTACAAATTTTCAAATAAAAAACTGTATACTAAAAGAAACAAACAAATAATAATTGGGTTTTGCTTAAAAATGTGTTCTCATGAAACATATGAATTTATAAAAGCCCCCAAAACATGTATTGATCTAAAGATTTCTAAAAACTTAGGGTGGATTCTCTATCTCTACCTAACATGAAATAAACAATTTCGAGATAAAAGCTTTTTTTGTTTGTAAGGGTCGTGATTCTCTCCTCTAATCAATAATTTTGGATTCAAATTTTTATATAATAGAAAAATAAAACTTGTTTTTCAAGAAAAATAGAAATTAGGTTGAGAGAGAAAGAAAACTTACTGTTTGTCTAACAACAAGAGAAGGTTGAGCATTTTGATTGCAAAGATCCAGACAAACTTCCATACCAGAATTCCCACAACCAACTACCAAAACTCTCTTCCCTCTAAAAACTTCACCATTCTTATACATACTTGTATGAACTATCTCTCCACCAAACTCCGCCGCTCCTTCAATCTCCGGCACCACCGCCTCAGCATTCTCCCCTGTAGCCACTATCAACCACCTGCACTCATACTCTACCGATCGAACCGTTCTTATCCGCCAAGACCCAACCGTCCGGTCGAACTCCGCTGACAAAACCATCTCGTTGAAAACCGGCCGGAGATCGAACTTTCTAGCATATTCCTCCAAGTAGTCCACAAATTGCTGCTTACTTGGGTATGTCGGGAAGTGTTGAGGAAAAGGCATAAGAGGAAGCTCACAAAACTGCTTAGGTAAATGGAGTCTAAGACGATCGTAGGTTTTTAATTGCCACAAAGATGCTATGCAATTGGATCTTTCTAGAATCAAACTGGGCACTCCTTTTTCCTTCAGGCAAGCAGCCGCCGCAAGGCCCGATGGTCCCGCCCCGACGATCACCGGGCCCGGAACCGATACCCGCTTCCTGTCATGTGCTATTTTGCCTTCCAGTTCTCTCAAGCAATCCATTCAACCGAAACAGAAATATTCCAAGACAGAGAAGGGACAAAAGTGTAAGGAGAGTGAGAAAGAAACACTAGTATATGTGTGTTCTTTTCACTCTACCAGGCAAAAACAGAAAACCCATTTAATATCAGAAACGTGTTGTTGATTAGAAACTGAGGTAGAGAGGGATTTTGTGTTTGTTTGTTGTGTTTCTCTCTCTTAGTTTTTGTGCAGAGAGAGAGAGAGAGAGAGAGATTGGGGAGGAGATTTTGATGGGCAATTTTTTTGCGTGTTTATGTTTGGATGAGACTCGAGAGAGTGAATCAGCAAGCTAAAATGGCGGATTGGATAAACAGAGTCTTATCCACTTGTGAGGAATGGGTTTTTTCTTGTTTTGAATCTCGTTGGTGTTCTATGGAGAGAAACCGGAGGAACCAGCAACCATATCAGCATTCAACACACTCAAGCTCTGTTTGTGTATGTGACCATGCGCATATGAGAGAGAGAGACAGGGAGAGGGAGAGAGAGGGAGGGAGGGAGAGTCTCTCTGTCCCTGTAAGTATTTATATTCCTTTTGCTCATAGCAAGAGGCATTTAATTTTTTGAAGTTGATACATATTATTTATTTATTTATTTTATCTTTATATGGTTGAAATCTTAGTATTAATATTCTCAAGGTTATCGTGAATATATAATAATATATATTTCTCAAGAATAAATCAAACCATAAAATCTCTCAATTTCTATCATTTTTTAATTTAATTAAATTTGATTATATCTCCTTATATTAAAAAATATAATAACATATAAATTATATGATGAATATCTAAATTGTTTTAATTTTTTATTTTAGAGTCAAAATAGTTTTAATTTTATTTTTTTGGGTTTTCTATGAATGGTTAAGTTATTATAAAATAAGATGGTAACGTGTAATATCCATGGGTAAAGAGTAAAGTGTGAAGTGGGTTTTTTTTTTTTTTTTTAAATAACTTAAATATATTTAAAATTTAAAAAAAAAAAGAAAAAGAAATAATGGAAGTGGGTCACGAAAGTATTAAATGTCCCACTTATATGCAAACAACCACCCTTTCTTTCTTTTCACCCTTGAACGTCACCTCCATTGTCATCTCCGATATAAATCTATTCCATTTGATTTTTACATTTACCATCCATCTAAGGTAACCTTCCTCTAATTTTCTTTTCTTTTAATGCAATTGAGTTTATTGTTATCGTTATATTTAAATTTTATCTGATTAATTTAATTAAATATTATGAGACCCATTATAAATAGCATTAATAGTTTTTAAGGTAATACTAACGATATTATTTGGTTTAAAATCAAAATAGCAACAAAATTTTTCAAAATTTCTCCCTTTAAGTTTGTTTAATAAAGATTTTACTTTTTCTTTTTCTTTTTTGGGTTTTCAATTATTATTTTTTTTAATATGTCTATTGAGAAATACTTATGTTTGTAGCATAATACAGATGATCTGTAGATTTATTGTCATGAAACTAGACTTTTTTTAACTAAAATTTTGATTTCAAATTTTGAAAATAAAAAAATAGGATAAGAGAGTCGATTCTTAAATTGAGTCCACTTAAATCAAATTAATTAAATTTTTGAATAACAATAATGAAGTAAAAAAGAAAAAAGGTTTGTAGCATAGTGCAAAGAGTAAAATTATCTATCTCAATCTCTCTCCCTCTCTCTCTCTTATAACTAAATCAAGAATTGAAAGTATGCTCTCATTAATCCAGTTTAAATATTATTAAATTTAATTTAGAAGAAACTTTTCTAATATAATCTTTTTATTTTAAATTTTGAAATTAAAATTTAATTAAAAAATTTAATACACTTATTTACTATATCGATTATCCATTGCTATTCCCTCTCATGTCATGCATTTCGGTCAAAACTGTGTTGGATCGAGCCATGAGTTAAAGCCCATAACTCTATTAGTCTGTCCGTGATTGATCATACCAACTAGACCCGGTCAAAGCCCATAATTCCCACCCAACATCTTCAAATTCTTCCCAAGAGAGAGAAAAACAATATTTGGAGAAAAATAATATTCAAATTGAAAATGATCAGAATTGAATTAATAGAATATAATTGTATTTAGAGAGTGTATAAAAATAAAATAAGGTTATATTTCTCAGAATAATTAAATTTTACTTTTAAATAATTTATAACACCGACTAAAATAATCGAAAATAAGATATTATAATTTTATATTTATTCATCGTATGAATATGAAAAATAATAAGAAGATGAAGATAAGAGGAACAACACAAAAAGACACTAATTATTGGGTAAAGAGAGTTGCGTTGGTATTTAATCATGGAGGGTTCGAGTTTTGGGGTTTGACTGAGTTGATAATCAGGCAATGTTTAGGTGATTGAGTTCATTACATGTCCCAATCTTGAAAGATGCTTCTGCAGGTATATAGGCCACTTAGTCTGAAAGGACACATGTAACAAAGTGCCTTGTCCTTGGCACTTGTTATTATTGCAATTACCTATCAAATCTTTAAAAGTTGCCAAATTATTTCTTTTTTACTCAAATATCTGAATTTATATTTTAATTAATTTAATTAAAATATTATCAAGATTATTTTAAAAAATAATTCTCTCAACGTAATATTTTTTATTCTCAAATTTTGAATCAAAAATTTAATTAAAAAATTTAACACTCTTATCAATTAAAAAATTTAGGGTAACTCAAGCGGTAGAATCTTTTCACTTTTATTCTTTATTTCTCGATTCAATTTCATTTGATTATATCTATTTATTTTTAAAAAACCTATTATTATAAGAAACGAACCATATTTCAATTATTGGATAGAAATTTCTTCATATATGATAGCATATCAATCCAAAACACCGGCACTCATCCAATTAAATTTTTAAATGATTTTAGAATTGATTAGATCTGATATCTTTAAATAGAAATTTTTACTAATGATCCAAGACAGTAAGTCAATATCAATGAAGTTAGAAAATTTTTAGATTAATTATATTTATTTAGAGACTAATACTGTGAGAATTAGTATGATAGCATTTTTTTTAAAACCCCTTGTGGGTGCCGAGTAGCATTTTTGTATGACTTTTATGGGTATCATGCACCCTTAGGGTTTGGTATCTCTATGACTCTTGGGCACTATCCCTTAGGTTTTAGTTTAAATTCAAGTTAATGAAGCTCTCCATTCGAGAGAGAGAGAGAGAGAAAGAGTGAGAGAGAGAGAGAGAGGGAATTAATGTGCATTTTTATGGATTGATACGATTTTTAGGGAAGGGAACCTTTAGAAGAATCCAAACCAGGAGCAAAAAGGCTTGCTTGGGTCTTCGGATAATTTAGTGATTATAATCTCCTCCTTCAATCAATGATTTCAGATTCGAATATAACCAAAAGAGAGAGTGAGAAAAAAGAAAAGGTTGCTTGGCTATGTGTTGGAATACCATAAAATAAAGTATTTGGTAACTAAATATTTATATGTAGCTAATGATTTAGATATTTGCTCTCTTGTATATGTTCAAAAGGCCAGTTAATTACTCCCAAAATGTGTATTTGCTTTAAATATAATACGAATTTAGCATTCTTCGATTTTTGTATAATTCAGAACAAACAACGTCAAAAATTGTTTGATATCAAAATTTCTATTGATGAACCAAAAATTGACATATCAATACAAAAAACAATAGTAGATCAAAATAATATGTTAGCAATTGCCTTATATTCTTCTTTTTATGTAGGAGTTGCAAGAAATTATTGTCCAAGAGAACATCTAGTGAGTGATTGTAGTTGCAATGCGTAAAAGGAAACTATTAGGCAATGTAGAGGAGAGGACTATTCTCCAAGAAATGAGGAAGTGGGTACCTAGATTACAAAATACACTTTAGGGGGCAAAAATGCTATTAAAATCTTTAGTAACTCAAGTTTATGTTTTGTCCCTCTCATCTAGGAATTAGAATCTTAATATCAACTCCCTATCATACTTTATCCATCGATCTCAAATGTCTAAACTGAAAAATTAATGTTTTATTGGTCCAGTATTAAGAATATTAAATTTTTTTAATTAAAATTTTGAGTTTGAATTTTGATAATAAAAAAATAGGGGTCATAAGAGTTCATGGGTTCGGTCCAAATCAGAATAGTAAGAACCGATAAAATTGATTATAGATAGAGAGAGAGAGAGAGAGAGAGAGAGAGAGGACCATGTCAATAACTCCCTGATGAGCTGGGACCCTTGAAAGGGTAACCCTGAAAGCCCAAATTAACCAATACATAGGCTTTCTGAAATCACGTGGACTCTCAACGAGCAAGACCCCAGCTGGCCCATAGATGGGCCTTCACAGACCCCCACCTCTCTCTCTATCTCTATCTCTCTCTCTCTCATTCTCATGAGATGTAGTCCCATCCGCAGCTAAACTTTGATTTTGTGCTAAACCCTTTAAAAAAGAGAAACCAGCTTTCTAAATATATGCATTTTAATTAATGGGCAATAACACTTTGGAGAAATGCAACTGTTCCACTTTACATTACACATGATATATTCTTTTTGGCATTCGTTTCTATCTTCCTCACTCATCGTAAAATGTTGTGTACAAAACCCACCTGAAATCTAATCATTTAATCAAATAATACATTCATTTTTATTAGACAGAAATTTGAATTCTGGATTTTAAGATTAAGAGAGAGAATTATGACCATCAAACTGTTCCATATCGTAGGCAAATCAAATAATACATTACCCTATCAAAGATTTAGTGATCTCTCTCTTATCTCATCAAATTATAATTTTCCCTTTTCTACATCAACTTTAAACCTAATCATTTGTTTGATTTACATACGATAGTGTCAAAATTATGCAGTTAATTATAACCACATTCTTATGTTTTTTATGATTTATATTATAAGCAACTTGCCGGGCCCCTGGTGGTCTCTTGGCTGGCTGAGTAGTGCCTTACTCCCTCTCTATGTGCCCACTTGGGCTTGAAATTTCATGTTATTCTACATCAACTTCTTCAATTCATGTGCCTTTATGAATGAAATTTCATATTCTCATCATCTACTATTTTTCTTGTTATGTTTTACTCCAACCCGAATATATTAAGTTAGAAGATTTTGATGGAAAGAAAATTACAGAAAAGAAAAGAAAATAGTAAGTAAACAAAGATAGTATTTATGTGTAAGATTTTGGAAAAATGTTTGCTTTGTGGGCAAGTCTTATAGATTTTTATAAATGTAAAAGATTATTTTTGTGTTAAGGTGTCGCTCATTGAAACTCACTAAGGAGAGGTTGAGTGATTCATTGGAGTATACTAATGAGAGAAGTGGCTCAAAGGAGTTTACCAAGAGCAGGGTAGCCAAGTAGAGGACTTACCAACGTGAGAAGGGTGTGCCATTGGGCCCATGGGTAACCATTCTTGATTGGTGTCTATTTATTATTTTTTTTTTATTGATCAATCAAAATCTAGAGTTATATTTTAATTAATTTGGTTCGAACTATTATCAGACCCATTCTAGAGAGGAGATCTCCAAATGTAATTCTTTCTATTTTTAAAATTTAAATCTGATTCTTAGTTAAGAGATTAACATTTTTCTCACTAGATCAACTATTCGTAAGTTTAAAAGATATTGTTTATGGTTTTTGGCTTAATATAGATTGAACTGGTATGAGATTGATTTTGGTGAGTGATTGTGAAGATGATTTGACAGGCTGTAGTTGATTAGTATGAATGAATAGAATAGTACTGATCAATTTTTCAAGCATTTCATTAGTCAATTCTTTAAGGGTCCATTTACCATAAATTTTCTTGAATTAGCCTATTAATCATTTCTCAAGAGATAAGAGTCTATCTATTCATTTACTCTCAAAACAAAACTAAGTATATTAAGTAATTCAACTGATCAAAATATATTAAATAATTCAATTAATCTCGACCAATAGCGTAATTAATAGATTACTCAGCTAAATATCGATAACCCAAAAAATTTAGTCGAACAAGTCAACTAATTTCATAAAATTCACTAAGCACATGTACACCGTCATCCATTATCTCTTAGATTAGAGGTGTTACTGCAAATGTATTAGCAATAAAAAAAAAAAAAAATTGTAGGGCCTTGATAGAGGGGTGCTAATGAAAATTGTATTTAGTTAATGTGAAACAAACAAAAGAGATGAATCATTTTGAAAGATTTCAAACCCCACAAGCCTTCACACGAGAAACATGTAATTGACCCACCCAACTTTTCTTCCCCGATGATGTTCTTTGCCTTCCTCAATCTTTTGTGATTTCATATGAATGTTTATGTCGAGCTTATGATGACCTTTTTGATCTTTGAGGATCACCCTATAACAATCCCCCCAATTATGATTATGTTAGCATTAATCAAGATCCATGCGTGATTTATGTTGCTTTTTACAAGATGTTTAAAGAGAGATAGAGAGAGAGAGAGAGAATAAGCATATGAGATTGATAGCATTTGATAAGCCATATGATTAATATATATATATATATTGCACAAATTAAAACCAGACAAATTCTTATGAATTGAATTTTTACTGTTTTAACAATTGCTAATTTATATCCATGTTTATTTAGTTCAGCAGCCTTGGGTCGGGGCCGACCGGAGCTTGACCCGCTTTAAAGGCCCGAGCTCGGACCATTTTAGGGTCAGGTCGAGTTTGAATTTATTATTTAAACCCGTTTTAATTAAGAGTCAAGTATGGACAGTGATTGGCTCGATCCGTTATAGACTCGTTCCGTTTAAAATCAAATATTATTTTTTTTGTATTTTTAAAAATATTGTGACTTTGATGAATTTAATGTATTACTCTTAATATGATTTTTTTTTTAATTTTTTATTATATTGTTATTATTAATTTTCATAATAATATGTAATCCTTAATTTTACATTGTGATATTTGTCTTGTATTTTATTTTAGATTATTAATGTGTTTTTATTTTATATTTATTATAATGTAAATGAGTTAAAAAAGTGAAAATGAAATTTATGATTTAAACTTGAGTTTGGCTTTCTCGATTCTTCGAGTTTTCTCGAGTTGGACTCAAGCTTAAGCCAATAGATCCCTGGCTTTATAAAAGCCTTGCTTAGGAGGCTTGATTGCCGACTCTAACTGGATACTGATATCCTTTATATAAGATCTGGAATTCAAATTATGATTGTTAATTCATTCACATTAAGACCGAAAGTCATAAACACGTACATGTGTTATATTAAAAAAAAAAAAAACCCACTAAGTTTCTAATCTATCAAACAATCAAACAAAAACTAACTAATCACAATGCCAACTCTTTACTTTTGAAAAGTTCAATGTTGGGAAGTTGTCAACATAGAGCACTAATCCCTCTACCAATCCAACCTAAGACTAGGTTAGGTTAATTAATGTTAATTTTAAATTCTTAACATCAAGAATTATATATTGTTCTAGAAAGTGGGTAAACCTTCATATGATTACCCAAAGAAATCCTCGGCCTCGCGTGCACATTTTATTAATTGAGTACTTTATCACTAGGAAAGCACTTTTTATTGTTCATAAACTTTTAATCTTTCTACTTAGATTAGATTTAATTAAACTTAATCAAAACCGAAAGTGTCACAAACAATTCTCTCACTAAACTAATTAAAGCTAATTCTACTATGGATATATTTTTTAATGTCACTAATCATTATTTGATTAAGTGGGGTCATGGACAAAACAAAATTTTTCCCAAAAAAAAAAAAAAGAAAAATCATTTTGTAGGTATTTAAAAGGAAAAGGTTCAAAAGACACGATCTCTGATGCACAGAAACTTCTCCATATTTTCTTTTTCTTGGAAACGTTTCAATATTTAAATTAATTAATATTTATACAAAATTTTTATACTTTTATATTTATATTGTTTATTTTATTTGTCTTATAATTAATAATTAAATATTTGATTATTTTAAATTTTTATTATAAAAGATAACTCTTATACTATTTCTATAAAATAATTAATATTTACTTAAAATTTCTTATATATTTTATATTTATGCGTTTTCTCACGTTTTCATTTCCTATATTCTTATAAAGTACCATTTTTCCATATTATTTCATATTCATTTCTGTTTTTCCGTTTTCGTTTCCGTGTAGCCAAAGACAAAATCCCTAATTTTTTAACATGTAAATGGAAAGAAAAAAGAAAAAAAAAAGTGGTGCTTCAGTTTAGTGTGGCAATATGTAGCAAAAATTAGGAAACATGATAACTTCAGTTTGAAGATTGGAATAGTTGTAATTGTCCTCTAAAGTGAAAGTAATTAATAAAAAAACAATTTATAAAACAAAAGTAGGTAGCATATATTTTAGATGTTCTTCAAGAAAATTCTCTCAGACAAACTTTTTGAAAGTAAAGGAATTTCTTCACAATTGGGTAAGCAAATAATTTATACTTGTTGACTTATAAAGTAATGGTGAATATATAATATACAAAGAACCTCGATATGCCTTCTCACTCACACAATATTATTCTTCTATTACTCCCCCAAAATAAGATCATACAACATCAAAATTGAAATTTTTTACAAGTTGATTTATGCGACTGAAAAAAAAAGAAGTTTATCTTTATTATTTTTAAATTAAATAATAAATCGATTAAAACATTAATCTCGACTGTTAGAAATAATTTCTCAAAATCAAATTTGTCACACACCAAGGTCCTTTTTACCATCTTAGAAAAATTTAAGTTTTAGTAGGTTTTGTGGGCTTAGGGATTTCATTGACAATTGCCTCTCACCTAATGTGTTTTTCATGTTCCTTTGGTTTTTTGTTGTTTGTACATCTATCCGTCATTACACCTACCATAAACCAACAAAATTAAGGGATATTTCATAATCTAGTGGGGGCATTCCCACAATAAAACAAATACAACTTTTGTTGCCACACTAGTTGAAGGTATATATCCTTAAAATAATGGGATACCCCATTCCCCCATTTTCATTTTATTGATATCTTACTCTGATGGAATTCTTAATGATCAATCCATGATGGGCCTTCTATTTTCCTATATAATAAGTGAGTGTAAGCAAGATGATCTTCATGCAAAAATCTAATAGAATAACCTTAGCTTTGCTCTTTGTGGGCTATGCCTACATGAAAAGCTTTTTGGTGGGTTCTTCTCCCCCTAAACAATCATTGCAAGCTTCCAATTTAAATAAGTTCAAATGAGGGCTTTTTAATGCCCTTTCTTTAAACACTCCATATCCCATCAAAGTATCATTGTGGAGGAGAGATGTATCTCTTTGATAAAGACATTGAAGATTTGAGAAGACAGAATTTATTTATATCTTTTTTTACTTCAGGTTTTGAAAAATCGAAAAGAAAGACCAAGACTATATTTTTTTTTTTCATTTTGTCTTTACCAATTGCTTTAAGGACAAGACCATAGTGTAGAATCCATGAAAGCAAACCAACGAGCTTAAGGCAGCATTCCAAAAGTTGGGGTTGGGGGGGGGGATTTTGCTTTATGAGAATAATTTCTTCGGCTCTCAACATGGAGAAACAAAAAAAAAGCACATAATATCAGTGTGGGCGTCAATATGTCTTCCTCTTCCCCTACTCATATAGTCTTTTGTATCAATATAGATCGGATATAACACAACAACGAGATATTAAATATTTAATTAATTTTTAGATTTAAAATTTAAAAATAAAAAAATTATATTCAGAGAGTTATCTCTTAAATAAAATTTTATAAACATTCAAAATAAATTATTCAAAATATAATTTTATACACCGGATATTTGGTCATCAAGAACCGCAAAGGGATTAAATTTATGTCCTAATCTCACTCAACATCAAAGCTTGATTGGACAGTCGTGGGGGCTGAACTTTTTCATGATTTAAAGGGCATTTACCCCACCAAGACCCTTTGGCGATTCCAAGGGAATTAACAAGAAATTGATACACATAATTAGGAATCACCACTAAGCATCAAAAGCCTTTGTTGGTTGACTTCTTAGTTGAACACTTTCCCTAGTGACAAAAGATTTCCAATTATAGCACAAATAGATCAACTTCACAGAGATTCTTAATGATGGAAAAGTTACAATTAGTGGTTCAACGATAATCTAAACCCTAATCATCTTGATTAATAAGCTAGGGGAGCTCTAGTGATTAGACCAACCAAATCTCTAATAAGTGAAGAAGAAAAACATCCTTCGAAAGCTACTCCTAACAAAATTCAAGTTTGGACATACCTTCCCCTTTCTTTGTACCTTAACATAAGAAAATAAACGGTCTCATCCGGTGCATAAAGCATTTTTCATCTTAATACTAGGATAACGGAAGAGTGAGTGTATATGTACGTAATATTTTTCTTATATTTTACAAAATGACTATTTTCAGATCTCAAATCTGTGATTTCGAGACCATCAGTAGAGCAAATTTATCATTATGTCAAAATTCGCTCTCTTAACGAAAAATAAAAAATTACATGCATTGATTAATATCAATATCTATGGAGATGAACAGTCTTTGTTGTGTTAGGTACTTAATTTGTCCGTGACCGACAGTGCTGCAAATTTTTTGCTTTTGGGTCCAATTTGCTAGATTGCCCTCCTTTTCATTTCCTCCCATTTCTCCCCTTCCCGGTTGCATAGTATTTATATATGTTGTGCTTGATAATCATGAGAGAGAGAGAGGATAAGGGGAATTTTCTATTGTTGCAAATTTTCCAAAGCCAAATGGTCCTCAAGAACACAAGAAAAAAACATGTGGTGCAGTGGTGGGGGGTTTATTAGCCACACTTTGGTATAGCTCATGAACAATAATCAGCTAATAAGTGGGGCCCTAATCTCATTCATTGCCCCCCAAATTTTAGCTTCATTTAATAACAAGTTGCCTACCACTTGCATAAAAGAAAAAGGGAAAGGGAAAAAAAAAATAAAGGAAGACAAATATTTGGTGTTGGAAAAACATGTGGTCATTCATCAAGCTCAATAGATCCATTCTATCCTATAACTAAAACATTCTTGATGTTTATCCATGACTTGTAGGTGTAACAGTCGATCATTAGATATTTTTTAATTAAGATTTTGAATTCAAATTATAAAAATGGATAGACAGATATTGAAAGAACTAACCCTGGTCTTATAATATTCAATCAGATTAGTCAAATTAAATTCAGATATTAATCGGTAATCCACTTATACTAAATAAAAAAAAAGACATTCTTGATTAATTAATGCATCATTTTAGGCCTAAAACATTCCGACAAGCCACTAATGGCTTGATGGAAACTGGAGTAGAGTATGTGGTATGTGTAGTTCATCAATTTATGACCTTATAAAACTTTAGGAGTAGAGAAGTAAAATCCTAATTTTGAAATTAAAAACATAAACAATCTTTACTTTGAGTTCTGTTCGAGCTATTTTCTAATAAATAGTTTGATCACACGTGTTAGTATCATATGATATGGTCAAACTTTTTTTGATAAGAAATAATTTGAAAGTGATGCTAATGTAATGCTAACATGAAATTGATATAGAGTGGATTTTCTTTTAAAAAAAAATAACTGACCATCATTATTCGAAACTATACTTTAACTAATCCGATTTGAATATCTACATGGGCCTCATTTAGCGGATAATTCTCTCAGCGTAATTTTTTCATTCTCAAATTTCGAACTCAAGACTTTCTTAAAAGATCTAACATTTTATTCTATTAAACCAACTGTCCATTAGTATTGATACAGTGTTCATATAGTGTTAATATAGCTGATCGAATCTCTTTTGATTAGAAATAGTATCTGACAACAAAATAAAATTATTTACATTTTTAATTTTAAAATTAAGATTTTTTTATGAAAAGCAAAATATATTTTTTATGAGACTAATTGAAATATATATTTTTAAATAACACTTTTCTTTTCGCTAACGATGCCTATATGAGCATTTATAATATACCTCTCTCGGTGGTATTATTAATATTCTATCTATAATAAAACTGTTTGGTTTAAATGAACTTATCATCTCTAATGGGACAATTTAATAGTCACATTTCTCCTTTCCCAAATCCATGAGATTCGAATCTCATTATAATAAAAAATAAATAAATAAATAAATAAATCATCTTATCGTGGTTGGAAAGAGTCGATTACGATAATTTCACAAAAAATGTGAGGTCAGCTCCTAAAAGAATAAGTTAATCACAAGAAAAGGGATACGTGGAAACCAACATAACGAAGAAATGGAAAATGACACTATAAAAGAAGGCTTATATTTAATGAATTATTTATTTATTTATAATTTTTATTTTTATATTATTTATCTTATGATTAATAATTATATATTTGATTATTTTAAATTTTTATTATAAAATACGATTATTCTATTATTTTCATAAACAATTAATATTTATATAATTTTTTTATATATATTTTTTCAACATTTTTCTTTCTTGTATATTTACAAAATGTTATTTCATTGTATTATTTCGTATTCGTATTCATTTGCATGTTTCCTTTTCCATACAACCTAGGCCACCATGAGAGTCATATGTAAGAAGACAAATGTAGATAAAAAGATCACATTAAATAAAATTTTCCTTGCAAAATAATATCACAAATCTAACCAAAGGGCCAAAGGTACAAATGAAGGGCAAAGGTATTTTCTTTTTTTTTTGGGGGAGGGGGTTTTAAAAATGGGTGGATGACACTAATTTCCAATATGGCTTATGAGTTCAACAAGAGGGTATTGGTACTCAATGATCATCACCTAAGAATGACATGTTTAGTGGGGAGGAAAAGGAGGTTTTTAGATGCACTTGAAGATGACTTAAATGTGATATATGGCTTATCTAGTGCGCTTTGCCCACCAAAGGATGGTATTGAAGGTGGGCTCTAAAAAGTTTGATATATATAAAATGCCAAACCATGGCTAATCTGCCTACCCATTTGTCCAAACCATGGCTCATAGCCAAATCATGAGTGGGCGCAACTAATTTGACAACCAATTAGTAATGCACAAACTTGAGCTAGCTTTGTGCATTAGAAGTGGGGGAAGAAAAAGGCAAAAAAAAAAAAAAAAAAAAAAAATATCTCCATGTGTACCTAAGAACTTGATTTTTGGTAGGTACATGTTGTTCCCACTTTACTACTTTAAAAAGTCATTTCTAATTACTAATTATATTTTTTAAGAGGTGATTGAACTGCACAACAAAAGTATTTTTTTCCTCATATCTAATTCACGAGCGGGGAGTCATGGGAAAACGTTTCTTTTTTATTTTTTATTTGTCAGTTTTTATTCGAAATCATATTCTGACTAATTCAGTTCAAATGCTTATCAAACCCGTTTTAGTGGGATAACTTTCCCAATATAATCTTTTTTTCATTTCTAAATTTCAAATTTAACATTTAATTAAAAAAATTAATACTATTATCTACTAAACTCACTGTCAGGAAAACGTTTCCAATGCCTTATTGTCGAAGTGTACTTCTTGAATCCCAATGCACGCACTATAGGGCTCACTGGGTGGCCTTTATCCAATAAACCCCCAACCCTAAAATAGGTGAAATTCACTTCAAAAACTTCTAACACTATTTTTTTCAACAAAAAGGGTTATCAATTAAATTAGGTGTCTTGTTTTATTATTTGGATTTGAAGAGCACGGGCCGGAAAAACTAAAAGATGTTTAAGATTTGGCCCATAAAGCTACGAACCGATCGGAACGCGAAATGATTTTGTGGACCCTACGACTAGCCCACCCAGGGAAGATTGGACTTGAACCTAAACGCTTAGCCCAATAAATTTAAAGATAAATTGGAAGTGTGACCCATTAATACTTGCATGTCCCAAATCATAAAAATTATGGTATTATAGTATCCAACACCATCGAACGTTTGTTGACTTAACCGAAAGAAAGCTAAGTTTTTTAAATCATGATCGTGAATTTGACTCTTTATAAGTATAAAAAAAATCATGTTGAGAGATCCCTCTTTCGAAAAAAGCCTGACAATAGATCAATCCGAATTAGTCAAAGTGAAACTCTGGATACCGGATGAGAAACAAAAAAAAAAAATAGTTTCCAACGCTAAAATCCTTTAATCAAAATTTCGAATTTGAGTTTTGAAAATAAAAAAATAGACGCTAAGAGAGTTAGCCCCCTAAATTAGACTCATAGTTGCTCAAATCAAATTAATTAGATTTTCAAATATCGGTGGTTAAGTTAAAAAAAAAAAAAGACTAATCTGGCGTACAAAGTACTTTTCGGCTCAATGCAGTAAGGAGAAGGTGGACATATATGTACACAGTCTTCCCTTTATATTTTGTAAAGATACTATTTCCACGTCTCAAACCCATGACCTCAACATCACCAAAAGATCAACTCTGTCGTTATGCCAAATCTCGTCCTCAATACTAGTGGTGACTAAAAAAAAAATTAGTAGCCTCAAAAATAAAAAAACAAAAAATAAAAAAAGGGAAGTTTGAGGTCTAAGTTTCTACGTATACCCGTTTTGGTGTGTATTTATTTGTGTTAAAATATAAAATAATATAATTCCTTACAAATCTAACCTTTTGAAGAAGATAATAGTTTTTGTATGAAATTTCCAAAGGTTTGTTTTTGAACATGATATTTATTCTCAATTTTAACAAAATTAGTGATTAAAAAGGAATAATTATGTCGTATTACTCAAAAACATATCATGGTAGTAGAGTAGGAGCCATTTTTTTTGGGGGGTGGGGGGGTAAAGATGAAAAAACACAAGAGCAAAGGGGCGGGAGGGCCCAACCCCATAGACCAACCAAACTAACTGCCTTTCAGCCCACTGCTGCCTAACCAACTCCTAATTACATGACGATTTCCCAGACACACCATGTCTTCCAGCATTATCTTGCTCAGCTCGTGAGGCAGGGGCTCCACTACAGTGACTCCTCTCGGAGCATTTTTTCCCAAGTTGGCCAGAAAGTCTGCGCTTCTATTTTTGAATGATATTTACTTGATTTTTTTGGTGCATACGATACTCGAATCCGAATCCATTACATAGAAGAGGGAAAAAGTGTCACTTGAGTCAAAGTTCATGACATGATATTTACTTGATATTTACTCATAATTAATACTTGCATGTCCAATGGGTCATCTCCAGCCTCCCTCTCTCCCTTTCCCTCTCTCTCTCTCTATTTTTTTTTTATTACATGGTATTTGAACTTTGAATCACAGAATTAAAAAAAAATGGTCATAATCACTAAATTGTCTTCTTAGAGACACTCCCTCTCCCCCCTCTCTCTCTCTCTCTCTCTTCCAGCATTTCACAAGTGTGTTGGTAATTCCACTCCTCCAAAACTCTAATGATGCACTTAAAAAATTTTGAAGTGTCCCAAATCATCAAAAACATGGTATTATAGTATTCTCAGTGTTACCAACAACTTCTAGGTTTAGTGACAGGATATTAAACTTTTTTAACTAAAATATTAAATTTGAGTCTTAAAAAAAAAATAAGTATTGAGAGACTCAGCTCCAAAATTAAGTTCATAACTGTTCAAATTAAATTAATCGGATTTTCAGATACTAACGATAAATACCAAAAAAAGATACCCTCGGAGTTTAGGGGGGGAAAAAAGGCAGTTGAGGTCCAAGTTTCTAACGTCTACCCATTTTTGTGTGTATTTATTTGTTTTTTTTTTTTTTAAGGAATCGAATCCTGAATCACGGATCAGGAGAGGAGATTATTGCCACTAAACTGTCCCATTGGAGACAAAATAATATAAATATTATTCTTTACAAAATAATATAAGTATTTATTTGTGTGTATTTATTTGTGTTAAAATATAAAATAATATAAGTATTATTCTTTACAAATCCAACCTTTTGAAGTAGAAAACAGTTACCTACTTCTGAAATGAATTCAGATTTGTTTTTGAATATGATATTTATTCTCAATTTTAATAAAATTAGTGATTAAAAAAGGAATAATTATGTCGTATTACCCAACAGACTATAAACATATCATGGTAGTACAGTAGGAGCCATTAAATCTGGATCCTCTAACACAGAATTTCTTCTACATGTAGAAAGATATAGAATCAATGCAGTACATTTTGTGGGATAGTCCTTTTTTATGTGGGGGGGGGGTTGGGGGGGTCTCTCCCTTTTCAAAAAAAAAAAAATTTTTTTGAGGAGAAAAAAAAAAAATTTTTTTTTTTAAAATTAATTTTCATTGTGTAAGACCAATCAATAGAGTCTTAGTGGTAAGTGCAACAACATCTCGTGCATTGCAACCCAAGGCTATGGTCTCAAAACCATTAGTATGAAACATTTTCTTTTCAAATGGAATCCCCTAATATATGCAAGAGTGAAGGCTTTCATTTTTTTTTTTTTTTTTGGCTATACCAACCCATATCCAGAGTCCAGTTCAAGCATTTATCAGGTTCATTTTAGAATACAGTTCTCCCAATATAATTTTTTCTATTTCTAAGTTTCGAATACGAGACTTGATTAAGAAACTTAATGTTGTGTCCATTAATAGTGAATACTTTCAATAATGTGGAATAAATTAATATATATATATATATATATATTATGCACAAGATTGAAATTTTTAGGAGATAGTTATTTTGCAAAATTTAAGAGAGAGAGGACCCATGTAAATTATGAACCGTAGACAGACCGGATCAACCAAGACGTAGACAAGAGATAAAGAGTCCTAATAACAAATCTAATGCAGAATTTTAAGATTAACCCTACCATTGCTCATATGGGCCTAGTTACACCAGGCAGAGATTATTCCTCCTGGGCCCAGAGTAATGAACACTCTCCCCCACCAAGGCCCATTTTCCTATTAGTGTTTGCTTTTTTTTTTTTTTTTTTTTTTTTTTTTTTTGTGGTTACAATAGTGTTTGCTTTGTCCATGTAACAAACATAACAATAACAAAATAGGGACCCTCCTTACCCTTCCATTACCTGTGACCCAGGTCTTATTACAATAATTTTTTTCCCCGTTTCAACTTCAGAAATTTGTGTTCCTATATATTCACTCATATAATTAAGCCACAAAATAAGGTTTATTTGTAAAGGGTAGCTCTATCACGGCCTATAGATTTAGTGGCAGGACATTAAATTTTGTTAATTAAAATCTCGAGTTTAAGTTTTGAGAATAAAAAAATAGTTATCGAGAGAGTCAGTATTAAATAGGGCCCTACAACTATTCAAATCAGATCAGTTGAGTTTTTTGAATAACAGTGATTATGTGTAAAACATTACGTAAGAATTGGGGGTTCAAAATAGGGACCCTATTAAATTTGAGAATTTTTCAGCTATAGAACTATTTTCTGGTGCATTCGAATTTGAACGGTCGACCTCCCTATTAAATTTGAGGCTGTTGAGTGGTTAGCCGTTACATTTGAGGGCTCAATTCATCATTCATGGAACACAATAACTACAATTAAGATTAAGTGTACAATTGCAGTTGTGGTCTAGTGGATGCCATTGATAAAACAGCTGCAGAAAGGGAAGGACAAAGCTCATCAATCAAACACATAGATGGGTCTTGAATGGGTAATTATGGCCTAAATTCTCTGCCATGCACCCAGCTAAATTCGTGTAGCACGCTCTTGAAGATGCAATTCAAGGGCGTCTCGATCAATTTAAGCAATGCGGTAGTTTGTTAAGCGAATCAATGAACAATAAGGTTTTTTTTTTTTTTTCCTCGTTACATTAAGATTTGAGTTTGAAATCGTCATATTAGAGGGGAGGATTTGGGGACATGCAATAAGGTTATGCCAACAATAAACTTTTATAACTAGATAGATCGGTTAGAATTTACTAAAGAAAAGACTCCATGGCCGAAATTCTCTTGTTTTTTTTTTATAGTATAAACCACTAATATCCGATAATCACATTAAATCTAACTAAATCCACTTTAATTCGAGATTAGCCTTTAAGGGATAAAACTCTCTAATACCTGTTTTTTCCTTGCACAAGATCCGAATCTGAAACTTTACTTAGGAGAACACGATGGTTGGCCTAAATTCTCTATATAAACTATACTAGGTTTGAGAATCGGTTGTCAACAAAGTAGTTTGTTGTCGTCTATATCGTGTTGCTTATTTATTTTCTTTCATGGTTTGCTTAATGATACAAACTTTTCAAGTGGTCTTTGTAGTTTCGAAGCGCCGCTTAATAGATTTGATTCCATATTACTTGACTAATGCCCTTGAATTCCCTACTCAAAGTGTGTCCCCCAAATGTCTAGCTTGTCAAAAGCAAGGCCAAAGGCATGGTTGATTGATATTCCAATGGGACAGCGGTAACAAGGATTATATGTAATTGGGGGCAATTATGGTAATAGCTACATATGAAAACTAGATTGATTGCCACTTTTCGGCCTTCTCTCAGCAAAAGGGACAAGCCTATGGTTGTTCAATCCTATGATACCATGATAATACCAAAAGAAGTCAGAAATTCCGTTCGTCTCAAAATTCATATTACATTTTTGTTAATTTTTAGAAGTCAATGTTTTGATAATTTTTAGTACGTGTGATTCATGAATAACTCAAACTCCTAGAATTCTTAAAATGTCTCTTTGAATATTATGAACCTATTAAATGTAAAGTGTCTTTGGATGAGTAGGGACCTCTTATAAGTATTCTTGTACTCAACCATTTTGTATGTATGCAATGTACGCAATGATGCAAGTAAGGAAATAAAAGAAGAATAATTTCAGCTTCAAAATAGGCTTATTTCTATTGCCTCTATATCTGGAAAAGCATTGCTGTCAAATGGTATTAGAGCTATTTTCTTAATGGAGCTATGCACAAAGACTACCTCAACAAAAGGTGAAACCAGTAAAAATGTCCTCAAATAATTTTTTCGGAACAGGTCCTCCTCAGTTTTATGGAGAAATTATCACATTTGGGCCATTAAAATAAAGCTTATTTGATGGCTCTAAATCTATGGAAAGCTATAGAAGATGAAGGAGAACCAGAACCTCTAGGAGCTGATCCAACTCTATCACAGATAAGGACTTATGAAAAACAAAAAGGCAAGGAGACCAAGGGCTTTAACATGTCTTCATTCAGCATTATCTGATGCTATCTTCACCAGAATCATGGCACCAAAATCATGGCATGCTAGACACCGAAGGAAGTGTGGGACACATTAAAGGAAGAATGTGAAAGAAATGAAAGGGTGAAGGCTGTCAAACTTCTTACTCTTAAAAGGGAGTTTGAAATGTTAAAAATGAAAAAAGGGGAGCTGATTAAAGAGTACTCATCTAAACTCCTAGATCTGGTCAATAAGATTAGATTGATGGGAGAAAATTTTCCAGATACAAAGGTAGTGGAGAAAGTCCTTGTAAGCCTACCTGCAAAGTTTGAATCAGAAGTGTCAGCTAGTTAAACTAAATCTAGATGGTTCTCTCAATAAATTGAAAGTAAGATTGGTTGTTAAAGGATATGCTCAACAGCAAGGGATAGATTACAATGAAGTTTTTACACCAGTGACCAGATATGATACCATTAAATTTTTATTAGCTCTTGCTGCTCAATACAGGTGGAAAGTCTATCATCTAGATGTAAAATCAACATTTCTAAATGGTGAGCTAAAGGAGGAGATTTTTGTTAAACAGCCCCAAGGTTATGAAGTTTCAAATGGAGATGGCATGGTGTATAAGCTAAATAAGGCTTTGTATGGCCTTAAACAGGCTCTAAGAGCATGATACAGTAAGATTGATGCTTATTTTACTAAATAGGGTTCCAGAAGGAGCATGACAGAAGCTACATTGTTTACAAAGAATGAGAAGAGTGGGAAAATGGTGATTGTTTCATTATATGTTGATGATCTCTTGATAACAGGAAATGATGAAAGTATGATCATGGAATTCAAAAGCAAAATACAAGATGCGTTTAGAATGTCTGACTTGGGAGAAATGAATTATTTTCTAGGAATGGAAATTTCACAATCACAAGAAGGCATTTTTGTATCTCAACATAAATATGCCTTGAATGTGTTTAAAAGATTCAAAATTGATAAATGCAAATCAGTAGCCACTCCTCTTGTATATTATGAAAAAATTCTTGAAGATGATGTTGGTGAGAAGGTAGATCTCTGATTGTATAGAAGCTTGATTGGGAACCTTTTGTATCTCACAAATACCAGGCCAGATTTGATGTATGCAGTAAGTGTGTTGTCCAGGTATATGCATTCTCCAAAACAATCTCATTTTGGTATTACTAAAAGGGTTTTGCGATATGTTAGAGGTACAACAGATTATGGGTTATGGTTTAAGTCAGCTTAAAATGGATGTTTGCTGGGATATTCTGACAGTGATTGGGCAGAAAGTGTTGATGACTGCAAAAGTACCTCTGGTTACATTTTTACATTTGGAAATGGAGCTTTCTCTTGGAGTTCTAAAAAGCAAGAAGTTGTTGCTCAATCTTCTGCTGAGGCAGAGTATATTGTAGCAGCAGATGCTGCTAATCATGCTGTATGGCTAAGAAAATTGCTTACTGATTTAGAAATAGCTCCTATGAGTGCTACTGTTATCAAAGTGGACAACAAATCAGCTATTTATATGGCTCAAAATCCAGTGCTTCATGGTAAGTCTAAGCATATAAAGGTTAAATTTCATGTGTTAAGGCAGTTGGAAGCAGATCAGGAAATTCAAATGGATCATTGCAAATTTGAAGATCAAATTGCAGACATTATGACAAAGGCTCTTTAGAAATCCAAGTTTGAGAAGCTAAGGGCATTGCTGGGAGTGTTTGGAAAAAATCCAAAGGATGAGTAATGTTAAGAAAACTGAGATTTTTTCCAAATATTTTTTAGAAGTCAAAGTTTTGATGGTTTTTGATACGTGTGATTTATGAATAATTTAAACTTTTAGAATTTTTAAAATGTCTCTTTGAATATTGTGACCTATTAAATGTAAAGTGTCTGAGTAGGGACCTCTTATAAGTATTCTTGTACTCAAGTATTTTGTATGTATACAATATACGCAATGATGCAAGTAAGGAAATAAAAGAAGAACAATTTCAGTTTCAAAATAGGCTTATTTCTATTGCCTCTGTATCTGGAAAAGCATTGCCGTCAATTTTCAATAGATGATAAACACCCCCATCCAAAATTTTAGCACCATCTCACGTCTTCATGCATAACATGTCAATTAAAATCTCTCTTGGTGCGATGAAATAATACAGTGACGTGATATTCATCTTCCAACAGTGCATTAACCAGAAATTTTAGGCATTGATGTGAATGGGGGAGAGAGAGAGAGAGAGAGAGAGAATGGACCGCCATTATCAAGGAAGATGTATACTCTCAACGCCCCACTAAACCCCAATAAATTTGGGTGGTTGTTCGTTTAAGTTGGACCAGAAGTCACAAAACAATTAACCACCTTCCTTCTCTCCATGTCATGTCTTTCGCTCGTTCAAAATACTGATCCCAGAAGTCCAAAATATGATGATATAACCAGTTCTAGAGAACAGACTATTACTTTAGGTCCTTGCCAAAAAAAAAAAAGACTATTACCTTAAGGTTCCTTCACACCATACGTGTACGACTGTCATACTGCATTCAATGCTTTTGAGTCAGTGACAGGTGAAGCATTAAAATCAGTCACCAATTGTAGGTAATGTGCTGTCTTAACAATGAACACCAACACTTTGTCACTTATAAATTGGATACCCACTTCTCGTACTTCCATGCAAGCTTAGATTTCAGGCCTTGTTTCTCTGTCCCATAATATTATAATTCTCTTTTCTGCACTTTCAGAGATCAAAATGGAGTATAAACTCCTACCCCTCTTCACTTTTTTATCTGTGAGTTATTCTACACTCTTGCACTGCTCTGTTTTGAGAAGTTTTACTTATTTACTTAAAGAAACTGAAATGGGAACTTGAATTTTCGTGCAGCTAGCACTTGTAGCAATTGCAAGCCAAGCTGTCCTATCTCCTGAGGCTTACTGGAAGAAAGTGTTACCAAATACTCCAATGCCAAGAGCTGTTACAAGACTCCTACACAATGGTTTGTTTCTGAATCTTTGTGCCTCTCTAACAACCTATTTAGTTTCCCAATATTCTCGATTTTATTATTAATTAAAAAAAAATGAATCAAGTAAGTTTTAGTCCCAAACTTGTTGGGGTCATTTGGAACTACCAGTCCATTTTTCCCTGCCGATGAGCTAAAGAGAATTTATTCAATAAACAAGAGGAATCAATAACAACCCAGAAAGCCGTGCAGCTGCTCAAGCAGAGATTAGATCCTGAAAGTAAATTTTGTCTTTGGTGGAATCCCTATCTGATCAATGCTTAGTAACATTATATTTGTGATGTTATAGCATATGCAGGGACAATAATGATAAAGAACATTAGAAAGGAAGCACAGAATTTCTAAGGAGCAAATCCATGTGATCAGCTGGCTCTATATATTTCATATATATAGTCAAAATAGTACTATGCTGACCTTATGAAGAATAGAGAACTTGATCTTTGATTGTCTACAATATTCGAGATTTCACTTCTTATAAACTCTTCTAACACTTGGTTCAACTAGCAGACTGGACAGAAGAAAAGAGCACTTCTGTTGATGTCGGGAAAGGTGGGGTACATGTTGATACAGGTAAAGGAAACGGTGGCACCGCTGTGAATGTTGGGGGGAAAGGAGTCGGAGTGAACACTGGAAAGCCTGGGAAGCACACAGATGTCGGTGTTGGTAAAGGAGGAGTATCGGTGAACACTGGAAAGCCTGGGAAGAGCACAAAAGTCGGTGTCGGTAAAGGAGGAGTCTCGGTGAGCACCGGGCATAAAGGAAAGCCCGTTTATGTTGGAGTAAAGCCAGGACCAGCTCCATTCAATTACGAGTATGCTGCAACTGAGACTCAGCTACATGAAAACCGAGATGTAGCTATTTTCTTCTTGGAAAAAGACATGTCCCAGGGAACAAAGATGAATTTGCAGTTTACAAGACATGATTTGGGAGTTGGTTTAGTGCCTCGCCCAATCACCAAGTCCATTCCTTTTTCATCAGACAAGCTTCCAGAAATTTTAAACCGCTTTTCAGTGCAACCTGAGTCAGAGGAAGCGGAAATCATGAAGAACACAATCAAGGAGTGTGAGGGTCCTGCGCTTAAAGGAGAGGACAAGTATTGTGCAACTTCATTGGAATCAATGGTTGACTACAGCACATCCAAGCTTGGAAAAAACGTTGAAGCAATCTCAACTGAGGTGGACAGACAAAGCCAGCTTCAGCAGTACACAATTACGGGTGTGGTGAAAAAGACTGCAGGTGACAAAGCTGTGGCATGCCACAAGCAGGACTATCCGTATGCTGTTTTCTATTGTCACACAACCCAAACTACAAAAGCTTACAAAGTTTCATTGGTTGGTGCTGATGGGACAAAAGCTGATGCAGTTGCCGTCTGTCATACTGATACATCAGAATGGAACCCAAAGCATTTGGCCTTCCAACTGCTCAAAGTCAAACCAGGAACTGTACCAATCTGCCATTTCCTTCCTGAGGATCACGTTGTCTGGGTTCCCAAATAAATACTAGCCAATAGAGACTCGAAGCTATTAGTTCCATCTGCTTGCTTGATGTACCTTGAGAAATGTTTGAGAGTTCTTATTACAGAGTGATATCTCCACTCTGCATATGTTTGTACCTGATGATGTATCTACAATCAAATAAAATTCCCAGTTCTTAGGACCGAGGATCTCATTATATCCTGATTTATAGCACTATGTTTCCCCACAAGAAAGGTTGAAATACCATAAAGAATTTATCTTTACCAGGGGTCATATTTTTGTAAGCATCATTGGCGGTGTGAAGACCTTTCTTACACTTACACGAGGAGATCTGAACCACCCATAACAATTTTTAAGGTGAGATTGACCACCTTTGGATACCGTGAAGCACCATTCACTAAATCTAGGTTTTGCATCATTCAGCTGTTAGCACCCTACCCAACAAATGTTGGTAGAACGTAGATTTAGTTTCCAAATCTGAGACAGATGAGTAAAGATCACAATTTTTAATTACAAAAATAACCAAATCAAAGAAGATAGTAGAAACCAATTTTGCTTTTTTTGACCATATATACAAAGGCGAGGAGATCATTTTAAAGGGTATGGCTAAAACAATGACTGATTCTCAAATGACAATGGGTGGTTTGGGTAATTTGAAACCAACATTTAATATCATAAAACCACGAAACCAAACTCTATTGTTGCCTTTACACTCAGCTTCATCATAATTAAAGCTTAAAAATGAGATCAAAATCTTGTTGAACAATCATTGACCAATAGCATGCTAACAGAATTATCAAATTAAGAATCCATGAATTTATTTTGCAAAATTACATGGCACAAAACCTCAATAGAACATCCTAACTTCAGGTGTGATAAATATTAACCCATATTAGGAAATCCTTCTTTAATTTACACCTTTTGTTTTAGTTTTCAAAAGGTTGAGCTGAGGAGATCATCCATCTGTTTGTAATGTAATGAATGTAATGAAGTTATTTATTTATTTATTTTGATACTTGATCGATCGGTATTTGAAATCATATTTTAACTAATGCGGCTTGAATTACTATCAGATCCTCTATAGAGAGTACCTCTCCTAACGTAGTTTTTTTTTTTTCTCAAAATTTGAACCTAAATATTGATTAAAAGATTTAGTATCCTTCTCACTAAACCTGTAATACCGAAAACTTGATGTCGAATATTTTGTAAACATTTTTATAATAAAATAGAAAATTTTGAAATTTTATTGATTTTCGATTTTGGGGTCTTAATTTAAAATTTTTGGTATATTTTAAATTATCGTGTCCGCGAATAGTAATAAACCTCATTTTATGAAAAATTTAAATTTTAGAAAGAAATGGGGTGAATTTGTATATAATTATTTATTTACTTAAATATAAAGATATATATATATATTATGGTAAAAAAAAAAAAAAAAAAAAAAAAAGAGAAGAGAGAGAGAGAGGAGAAGGTGCTGCGTTTCGGAGTGAAACGCAGCATCTCCCCCAATTAAGAGAGATTAGGGTTAACCCTAATCTCTTCTTCGTCTCTCCCTCTCACTCCCGTCTCTCTCTTCCTCTCCTTTCGACCGAAGCCGTCTCCCTCTCCCTCGCGATTCATCTCCGCCATCACCACCACACCATCACCGCCATCGTCGTGTTCGTCTCTCTCTTCTTCCCTCTACTTCCTTCTTCGTCTTTCTCTCTCAGTCTCGCTCTGTCCCTCAGTCTCTCTCTCTATCCCACAGTCTCTCTTCGCGCTCTCTCCCTCCACCGTGCACAACCATCACCGTGACCATCGCGAACCACCGCGGGTCACCATCTCTCGGTCGCTCTCTTCCACGCACGAGCGGGCGATTCTCCCTCTCTTCCCTTTCTTCCCGCGCGCGAACAGAGTTCTCTTCTCTTCCCTTCGCGCGCGACAACTTTTCTTTCCCCCTGTTTGTTCGTGCTTGCTGCTCTTTGCAAGCACCACCCTTCTAGCTCTTTGCAGAAGCCCTAGCCGCATGATAGCAGAGCCTTTGAAAACCCTAGCCGCAGGACATCAAAAACCCTAGGTCACAGCTCTGCAGAGGTAAGCCTAGGTTGTCCAATTTTAATTCTAGGGTTGAATATTCTTAGTTGTTAGGTTTAATTCTAACGATTGCTGTAAATTGAACTTGTTACAGGTTTGATACACTGGCGATTGGAAGCTAGCTTTGCACACTGAGAAACCCTAGGTGAGGGATTTTCAATCCCTTCCGTAATTTGAATTATTTTTGTTGAATTAAGGTAGAAATTACATCTATATATATTTGAAATGTGTTAGACTTGAAAGAAATATATTTCCCTAAGTGTTTGTATGAAATTATTGAGGTTAAGTCTAGAATTTGATGTAAATTGGACTGTGAAGCATGTGAGAAAGTCGTAGATAGTATTAGAGTTGTATTTGATTGAATTACGTAGTTTTCCTTGGAATTTGAATGGATTCGGCGTGAATGAAATTAATATTAAGTAATTCGGGAGAAAATGGATAAAATTGAGGAATATTGTAAATTTAAAGTCGTTGGTGATTTGAAATGATACTAGCTTGAGGAAACGAAAGTTTTGGAATGTAATTGTGCAAGTTAAGCCTATTGTAAATAAAAGAGAAATTGAAAACCCTTTAATAGAGCTTTAATTGATAATTATTCATGTTGATTGGTTTAGGTTGACCTTTGGAGACTCGAAAGGAGTCATTTTGGGTTAATTGTGAAAATAGAGAGTGAATACCCTCTCTAGAGGTGAGTGGACGGTTCATTGTGTTCGTAAATGAGAAACCTGTTTTAAAATTGCTTTGAAAATGATTCTGAAATATTTTTACATGTTTGATATAAATTGGTTTGTGATTGTAGGCTGTCTGAACTGAATTGTGAAATACGAATGCATCCATTGTACTTATAAATGCTTTTGTGCCATGTGATATTTGATATTGCTCTATGAGCTGCTTTGGCATGAAATTGTGGATTATATGTTGAAAATCATGGCACATTGCTGAGAAATGGATTGAATGAGAAATGAAGGGTGCCGTAGATGACTATAGTCATACTCCCCACGGAGCGACCCGACGGGGTGACGTGGGTTGGGGTTTGGATTGGATGTGCGGGGGAGTTAGACGTCCTTCCCTCTGCCGCAGTCGTACTAGATCTGGTGCACCCCAGTGATGTACGAGCCAACGCCAAGGAAGGGGGTTTGTTTTGAGACATTGGATAGAAAAACCCTTGGCGGGCTTTCGTCTGGGTTTGGCCGCCCTGAGACGGAAGCGTATTTCGATGGGACCCCAGGATTTTCTGAAAAGATGATTGATTTGGATGCATATTTGTGACATGTAATTTATTGAAATGATTTTATGTACATGAAATGATTTATGAGATATGATTTGACTGCCCCACATTCACACCTTATTTATGAACACAATCACACCATTGCACTCCACTCACTGAGTATACCCCTATACTCACCCCTCTCTCTCCCCATTTTTCAGAGGAGACTTAGTTGGGTGCCTACTCGACGGAGCTTGCGAAATATTTTTGCGGATTGGATAAGTATTGGCATGCAGGGTTACTTTTGGAGATTGATAGCTTGCAAAACATGAAAAGGGAAGTCTGTACATCCCATGTCGTACGGATTTTATTGATACTGGCTGAGTTGTTGGCAAGTATTGATAAAATCCGATGATTTTTGATTTGTTTTTATTTCTTTTGAGTTCTCTAGTTTTGGAAAACTGTTTATATCTGTATTGGGACATTTGGACTGTAAATCTTAATTTCGATGCTTTTTCTTTGATTTTGTGAAGTTCTGTACAACTCATACCGTTAGGATTTTACCGATACTGGCTTGTTTTCCTCGGGTAAGTGTTGGTAAAATCCGACGGCTATGTTTTGGGACTTCTTGTTTGTTAAATGCTTTCAGAGTGGCCAAGATGGTCACGTCGCATGCATGCATGTACAGGTTCCCGTTCCCCGTTGTGTGTTGCTGTGTACTCGTGCATGTACAGGTTCCCACTCCCCGATGTGTGCTAATGTATGATTGCATGTACAGGATCCCACTCCCCGATGTGTGTCAATGTGTGTGTTTATACGATCAGGAATGAGCCGGATGGGCTCCTTGCATGTGTAATGCTTTTGTGATTTCTTGTTTTTGAAGAATTTTATACTTCTGATGATTTATTGTGAATTTGATAGCCTTGCGGAGTCCCGGTAGATGGAGAGGTTTTACCCATGTACCGAGACGACGCGACGGTTTTCGCGTGGTCGATCCGAGGATCGGGGCGTGACAGTATATGTTAGATTCGTTTATGATACATTTTCTGACATTTTATATGTAATTAGTAAAGTTCAGTGTTGAATAATTCATAAATTAAACTCTTTAATATGGAAGAAGCATGCTAAGGGATGATAGAAGCATGTTGGGTTGAATAGAGTAGTTTCCTCAAAGTTTAAATCGAAATATACATGAAAAGTGTTAATAGTTATGTGAAATTGGAAGAAAATCGAGAAATATTGGGACTTAAAGTCCGTTAGAGATGTAAATGATTTTCGGGTGATGAAATGAGAATTTAGAAATTGTGGATGTGCAATTAAGGGTAAATTAAATTAGGAAAGTGTGAAAACCCTTGTTATAGGGATTTTATTTGATGATAATTACAATGTTTGATTAGGTTAATCATTTGGGGAAGTTGAAAGGACTCAAATCGAATTAGATTGATAATTAGAGAGTGAAAACTCTCTCTAGAGGTTAATGGATGGTTCATTGTATTCATTAATGAGTAACATGTTTTAAAATTGCTTTATAAATGATTTTGAAAGATTTTTATATGGTTTATATAAATTGTTTTGTGACTGTGGGTTGTCTGAACTGGATTGTGAAATATAAATGCATCCATTGTCTTTATGAATGCTTCAGTGCCATATGTTATTTGATATTGCTCTATGAATTGATTTGGCATGAAGTTGTTGATTATTTATTGGAAATTATGACACATTGTTTGTGAAATTGATTGATTGAGAAATGAAGGGTGCTGGATTGTAAATGGTTACAGTCATTCCCACCACGGAGCAACCCGACGGGGTGGTGTGGTTTGGGGTTGGATGTGCGGGGGAGTTAGACGTCCCTCCCTCTGCCAAAGTCGTGCTATATCTGATACACTCCGGTAAGATACGAGCCAATGCCAAGGAACGTGGTATGTTTTGAAATATTGGATAGAAAAATCCTTGGTGGGCTTTCGTCTGGGTTCGGCCACCCTAAAACGGAAGTGATTTCGATGAAACCCCAGAATTTTCTGAAAAGATGATTGATATGGATGCATATTTTGTAAATTGTAATTTATTGAAATGTTTTATGCATATAAACTGCTATTTATGAGATATGTTTTGACTGCCCCACATTTACCCCTTGTTTATGAACACAATCACACCATTGCACTTCACTCACTGAATATTTCTCAATACTCACCCCTCTCCACATTTTTCAAAGGATTCTTAGTTCAAGGATTGGACGTCGGAGCTTACGAAATATTTTTACAGATTGTATAGGTATTTGGCAAATGCAGGATTTTTGGAGATTCATAGTTCTCAAAACCATAGAAATGGAAGTCTGTACATCCCATGTCGTGCTGATTTTATTGATACTGGCTGAGTTTTTGGTAAGTATTGGTAAAATCCGACGATTTTTTTTTTATTTGTGCTCTATTATTTTGATGGATCTATTTTTGGGAAACTGTTTTGTCTGTAATGGGACATTTGGATTGTAAATTTTAAATTTCGTTACTTTCTTTTTGGATTTGTAAAGTTCTATACATCTCATATTGTTGGGACTTTACTGATGTTAGCTTGATTGCTTCGGGCAAGTATTAGTAAAATCCTACGACTAGGATTTGGGATTTCTTGTATTTTAAAGGTTTTACTTGTATTGGTTTGCTGGGATGGCCACATCGCATACGTGCATGTTCAGGAGCCCCTTCCCCGATTGTGTGCCCATGTATGCTTGTGTGTACAAGGAATGGACCAGAGGAGTCCTTTGCACGTGTATTGTTACATGTTTTTCATATTTGTGATGAATTGTATACTGGAGATCTGGATATTCAGTAATGTAGCCTTACGAAGTCCCGGTATGCTGGGAGGTTCTTCCCGTGTATCGAGACCACGCGGCGGTTGTTGCGTGCTCGATCCGAGGATCGGGGCGTGACATCACTATTTGGCTTACTTGGAAGTTCAATGAGTAAAGAGTCTTTGGAAAAGTGAGCCATAAGTTGTAGTTCAATTTGAGAATAATCTGCTGTTAGCAATAGCCAGTTCTCCTGCAGTAGATTCCAACTATAAGATCTGCCATGTTGTCATGCTGGTATCCATAATAAGGAGTCTGAAAGCTACCATCCACGTCAACATATAAAACAACTTTACCTGGGTAGGAATAAAGAAATCACGAGCATTGACTTTGAAATGGTTAGTGTTAGCATTATCTTCATTAGTGTCTTCATCATGCATAGTGAACTCAATCATATGCTCAACACACTGCATACACCCAGTAAAATAGTTAAGAGCAACGAAATTTCAATTGCAACACCTAAAATTAATCTCCATTTTTTTGGGCAGGGATGTCGTGGCAATTGAGCTACCAATTAAACAGAACCCTAACCTGAAGATTCCTCCATGCAAAGTCGTCCAGTTGCTGTTGCTGTTTGAAGCCAGTGTCCATGAAGAGTGTACCTCTGTGTTGCGACGGATAACTTAGCCATTGAACACATTGAACCCAATGTACAGTTCAAGAGCTGTGCCAATGTTCGGTGTTCTTTGATGATGGGAACAATAGGATGATGATGCCTAAGAGAAAATGAATTTAAACTAAGCATTAGTGGCCAAGAAAGTACACCATCTTTGAAAAAGAAATTGTTGATGCTTCAAAAGGCATGATAATGAAATGGCTGATTATATATTCATAGCCTCTGATAATGACAGGGCCAAAAGAATTCAAAACATACACCATCCTTGAGGATAGCAATAAGATTTTAGGACTCCAAGAGAAAGAAGCCTTCAGATGATAAAAAGGCTCCTTTCTATAATGGCTGCATAAAGAATAGACCCATATTTCCAGACCAAACCAAGGTGGGGCAGAGAATGCGAGAGAAGACCTTGGCAAGCACAAGCACACCAAGCCTGGGCCTGCTTATTGTCCACTCCCACAGAAAAGATACTCTCAAATCAGTCTGACCACAGACAATATTCAGAGCAAACACGTCATATAAAACATGGATAATATCTCGCAAGTGATACTTGCTTCTAATATTGACCTCATAATATTAATGCCCAAGAACAAACCGAAAAGGAGGTGAAAATAAAATAAAATGCTAGACCATACTATTCCATCAATCATTTCAAGTAATCATCTCCACAGGACATTTAAAGCCATAATTTCTATAAGAAAAGCTACTAGTAAAGAAAGAGAAAGCACAAGCAATAGAGAAAATTTTGGAGCCAGCGCAATCCTGGACACCCACTGTTTTGAAGCCAGCACAATCCAGGACACCCACTGTTTTGAAGCCAGCACAATCCTGGACACCCACTGTTAAACACTAATAAGTAACATCATATGTTCAAACCCAGAATTCCTATCAGTAACAATGTCACTTCACATCTAATATTCTATTAAGAGACTACATGAGATATAGCATACCACTAAAGAAATACAGTGAAAAGAAGAAGAGAAAGAAAAAGCCATCCCAACTTTGGAAAATGATGCAGAGATCACCAAAAAAAAGAATTATGCAAGAAGCAATCAAGATTATCCTTAGCAACTGGTTTGAGTTATAACGTTTTGTGATGCAAAAATGCCAAGAGAACAAGTCAATACACATACTTCAACAGATCCAAGCAATGTTTGTCAGTGCTTGGATGTAGCTTTCCCTTATTGCGTGCCTCGGGTACCGGTAGCCTTAAGCATCCATAAAGCACATTTACAATCTCAGCAGATGTTGACAAAGAGAATTTCATTCCAGCCAGGCTGTAAGCTTCCTTCTCGAGACACTTCAGCTTTTTCCACAAGATGCCGTGCCTGGAGGCATCCCTCCATGTCAACACCAATTCCCCATTCCTCCATGTCAGCAAGAACATTAACCTGTAACCATGGTTGAAAATAGCTCAATAGAAAAAGATCAGAAATGTAAAAGAACAGACAGTGCATGATGATCTCTCCCACTCTCCATGCTTCAACAAAGATAGCCATGAACACCTGGATGGAGCAGATCTACAAATTATGCATTGACTGATAGTAGCACAACTTCATGTAGAATGAGAAGCGACAGAATAATATATCTCTGTGTATTACACATGATAATTTAGGGCATGTGAAATCTATGACTTCAAAGGTGACCCCACAGGCCTCATCGGAATGAATTTCTCTAGTGAGTCACTAAGAAAGAAAAACATACGATCTGAACAAATATATTCTCTTGCAGAGGAGATAACTAGGTAATCAGAGGATAAATTTAGGAAATTGAAAGCAGTATATGTGATTCTTACTTTTAACCTAATGTACATCTACTTCGTAAATAAGACAAAAAGGAAAAGGAATAGTCACCAATGGAACTTCCATATTCAAGAGCTCTTCAACAAGTTCTTCAGAAACAACTAAGCCCCAAAGAGTGGAACCCAAAGCTCGTGTTTGTGCAACCCGACGGCAGCAACCATTATGTGCAGCTCTTCGCATCTGGTTCTTCCACCGACCACTCCGATTAGCAGCAGCAGCAGCCTCATTTGGCAATCGTTTCTTAGCCTCCAGTAATTCTATTACATCTTTAGAAGCCAGCTTGGGCGCAAGGGGAGGAATGACATCGAAATAAGGACCCCAACCCTCTCCCAGAAAACAACCAAACAAAAGTGTGAGCAATCATGTTATGCAAACAAGGAAAATAACAAGAATGACAGGAGACAATATGTTACTCCATACTCAGCATTCTAAACATGGCACATTTTACCTAATTATTGTAACTTGACTGGATAGTACCTTCTCCAGGTTTGGGATAGAACTTCGCTCCTCGTCCGGCCACAAAATCCATGCCACAATGCACATGTCAATTCCATTTTTGACATAAACTGGGGATAACATAACATAAGAGCTGTCCACTTGGGTACCTACATATTTGACAGCACAACTCATGTTGCCAATCCTACTTACTGAAATCAGAGGTTTCTTCAGCACCTTAAGCTGCAGTTTCAAGTTCCAACTGAATTTTCTGACATTTCCTTTTCCCATTATATAACAAATCCTACTCCATCTTCCCTTGGCTATCTCCAACTGGTTCTCAGAAACATAATTATTCATCCCAGCACTAGATCCCATCATTGATGAGCTCATGCTTTTGCTGTTAGCAGACCAAAGGAGATCCTTGGGGATATTGACATAGTATACAGGAGAATTAGCCCAACAGACGGCAATGCCTTGCATCTCAAAGGTGACAAGTGAATTTGTGCCAGACAGTTGGTTAAAATGAACATCAAAATAAAACTCTTCAGCAGAATCCCACAGATTCAAAAAAGCATCAAATCCACCAGGCAAAGCATGCGCGTTTACAGGACCTTTAGCATAAACACTGTCCATATTGCTAAGACACGATTTTTCTCTGATATGACTGTCCTGACATTCATTATAGGGATACACGTTGCATATCCTTCTTCCATGACAAGTATTTCTTGACTGAACAGCATGTGTCACGTTTTTAGTATCGACAAGGTCAACAACAGTATTTTTAACAGCCTCTGCATCACGAGGTACAGAGCAATGAACCATTTCCCTAGTTACTTTCACATCTGCTGAAGTGCTTAATCCAATATTCAGCACTGGTGCCCGAATTCTGTCAATTTCAGAAGCAGATATATCAGGACTCTCAATCTCTACTGCAGCCGGAAGACCAGAAACATGCTTTTGATTTTCCAAATTGCTAATGCTTTCTTCACCTGATGACGCATTTTTAGCTTCTTTGTTGGAGCAGTTGACAGCAGCAGTTGGTAAAAGAGGTTGGTCCAACTGGGGAATATCTACACCAAGTGATCTGAAAGCAGAAAAGGCAGCAACTCTAGCCTCTTAAGCCTTATAAAGAACAATTTTGCGTGCCCCATTTTTAATCTTCTCCGCCATTCCTAGTTGAATACGTCGTTGAGCTGCACTCTCTGTCCAAATAAAATTAAGTTGACAAGAGAGCACATATTACAAAGGAAGAAGAGAATCAGCTAAAGCAATAAATAATAAAATGCTCGGGGGTCCGGGGGGGGAAGTTAGGTAAAGTGATTCCTGACTTCAAATATGGAAGAGAAGCAAAATAAGATGACCGAAATACAATCATTCCAACAAAAAATCATAATCATGAGCAATGCATACAACATACTAGATAGTTACTGTCAACAAAACCTTGATCTTCCTAATAGTTCCAGGAGTGGACCAACTGAATCTGTCGCACCTTCTTCCAACACAACTTTAAAGACGGGGACCGACAGCAACACTATGGCTACTAATCCCTATCGTCCTCAACAACAAATCCAAACTAGAATCTATACGATGACCAATGAAGAGGAACAAAACATCTCTGATGTTGCTACAGGTAAATTTGATTAATTATGAGTTCATTAATTGGAAAAACATGTTATTGGTGTGATATGATCTTTGAGGTTTGATAGTAGACTTGAATCATTGCATACTAGAGATAAGTTGGTGAATTAATCTTGAGCAATAGTTTTATATGATGAATTTTGGTACTTGTTAGTGTTTCTGTGTGTTGGATGCATGAGTATTGTTGAGCACGTTGCAAGATGACAGAGATATAAATGATTGATCTGGGAGAAATGATTTGGGAAGTATGCAGTATTTCATGAGTAAACAAAACCCTCAGTTGTCTAAGAAATGATTTTGTGTTGAAATTTTGAAGATAATTTTTTTTTTAAGGGGTAGAAATTGTAACACTGGACACGTCCGAATTGTGATGCTTATTTTAAATGGACTAATTAAAAATTTTTACATTTATGAAAATGTGAAAAAAATAATTATTTGAACTAAAAATATAAATTTTTTTTCGTTCAGAATGGTCAGGACTTTTTAAAACACTTAGCCGATGGATTTAAAATTTTTGACTTACCGATCGTTAGAATCCTGATCATTAGAGCCATCGATATTATTTTTGGATCATAATGTGAAATTTATAATCTATCGGTGCACTATTCACTATCGGTAGAAATTTAAGTTCAGTGAACAGTCCCTCAAAATTTTGGTTTTCCAGTCAGTAGTTGATGGTAATCATCTGTCGATCGATAATTATGAGACACCCATCGATATTATGAAGATGAAGTTTATATCTATCGGTAATTGCTTAATTTTCCATTGTCGTTCAGTACCACCCTTTCCATATATCTGTTCAGTATCATTTTCCTGGTCGTAGCATTCGGTATATTAATTCTTCGTCGATGATAAGCTCCTAAACCCTTGTTGGTCATTTAGTCATCGGTTGGTATTGGAACTCCCGTCAGTATAGTGAGAGCCCATAAGTATATTGTGAAACAAATGATTTGACTGTCGATATATTTTTCTATCATTTTTTAGTACAGTACAATTAGATCTCATTGATAAATAGAGGAAATAATAATTTTGGATTGAATTATTATTTTATAATTTTATATGCCCGTCGGTATACCTAATATATAATGATTATTTTGTTATCGATCGGTATTATGTATGTATGATCGGTAATGTGCATCATCGGTAATATGCGATTGAGATTCTGACCGTTCGGTATAATGAATTTTTATTTAACGTTCCATACTATTCCCTGATTTCATTTTCTTGTTCGGTTATACCGATCGACGCATTTGCCACTTTCCATCGGTTGCCAGTTCGTTCGGTGAGCATGAAAATTCTTGCCTCAATATTTGTTGCCACCCGATCGGTCGATATTTTCACTCCACCGGACATGCACCGAACACATTTACATTTATTTATAAGAATTCTCCAAGTTATCCATCGTTTGCCTTGAGAGAGAATTGAGCTCATGACCTCCATGTGTGCAAAAAAAAAAAAAAAAAATTTACCACCAAACCAATTAAAACTTCATTTACATTTCATTTACATTTCATTAAATTTTTATTATATACCATATTTTAAAATATCCCAAAAATTTCCATCTCCCTTGGTTTATTTCCTGTAAAATTTTAGTGTCTATCTTTTCTCGTTCGGCATTGAACAATGAACACATCTCCTCAACAGAACTCAAGTTTGAGTATTTTAAAACTATTTGGTGACTTTCCCAATGACCCAGGGTATTTATGCAATTTAGAAAGATAAAAGGACCACTAAATAATTATTGAAAATGGTTTGACAATAAATAAAGAAGTGGACTTCCAAAACCTACGAGAGGGCACTTCTCATTTCTCTCTAGAGTATTCTTCTCTTTTCTCTTCCCTACCAAAGCCCAAACGATCTACATTAAATCTCTAGATCAAAGATCTCAAACTACACATGAACTCTTCAAAAGTTAATCTTAGTCTTGAATCTTAAGGAAAAATCCAAGAGTTTAGTGTTGTCACAAAGAAAGAAAAAATCAAGGGTTTTAGCGCAATCATATCGGACAAACTTTTGGAGACACCAATAAGGGGCTGAACTGAGCTGATCGAAGTCAGACTATTTACCGTGGATAGATTTGGGAGTGATCACCCTCCCTAAACAGTGAGTGAACGGTTTGTTATGTTTGTGAATGAGAAATGATTTTCATGATTTTCCAAAAATGATTTTTCTAAACTGACTTTATTAAATGTTTTGTGATTGTGGAATGTCCTCAAAATTATTTTGATTGCACCATGAGATTTACTTTGAGACATGCTGAATTTTCCTACGCATATTGTTTACTGAATGATGATTTTTATGACACCTGTCGTGATATTTGTAAAATGGTTTATGTATTGGCTTTGGGGCATGAGCCTGAGGCCCCATGGTGCATGTATGGGGTGTGAGCACCTAGTTATGTGATGACCAGTCGAGTTTAAGTTTCCACGGACCGATTCGAGGGGGTGGCGTGAAAAGCTTGGTAGACTTGAGGGGGTAGGCGGTGGTAGAAAGATGCCCCCCAAGTCCATTTCGAGGCTAGTCGGTTGCACCTCCGATGAGGCCGCGAGCCAACGCCAAGGTCGGGGTTGATGTTTTGTAACTGATGATAATGAAAACCCCTTGGCGGTTCCGCCGAATAGTTCGGGCCAAACCATCGGTGGAGAGATTTTGAGGCAAACTCATGATATTGGAAAAGTGTATTTTGTGTTGTGGAAAAATCATGGCTCTTGATATGAATGTTTGATTGATCACTTGATATTTTGTTAGAATGAAAATATGTTTTGAAGATATTGTTTGACACTTCCAAACTCACCATTCACTCACAGCTATACCATTGCATTCCACTCACTGGGTATTCTTATACCCACCCCTCCTCTTATCCCTTTTCAGAGGAACTATAGAGACAGATCACTTGATCGGTAGCTAGGTCCAGCCGAGAAGAAGAGCTGTCCGGGACCGACCGTCGGTATTGGTCCCTCTTGATGAGGATTTTATGGCATGTAGTCGGACCCATCGGAGGACATTTTTTTAGACTCTTTGTGTAATGTATTTTCCTCATGTTTTCTTCTAAAGTAAAATTTTATATTTTGAAAGATGTATTTTGTAACACTGAATAACTTTTATTTATTATATCTTTGGTTTTAAAATTTTGTGCAAACTGATATTTTTTTGTTGGAAAAGTATTATCATAGCCTTGCGGGATATTGGGGTACGTGTTGGCGATAGCACGTATTTCTAGATCACGCGGCGGTTGTCACGTATTCGGACTTGCGGGTCGGGGGCGTGACAACTTAAATTTTAAAACTCTTATTTCTCACGCTAACTTATAAACCAAAAATAAGAGTTTTTTACACAAAAAAAAATTGGGCCAAACATGCTTTGTACTCTTTAGCTCTGACCATTAGTAATGCACAAAACTTCAAACTTGAAATAAATAAGCATTTGTTCAAATGAAAAGGGATGAAGGAAAATTGGTAATTTAATGGCATATTCAAGGCTTTATATACTTTTTTAATCCACTTCTGAGTAACAAAGTTTTCATGACATGTCTAGAGAGAAGTTTCCAATTTACCTGCCACTGGTACAATTTAGTTATTCCACGCTTTTGATATATGCAACATATTTCAGATGGAAGCCAATTGCTAATATCCAAACAATCTTCCAAAGGCGCAAAACTTGATGGGGTACTGGGCTCAATAGAATACTGATGGTTGAGTGAGCTTCTAAATTCCTGATCTAGTGTGTTTGGTGAGATGCCATGATTCAATAATGCCACCTTCCCCTTGCTAACCACTTGGAGAGATGTTGTGTCTTGAACTTCATGTGAACCAGCATATTGATGAGCTTCAGCCCAAAGATTTTGTAATGTTTTCTTGTTTACAGATGATTGAACAGAAGCAGGTGTAACACCATTTTTGTCACTTAAAGGGCAACCATATGAGCTGTTTCCATCCAAATTTTTGTCCTCACATGAGAAGTCAAAATGCCTGACAGGCAGAGAGGACACATCTTTCACTGATACTCTTGCAGACCTCTCAACTGTTCCCGTGGAAGCAGTGACCTCCATCAGTTGAATGTTGCTTTTATCTTCTTGTGTCATGACTTCAGATTTGCCATTACAATTTCCATCTCTCTTGTTCAATGAAGCACCTGTCTTGAATTGTCTATTAGCCATGTTAAGTTCGTCAACAGGCCTAGAAACACAATTATCAGTCTGAGAAAATAGACCGTCAACAACTTGAATTGCTTCATTCCAAAAAGACTCTCCAGGTGAAAAAATAGAACTGCCACCGGTTGATCTTGGGGTGTCATGAGAACGTGATTGCATAATCAATGAGCCTGGTGTATGACATTTAACTGCTGAGTTTGGTGTTTTGCTGCATTTTCTCAAGCTTGCATGAAGGAGATCATTACCAACCGGTACCTATGAAAGTAACAAGAGAAAGAGTACAGAAAGTAACTTACATGTAGATATGCAAACAGACATGCACAATGCCAATACTTAAGTACATCAATTTGTTCTACAGACTTCTACATCAATTTGTTGTACAGACTTTCAACATACCTCCTTAGCATTGATTGAATTCACTTCTCTATTTTGAAGAAGTAAATCAGACTGCACAAGGACAGGATCTCTTGAATTAACACAATCAGCACCACTTAGTTGATGCTGATCATTATTAGTGACAAAATGCCTCCTCTTAGTCATGTTATCCTCAACAGCTAACAAAGTTGGGCTGCATTTCTCTTGCATGTGTTTAATTTTGTCTCAGGTAATGAAATTACATTGGCTGATACATCACTGTGAAAATAGAAAAGAAATGGAAAACAAAATAAGTATGAAGTCCAATATAAGAAAAAAAAAGAAAAACAAATGCCACTGCTATAATTTTGCTTAAAATTGCAGCTTTTGTTGGGATGAGATCACATGCCTACAATAAAGGGATAAAAAATCGGCTGCAAATTGTTTCAATTCAGAACTTCCGGCACCATTTGCTGAAACTGAGGAATCATGCGTGGTATCTTCAACCTCAACATTACCAACCTGAAATATTATTTCCTGAGCCTCACCAGACGATTGATGACTCAGAGGATCTGCTTGGATCAACTGGACTGCCTGTTTGTCTTTGTGTTTAGAAGTTAAATCAATCTCCCAAGACAAGTTTCTTTTAACTAGATCCTGCCCAATGGAAGATCCATCATCAGTGTAGGCAGACCCAGCTGGACAATTATTGTCTTGTGAAGGTACCAGGTAACTACCCAAAGTTCCCTTTGCACTAGGAGAACCCTCTGCTTTGCTCTTTGAATTTATTTCAATTCTCTGGGACTTCAAACCAGGTAAAGTTATCTTCTTCTTCCTTGAAGCAAAGAACTATTCAAAATAACAACCAAGACCATGCGTCAATAAGTCATTCAGAGCATGAAATTAAGAGAACTTCATTACATATTTTTCATAGGGTTGGAACCCCAATGCCACTAGACTTAAGAGTGTTCGATGGATAAACTCATTAGCCATTTGCAACAGCCCACAAACCACATGCACCAGGCGTCACCATAACTGATAGTTAGCCATTTTCGGTGTGATGAGTTTTGTTAACCAAGAGGACCCAGGTAAACACGCATCCTTCCCTTCCACATGGCATCACTACAATAGATTATTAACCCAGACCACCGTAGACATCTTATGCTATCTCCGTCATTTGTTACCAATACGGGGAACTTTTAAACATTGTAGAAACCCGATAAAAAAACTCCATAACCTCACCGATATGACAAAAACAAAATAAGATTAGAAATTTGAAAATAGAAAAGTGTACGCTAAGAGAATCGCACCCTAATAGACCCTCTACAGATATTCAAATCAGATTAGTTAAAGTATAGTTTCGGATACCGATAATAGAAACCAAATAATAATAATAATAATAATAATAATAATAATAATAATAGGAGGGACCCTCATAACCAGTCCATTACGTGAGGCCTAGGTCTTATTACAATATATATTTTTTTATTTCACTGAAATTTGTGTTCCTATATATTCACTCATGTAATTAAGTCACACAATAAAGTTTATAAAGGATAGGTCTGCCAACGTCCTAGTCTAGTGACTCATTGCTAACATCTTAATTTCGAGTTCTGAGAATGAAAGAAAATTGGACTCTACAGTTACTCGAACCGAATTAATCAAGTTTTTGGATATAGTGATCAAATAAAAATAAATAAAATAAAATGAAGGGTAGCTCTCCCCTCAACTAAACCCCCTAGCCCAGTGCTACTACAATTAGATCCCAAAACTTCTAATTTAGTTAAAGAGTCCTTATAATAATTCACTTTTAATGTTAACACACACACACATATATGCAGGTATTTATTCACAAGTTTGAAATGTTTACGAGGTAGTTATTTTACAAAATTTGTGTGTGTGTGTGTGTGTGAGAGAGAGAGAGAGAGAGGATCCATGTAAATTATGAACCGCAGACATATGGGATGAACAAAAGACGCAGACAGAGATAAGAGTCATGATAACAAATCTAATGCAGAATTTTGAGATTAAACCAACCATTGCTCATATGGGCCTAGTTACAACAGGCCGAGATTATTGCTCTGGGCCCAGAGTAATGAACTCTGTCCCCACCAGAGCCCATTTCCTAATAGTGTTTTCTTTGTCTCTGTAACCAAATCAACATAACAAACACAAAATAGGTTCAAAACTTAAAAATAATAAAAAAAAAAATAGAAGACCCACCCTTTAGTAGGGCCTCCGTAAATACTCAAACCAAATTAGTCGAAATATAATTTTGGATACCAATATAGGAAAAAAAAATAGTGATCCTCCAAACCAGTCCATTAGTCTTATTACAATAGCTTTTTTCTAGGGTTATCTTCTTTACTGTGTTTTAAATTTTAACTATCATTTATTTGTCTTTTAAATAGTCGATCTCAAAATTTGGGATCTTAGACTACTATTGTTGTTGCAGTTATTTTACAAAATTTTTGTGTGTGAGAGAGAGAGAGAGAGTAAGGACTCGTGAAAATTATGAACCGCAGACATATGGGATCAACCAAGGACGCAAACAGAGATGAGTCATAATAACAAATCTAATGCAGAATTTTAAGATTAACTCCACCACTGCTCATATGGGCCTAGTTACAATAGGCCGAGATTATTCCTCTGGGCCCAGAGTGATGAACTCTCTCCCCACACCAAGGCCTATTTCCTAATAGCATTTGCTTTGTCCCTATAACCTAATCAAAACAAAAGAACAAAATAGGAAAACCCCACCAGGCCCATTTCCTAATAGTATTTGCTTTGTACAAAAAAACAAAATAATTGTACCCAAAAAAAAAAACAAAAAGCAAAAGACAAAATAGACCAGAAAAATCTTGACCTGGTGGTTGTGCTTCAACAACTGGCCAATGTTCGAATCTTGGTCCCAACATACCATATACAAAAAACAAAATAGGGAAAACCCCACCAGGGCCCATTTCCTAGTGGTATTTGCTTTTTCTCTGTAACCTAATCAACATAACAAAAAACAAAATGGGGACCCTCCTCACAATTCCATTACCTCAGGACCAGGTCTTATTACAATTTTTTTTTTTTTTTTTTTAAGTTTCAACTTCAAAAAATTTGTATTCCTATGTATTCACTCATATAATTATGCCACACAAAAGGTTCAATCCTATTATATTATGATAATACCAAAAGAATTAACCCCCTTTTTTCTCTCCATGTCATGTCTTTCGCTCGCTCAAAATACTGATCCCAGATGTCTAAAAATATGATAATATAACCAGTTCTAGAGAACAGACTATTACTTTGGGTTCCCTTATACCCTACGTATACGACTTGTCATACTGCATTCGATGCCTTTGATTCAGTGACAGGTGAAGCATCAAAATCAGTCACCAATTGTAGGTCATGTGCTGTCGTAACAGTGAACCCCAACACTTTTTTCATTTATAAATTGGATACCCACTTCTCCTGCTTCCATGTAAGCTTAGGATTCAGACCTTGTTTCTCTGACCCTTAATATTATAATTATCTTTTCTGCACTTTCAGAGATCACGATGGGGTTTAAACTCCTACCCATCTTCACTTTTTTATCTGTGAGTTATTCTACACTCTTGCACTACTCTGTTTCAATAAGTTTTACTTATTTACTTAAATAAACTAACATGGGAACTTGAATTTTCCTGCAGCTAGCACTTGTAGCAATTGCAAGCCACGCTGTCCTAGCTCCTGAGGCTTACTGGAAGAAAGTGCTACCAAATACTCCAATGCCAAAAGCTGTTACAGAACTCCTACACAATGGTTTGTTTCTGAATCTTTGTGCCTCTCCAACAACCTATTTAGTTTCCCAATATTATCAATTTTATTTTTAATTTAAAAAAAAAAAAAAATCAAGTAAGACTTTTAAGTCCCAAACTTTTTGGGGTCATTTGGATCTACCTGTCTATTTTCCCCTGCTGATGAGCAAAAGAGAATTTATTCAATAAACAAGAGGAACCAATAACACCCCGAAAAGCCATGCAGCAGCTCTATCAGAGATTGGATCCTACAACTAAATTTTGTCTTTGGTGGAATCCCTATCTGATCTATGCTTAGTAACATTATATTTGTGATGTTATAGCATATGCCGGGTCAATAATGATAAAGAATATTAGTAAGGAAGCACAGAATTTCTTAGGAGCAAATCCATTTAATCAGCTGGCTCTATATAATGAATTCTAATCATAACGATTATAAGCAAAATATTTCATATATAGAGTCAGAAACAGTACTATGCTGACCTCATGAAGGATAGAGAGTTATAGACTTGATCTTTGATTTTCCACGAAGTTTGAAAATTCACTTCTTATAAACTCTTCTAACACTTGGTTCAACCAGCAGAGTGGACAGAAGAAAAGAGCACAAATATCGGTGTCAGTAAAGCAGTCTCAGTGAGCACCGGGTATAAAAAAAAAGGGCCCAGTAGCAGGTATTAATTACTTACTTGCTGCAACTGAGACTCAGCTCCATGAAAACCAAGGTGTAGCTATTTACTTCTTGGAAAAAGACATGTCCCCGGGAACAAAGATGAATTTGCAGTTCAGAAGACATGAAACGGAAGTTGGTTTCTTGCCTCGCCCAATCACCAAGTCCATTATTCCTTTTTCGTCAGACAAGCTTCCAGAAATTTTAAACCGCTTTTCAGTGCAACCTGAATCAGAGGAAGCGGAGATCATTAAGAAAACAATCAAGAGGTGTGAGGATCCTGCGTTTAAAGGAGAGGACAAGTATTGTGCAACTTCATTGGAATCAATGGTTGACCACAGCACATCCAGGCTTGGAAAAAGTGTTGAAGCAATCTCAACTGAGGTGGACAGACAAAGCCAGCTTCAGCAGTACACAATTACAGGTGTGGTGAAGAAGACAGCAGGTGACAAAGCTGTGGTGTGCCACAAGCAGGACTATCCATATGCTGTTTTCTATTGTCACACAACCCAAACTACAAAAGCTTACAAAGTTTCATTGGTTGGTGCTGATGGGACAAAAGCTGATGCAGTTGCCGTCTGTCATACTGATACATCAGAATGGAACCCAAAGCATTTGGCCTTCCAACTGCTCAAAGTCAAACCAGGAACTGTACCAATCTGCCATTTCCTTCCTGAGGATCACGTTGTCTGGGTTCCCAAATAAATACTAGCCAAGAGACTTGGAAGTTATTGGTTCCATCTGCTTGCTTGATGTACCTTGAGAAATGCTTGTCTTATTACGGAGTGGTATCTCCATTCTGCATATGTTTGTACTGGATGATGTATCTATAATCAAATAAAATTCCCAGTTCTTAGGACTGAGGATCTCATTATATCCTGATCCTGATTTATAGCACTTTATTTCAGTGTTTTCAAATCCGGACCATCGTCAAGGGGTCAATGGGTCACTGGGTCAAACCGATGAGATCAAATGAAAAACTCGGATGTTGTCATAAATAAATTTAATTTATAATATATTAATAATATAAAAAATTTATATATTTAATCATAAATTTTTATAAAATCATACATAAATTGGGTGTCTTGTTTTAAGATTTGGCCCATAAAGCTATCGCCTAATTCGAACATGAAATGATTTATTGGACCCTGCAACTAGCCCACCCAGGGAAGATTGAACTCTGAACCTGAAAACTTAGCCCAAAAAATTTAAAGATAAATCGGAAGTGTGACTCATTAATACTTGCATGTCCGATGGGTCATCTCCCATCCTCCTTTGTTCTTTTTTTTTTGGGGATTCTCCGACATTCGAAATCATATTTTAATTAATACAATTCAAATATTTATAATAATCCTATTTAAGGGATGACTCTTTAAATATAATATTTTCTATTTCTAAGTTTCGAATCTAAAACTTAATTAAAAGATCTAACACACCATCTTATTAGGTTGACTATAAGTTGGTATCTTTCATCTACTCTCTATGCATTTCACAATTGAGTTAGTAATTTCTTTTTTGTTTTGATTCCTATCACTGATATTCAAAATCATATTTTTATTAATTTAATTTGAACATCTACAATGACCCATTGTTATTTTACAAAATTGAGAAAGAGGGAGAGGGGATCCATGTAAATTATGAAGTGCAGACATATTGGATCAACCAAGACATAGACAAAGATATCATCTTATTTTTTAGTTCCCACCACTGGTATTCGGAGTCATACTCTGTCTAATATAGTTTGAACGTCTATGAAAGCAATATTTAGGGGGAACGGTTCTCTTAAAGTAGTTTTTTTTTTTTATTTTTAAGTTTTGAATCTAAAATTTAATTAAAAATTTAATATCTCATCCCATAGAGTGACTGTCCGTCAATAGAGTCATGATAACAAATCTAATGTAGAATTTTAGGATTAACCTACCATTGCTCATAAAGACCTAATTACCGAGAGCCAAAAATATTCCTATGGGCCCAAAATAATGATCTCTCCCCCATCATGGCCCATTTTTCATTCGTCTTAGCTTTGTCTCTGTAACCACATAACCCAAAAAAAAAAAAAAAAAAAAAGTTAGGGACCCTCCTTACCTTTCTATTACCTCAGGCCCAGGTCTTATTACAATTATTTTTTTCTATTTAATAATTTTTCTATTTTTCTGACTAATCTAATTTAAACGTTTATGGAGGCTATATTTAGGGGGGCGACTCTCTTAGTATAATGTTTTTCATTTTTAAATTCTAAATTCGAGATATTGTTAAAAATTTAACACTCATCCCACCAGACTGATTGTCTGTCGATGGAGTCATGATAATGAATCTAATGCAAAATTTTAAGATTAACCAACCATTGCTCATATGGACCTAGTTACCAGGGGCCACAAATATTCCTCTGGACCCAAAATAATGATCTCTCCCCCACCACGACCCATTTCTCATTCGTCTTAACTTTATCTCTATAACCAACATAACAAAAAAATCATAGGGACCCTCCTTACCCTTCCATTACCGCCGGCCAAGATCTTATCACAATTTTTTTTTTTTCAATTAATCTAGTTCAAATGTCTATAAATGCTCCATTTAAGAGGTAGCTCTCTCAGTATAATTTTTTTTTATTTTTAAGTTCTGAAATCGAGATTTGGTTAAAAATTTAACATCTCATCCTATCAGACTGACTGTCAGTCGGTAGAGTTATGATAACAAATCTAATGAAGAATTTTAGGATTAACCTACCATTGCTCATATGGACCTAGTTATCAAAGGCCCCAAATATTCCTCTGGGCCCACAATAATGATCTCTCCCCCACCACAACCCATTTCCCATTCGTCTTAACTTTGTCTCTATAACCGACATAACAAAAAAATGATAGAGACCCTCCTTACCCTTCCATTACCTCAGGCCTTGGTCTTATCACAATTATTTTTTTTATTTTTTCGACTAATCTTTTTTATTTTTTCGACTAATCTAGTTCAAATATCTATAAATGCTATATTTAAGAGGCAACTCTCTTAACGTAATTTTTTCTATTTTTAAGTTTTGAAATCGAGATTTGATTAAAAATTTAATACCTCATCTTATCAGACTGACTGTCCGTTACTAAAGTAACGATAACAAATCTAATGAAGAATTTTAGAATTAACATACCATTGCTCATATGGACCTAGTTACCAGAGGCCACAAATATTCCTCTGGCCCACAATAATGATCTCTCCCCCACCATGGCCCATTTCCCATTTGTCCTTGCTTTGTTTCTGTAACCGACATAACCCAAAAAAAAAAAAAAAAAAAAAAAGATAGGGACCCTCCTTACCTTCCATTACCTTAGGCCCAGATCTTATTACAATAATTTTTTTCTATTTTATAATTTTTCTATTTTTCTAACTAATTTAATTTAAACGTCCATGAAGACTATATTTAAGAGGTGGCTCTCTTAGTATAGTTTTTTCCATTTTAATACCTTATTCCACCAGAGTGACTATTTGTTGATAGAGTTATGATAAAGAATCTAATGTAGAATTTTAGGATTAACCTATCATTGCTCATATGGACCTAGTTACCGAGAGCCGCAAATATTCCTTTGGGCCCAGAATAATGATCTCTCCCCCACCACGACCCATTCAAATATTTAATAAATATCAATCAATCACAAATATAAAATATAACTACGAACATTGATCAACTACAAAGTACATATAATATAACTTAAAAAATCTATCAAATACAAGTATAATATAAACTCAATTTCAATCACAAAAATAAAAATGTCACAAAAGACTATTTGATTAAATTGAATAAATTTATATATAACAACTAAAATGTATCCGCACCAATATCTGTTCGGACCGGCCCATGACGAATAGGAAGTTAATTAAAGGACTCTTTGACAACCCAATAGAAAAATAAAAAAATATAGAATTTAAATAAACAGGGAAAATAAAATGATAAAATTTAAATAAAAAAAGATAAAATTTATGTAGTTCGCTCAAATAGACCTACATTCACGGGCGAGGGAGGACCAGAATTTCACTAAAAAAAATTGCAAATGTCTTTGGAAATGTTCCTAGACCCCAAATGATCATCATACAAAAGAGATAATAAAATGAGATATTAAAAGATCGCAATACATTTTACTAACTCACTTGAACTGATGATGCCTTAAACCCTTCAGGTAAGGCTAGTTTTTCAATCAATGTGGGATAGGAGAACACATATAAGTGAGGAATGGAGAGAGTGCACAGTCTTAAAAAGGCGATGTTGAATGAGCCACATTAACAAATCTCCACCTTGACGAATCCCAACATTAATAACAAATAACAAATCTACTCCACAGTCTCCACAAAAATCCCAATGGGCTAGTCAAGAGCAATGGATATCAAACAAAACAAATCCAACCACTGCTTGAATTTGTAAACTGAATGAGGATTCAAAAAACTTAACAGCAAAATTGTCATCTAAACTTGAACAAACAATTGCACACACCATACTGTCAGCTGCACTAAAAAATGAAATTTGTGTCAATTCCTCCTCTTTAAATATCTAAGCAGCAAATAGCCAAAAATGGCCAACAAACGGAGTACTCAAAGGTTTAGCTTCTTTCATACAAAACTTTTCAAAATAATTATTCCGGATCAAAAATAATTCTTCAACTCCATAATCTCCCTTAATTTCCAAATCAAGAATTTTCTTAACTACTCCAAAATTTTTCATAACAAATTCACTGTTTAACTGTAACTTCAAAGTGAATATTTCTGACAAATTCTTGACAACAATAAGCATGTAATCATAAAATAGTAAATAAATAAATGACTCATTACTTAACTTCTGGAAGAAAACAAAACTGTCAAACATGCTTCTCAAATAATCATCAATGAAGATCAACGAATACCTGATACTTTCCTTAAACTGAATACAATATGGTCTCCACAAATCTGAACAAATGTCAGAATCAGACATTGATGATGAGACTACAACTGAACCAATAACAGTATATCCTTGTTAAAAAAATACAATTTACCAAATTTACAAACTTTCATAACAACAAGAGTACCATAAAACACTTTCATAACTCCACATTCAGCTGTGTATCTGCACCCAAAAGACTCTAAAGTGTCTAAAGAAATGAGATTTTTCTTCAAATCAAGAACATGTCTAACATCGGTGAGCGTCCTTACAATATCATCATGCATTTTAATTCAAATTGTAACATTGCCAACAATATTAGAAACAGTATCGTTTCTCATCAAAACATTTCCACCATTAACTAATTCATAGGTAGAAAAAAAATCTCTATTGGAACACATGTGATAAGAACAAACCGAATTCAAAATTCATTCATTTGTAGACCTTATCTTATCTCAGTTATACAAAAAATATCTCTATTTTTTTCATCTGCCACAACACTAGTCTCGGCAATTTTAGTAATTTTCTCACTAAATTTTTCCTTTTGCTTATTTTTCAACTTAAAACAATTGGACTTAATATACCCCAATTTGTGACAATAATTGCACACCAAATTTTTATATTTAGATATATTATTCTCAAATTCTCCTTTTTCAGTTCTGCCCTCAATAACCAAGTAATTAGTTTAACCACTATTAATTTCCTCAGTAATGTCCCTATCAATCTGCTCCTTAGATTTTAAAACAGATTTATTTCTTGATACGAAATGGTTTCTTTACCGTAAATCATAGTATCACGAAAATACTTAAATGATTGAGGAAGAGAACATAATAATAAAATAGTCATATCCTTATCATCAATTTTTGAATCTATATTCTCAAAATCTATAATAACAGAATCAAATTTATTAAGATGAGAGAGTATAGATGTATCTTCTGTCATACGCAGTATATATAAACTTTGTTTCAAATAAAGTCTATTCTCAACTGTCTTCTTCATATACAAAGCCTTAACCTTATCTTACATAGCCTTAACCGTAGTCTCCATAGCTACCTTCAGCAAAATCTCATCAGAGAGATTCAAAATAATCTCGGATTTTGTCTTTTTATCTATCGCAACAAACTCTGAATCTGTCATAGCGACTAGTTTAGCCTCTACTCCCTATAATGCCAAATCAACTCTATCTTGAACCAAAATGGCCTCCATCTTAAGTTGACACATATCGAAATTGATATTTTTGTTGAATTTTTTGACCACAAATTTTGTTATTGTCATGTTTTCAAAAAAATAATTGACCAAAAAGCTTCCTCAAAATAGCTAAAATAATTATGATACCAGTTTGTTAGGATCGGTCTAGGATGAATAGGAAGTTAACAAAAAAATTTTTTGACAATCCAATAGACAAATAATAAAATACAGAATTTAAATAAACAGAAAAAATAAAATGACAGAATTTAAATAAAGAAATAGACAAAATTTTCGTAGTTCGATCGAATAGACCTATATCCACGGGTGAGAGAGAAACAGAATTTTATTTAAAAAAAAAAAAGATTACAAATGTCTTAAGAAAACGTTTCTAAACCTCATATGATCACTATACAAATGAGATAGCAAAATGAGATTTTAAAAGATCGCAACATATTTTACTAACTCATTTGAGCTGATGATGCCTTAAACCCTTCACCAAGGCCACATATATATACTTGAATTTGGGGGAGTAAGGCTAGCTTTTCAATCAATGTGGGATAGGATAACACATATAAGTGAGGAATGGGGAGAGTGCATAGTCTTCAAAAGGCGATGTGGGATGAGCCACATTAACAATATCTCATAAACTAACTTACAAACAATATTTATCATGAAAATTAGTCACAAAATATATGGAGAGATACCATCACCACATACTGGTGGCACATCATTAATAATACTTCATTTTTCTAGTTTCTGTAAAACTGTTTAAAAAATCTACACAAATTCATAAAATATAAGAGTAGAAAATTTCAAACAAAATTAAGTTACAATCAATACCATAAGATATTAATAAATAACAATATACATTAACAAAACCTTCAACCTTTCCTGAGATAATTGTCTTGTTTACTACGCTTCTAGATGAATATATGTGTGTATATGAAACTTTGTGCTACATTACCAAAGGTGGTCTCTTACAAAGTGTCATTTCATCTACATTCGGGTACTCATTCATAACTACTTCTGGTTTTTCTTCAGATATTTACACAATTCTTATAAATTTTTGTTTCTCTCTTCATTGGGACATAACTATAACTAAATCAATAAATAATAAATTGATCATAAATATAAATTTGAAACTTTCTCTTAAGAAAATAATAAGATATATATTTTAATTAACAATAATCCTGAACATTAACAATTCAACATAAGTTTGAGAAATATATGTAGAGATACATATAAAATCAGCAAACTACTAATCATCATATAAATCCTCAATTACATCATCCTGTGCCCAAATTATGTTAGAATTTACATCTATATTCTCATTTAATGACTAAGTAAGAAAAAGTAAGCATTCATATTTTACCTATAAGTTACTGCCACCTATTAGATCATTAATCCAAAATTATGCATATATGTTAAAATAATTATGAATTGCATACTTTCATTTATGTTAAACTCATATAAAAGTAATCTGATAAATTTGAAAATTCAATAATTTGGTTTAATATATCTAATATGATATGAAAATAAATAAATATGTAGTTACCAATAGATATTTACTATTTATGATGAGTTAAATAGGGAATGTTAAATGGTGACTTAAGAACAGTTGAAAAGTTACATAAATTCATGTGAATTCGATAAGATAATTGGAATAAGTTGAATAGACAAATTTTGTTATCAATTTGAAAGGTAAATTCATCCCTATAGCTATAAATAGGATTATGATTTTCTGGTCAATATATCACTCTACTCTTTAATAACTCCATTATACAAAGAGTTTTGTGAGGATACATTGACCTGAAAGACTGGATCCAAAACACTGCCCAATCCAGGATGTCCTTTGTTTTAGTTCTTCGACAATGAAATTAGTTACTCTTCCATTTGATTTGAATTTCAATTTTAGTTATTATATTTTAATTCTGATAATTCAACACGATATTTGACATATTTTGTATTAAAATATTTTTTTCCAATAAATGGTATCAGAACCACTCGTGCTTGAATCATCAAAAATTTTATACATATTTTAAAATTTTATATGATTTTACTACTGTGCGAATTTTCAAAAATATATATGAAAATTTTTTATAGATATTTTAGTTTTTGGAAAAAATAATGAGAAATTTTTGTGTGGATTTCAATAAAAAAATTTTGAAAAATTTTTATTAAATTTGACCTAGTGTTTTTATTAAAGTCGACATCTAATGTCTCAAAAAAAATTGTTAAGTTTTGATCAAAGTCGACATTAAGTTTTCATCAAAGTCAATATTCAGTGTTTCAAAAAAAAAATTATTTAAGCAAAACAAAAGAAGATAACAAGTTTTCAAAAGGTCTAAAACTCTTGATTTTTTGCAATATTTCCTTTCCTTTTCTTTTGGGTTTTTTTTTAAGAAAATTGATTTGTTTTTTTTTTTTTTTTGGATCATTTGAACTTTCAAAAAAAAAAAAAAGAAGAAGAAAGGGGAAAATATGAGCCTTTTGGGGAAAGGTGAGTCTTTTTAGAAAATATATAAATATATATATATATATATATATATATATAAATTTATGAAAATTGACATTTTTTTCTTTGGAAATGAATTTTCAGGACTTCCAAAAAAATATAAGCATTTTATATAGAAAATAAAAAAAAAAAAAAAATTGACTTTTTTTTTCCTTTTGAAAAGAATATTTTGGATCTTCTTTTTATGACACATTTTTTAGAAAATTTTGGTTTTAAATAATTTTTTAATTTTTTTAAGAAACTTTCATATTCAAATATATATTTTTTTGAAAAATTTTTAGTTTTAAAAAATATTTTGAAATTTTGTTTATTGTAAGAAACTTTTAAAATTTGGGAAACAAAATAAGAAGGAAAATTCCATATTTCTTTTTTTTTTTTTTTTAGATTTGACTTCTCAATTTTAGAATAAAGTTTTCCAATTAAAAATAAATTTAAGGAAATTTTTCATTTCGGGATACAATAAAAAATGAAAATTTTCAAATTTCAATTTCTTTTCTTTTTTTAAGTATGACATTCCAATTTCAAAAATAAATTACAATTAAAAAATTTTTAGTTTTGGGAAACAAAAACAAAAAAATTGAAACTTTCAAACTTTAATTTCTTTTTTTTTTTAAACTTTTACTTCCCAATTTCAGGGGAAAAAAAACTTCCGGATTCCAACAAAATGAAACAATTTTTTTTTTTTTTTGACAAATCCACATCATAAAAGAATCAATTTTTTATTTAAAAAAAAAAGGCTTTATGAGCTATATTAGATCCAAATAAACCCAATAGTGGGTATAAAGATTTTGAAACTCATTGGACTCAATTGAACTCATTTTTTCCATTCTTATCTTTTTTTACTAGTCTAGTGACAAGGTATTAGATTCCTTTAACCAACATCACTAGTCTAAAAGAAGTTTTAAGAAGCTATATATATAAGGAAGCTTTGGAGGTGAAGTAAGAACTTGGAGAGAAGAAGATTGAGGGAGAAATGAGAAGAGAAAGTGAGAAAGAGTTTGAGAAGTTTTTTTCACTATATTCTGTTCAAATTCCTATTTGATATAGATTTTTGTTTCTGTATCAACTTCTTTTATAACAAGTTATCAATACAAAACTCTGTCAAAACACAAAACTAAGATCAATCAAGCACAAATCTACATTCATGAACATAGTAGAAAAAAGAAATCTTACTGTTTAAGAATTTTGGGATATATTTTTATCGATTTCTTTCTAATGGCATATCTTGCTAAATTTAAATTTTTACATCTCGATATTTCTAGAAAAAATTATTTATCATATGCTCTTAATATTGAAATACATTTAAATGCGATAAATCTTGGAGACACCATCAAAACCAATGATATTGTTATACAAGATTGTACAAAAGTAATAATTTTCATTCGACATCGTCTTGATGAAAGTTTGAAAATAGAATATCTTATTGTTAAAAATCTTCTTGAATTGTCAAAAAAAATTAAAGGAAATATATGACCACATGAAGATGGTCGTTTTTCCTAAAGTCTGATACGATTTGATACATCTGAGACTGCAAGATTTCAAGTTCATTGATGACTATAATTTCGTAATGTTTAAAATCGCATCCCAATTGAAATGATGTAAAGAAAACATAATTGAAAAAGATATATTAGAAAAAACTTTCTCCACTTTTCATGTTTCGAACTTGCTCCTACAGTAGCAATATCTAAAAAAGAAATTCAAGAAATATTCTGAATTGATTTTATGTCTCCTTGTGGCCGAACAAAACAATGAATTACTAATGAATAATCATAAAGCTCGACCAACTGGTAGTAGTCCATTCCCTAAAGCGAATGCGACTAGATATGAATATGGAAAAGATCAAGATCGAGGCTGTGATCGTGGCCATGGTTGTAGAGGCGAACATGGTCGAAGACGAAGTGACCATTACAATAATAATACTTATAACAATGACCAATCAAATTAAAATGATAAATATCACCACCAGAAATGGGATGATAGTAATAGAAAAGAAAAAGAGAGACCTTCAAGAGGTTCTGATAATATTTGCTACCAATGCGGTGTCAAGAGACATTGATCACATATACACCGAACTCCAAAATATTTTTTTGAACTGTATCAAGCCTCTTTAAAGAAGAAAGATAAAGGGAAACAAATTTTGGTAGCCCATATAATAATATTGATATAGATATAACTCAGCTTGATATGGTTGATTTTTTTGAACACTCTGAAAAAAAAAATTGATCATCTGACAAATGATGGAAAATTTAGATGTATGTTATAAATAAATAAATTAGTTTTAATATTTTTTGTAATATGATGCACTTTATTGTTTTTGATTGATTTATTTATAATTCCATACAAGCAACTTGATAATTTCTTTTATTTTACTCCTTAATAAGATATAGATATTGTTGATAGTTTGTGATATATGAGAAACGAAGAAAATATATGTTTGATTGATAGTGCTATAACTCATACGATATTTAAGAATAAAAATTAGTTTTATAACCTCAAGTTGGAAGAAACAAACGTTGATACCATAAGTGATATTGCAAAATTGATTGAGGGCTTTGACAGAGCAAATATATGTCTTCCTAAAGGAACAAAATTAATTATATATAATGTACTATACTTTACTAAATCTTGAAAAAATTTACTAAGTTTTATAAATATCCGCCAAAATGGATATCATATTGAGAAAACGAATGACAGCAATATTGAGTATTTGTACATTACAATTATTGTCTGGCATGATTGACTAGGTCATCCTGGATCGATTATGATAAGAAGAATAATGGAAAATTTTCATAATCACACATTGAAAAATCGAAAGGTGTTGAAATCAAACGAATTCACATGTATTGCTTATTCTCAAGTAAAATTTATTACGAAACCTTCATTAGTTAAAGTAGAAACCAAATTTCTTGGATTTCTGGAAAAAATTCATGATGATATATGTGGACCAATTCATCCACCATGTGGATCGTTTAGATATTTTATGATACTAATTGATGCATCCACAAGATGATCACATATTTATTTATTATCAACTCGCAACTTGGCATTTACAAGACTTTTTGCTCAAATCATTAAGTTAAGAGCACAATTTCTATATTATTCGATTAAGACAGTTCGAATAGACAATATTGGTAAATAATCGTCTCATACTTTTGATGAGTATTGCATATCTATTCGTATTGGTGTTGAATATCCTATAGTTCATGTTCATACACAAAATGGTTTAACTAAATCGTTAATCAAAAGGCTGCAATTAATTGATAGACTGTTATTAATGAAAACTGAACTCCCAACATCAACTCTTAACATCAATTTGGAAACATTCTATTTTATATACAGCAGTACTTATACTTTTAAGAACAACACACTATCATAAGTACTCTACTCTACAATTGACTTTTGATTATGAACTCAATATTTCTTATTTAAAAATTTTTGGATGTGCAATTTTTGTCCCTATAGCAACACCACAACGAATCAAGAGGGGTCTAAGAAAAGATTAAAAATATTCATTGGGTATAAGTCACCCTCTATCATTCGATATCTTGAGCCTTTGACAGATAACATTTTTACTATAAGATTTGCAGATTATCATTTTGATAAAACAAATTTCCCAGCATTGGGGAATGATAAGGACAATTGAAAAAAAAAAATTATATGGAATGTATTACCATTAATATCTTTTGATCCTTGTATAAAAGATTATAAACTAGAAGTTCAAAAAATAATCCATTTGTAAAAAATTATAAATCAATTACCTGAAATTTTCAGTAACTCTAAAAGAGTCCCGAAATCACATTTTTCTACAAAAAATACACCGATTACACTTAACGTCCCAACAGGACAAACCACTAGTACTGTATTAAATGAGTCTAGTGCACATTTAAAGTATGATAAACCTCTTGATATGAAAGATAAAAATTCTCGAAAGAAAAAATGATCTACTGATCATGATCACTTAAAGATATCGAATAATAAAGAATTTCATGAAATTTTTTATAATAAAATTCATACTCTTGTAGAGCCAGATATAGCTCCTAAGGAACACAAGTTTCAAGCTCTTAAAGAGCATTGAAACTTCAATAAATTTCGTTATAACAAGAATATGTTGGAATAGAGTTGAAACAGTTGTAAATGATATTTTTGCATATAATGTGGCACTTGAAATTATGAAAGAAATCGAGAATTTTAAATCAAAATCTATTGAGAAATTTCATAAAAGAGATGATTGGCCAAAATGAAAAGAAATAATCAAATCTAAATTGGATTCATTAGCTAAGCGTCAAGTTTTTGGACCTGTAGTCCAAACACTGACGGTGTAAAACATATTACATACAAATGAATCTTTGTGCATAAACGAAATGAGAAAAATAAAATTGTGTAATATATGACACGTCTTGTAGTATAAGGATTTTCACAAAGATCAAGTTTTGATTATGATGAAACATATTTCTCTATAGTAGATATAATTACATTACATTTTTTTATGGGCTTAGTAGTTTTTGAAAACTCGATATGCATTTAATGAATATAGTCACTAGTTATCTATGATAAATTAGAAAATGATATCTATATGAAAATCCCTGAAGGATTTAAAATATTTAAAGTATGTAATCAAAATTCTTGAGAAATTTACTCCATTAAATTGTAAAGATCTTTATATGGCTTAAAATAGTCAGGATGAATGTGGTATAACCGTTTAAGTGATTGTTTTGTTGAAAAAATATTATACAAATAATTCAATATGTCCTTTTTTTTTTTAAGAAATTTGAAATAGATTTTATAATCATTGTAGTATATGTTGATGATACGAATCATATTAAAACTCCTGAAAAGATTTCCAAATCTGCTAAATATTTGAAAAGAGAGTTTGAGATTGGAAAAATAAAATTTTGTCTTGGTTTACAAATCGAACATCTGGAAGATAAAATATTCATTTACTAATCAAATTATATGACTAAAGTTTTAAACATTTTTATATGGATAAAGCATATCCATTAAGTACTCCTATGGTTGTTCGATCACTTGATGTACAAGAAAAGAATGAAGAAATTCTAGGTCCTGAAGTATCGTATCTTAGTGACATTGAAACACTTATATATCTTACTAATTGTACAAGATCTGATATATCATTTGTTATAAATGTATTAGTAAGATTAAGCTTTTCCCTGATACGAAAACATTGGAATGGAGTCAAACATATTTTCGAATATCTCCAAGTAATGATTAATCTTGAGTTATTCTATTCAACTAATTCCAAATCAGTATTGATCGGGTATGCTGATGCTAGATTTTTAGTTAATCCTCACAAAGCATGATCTTAGACTAAATATTTATTTATATATTGCAATACTGCTATTTTTTGTCAATCCACAAAGCAATTTATAGCCATCACTTCCTTACACATATTGAGATCATAACAATTCATAAAATAAGCCAAGAATGTGTTTAGCTAAAATCAATATCTCAATATATTTTGAGGAATTATGAATTATCTTTCAATAAAGATATTCCTACGACATTATTCGAAAACAATGCCGCATGCATTGCTCAACTTAAGGTAGATATATCAAAAGAGATAGAAGTAAATATATTTCACCAAAATTTTTCTTCACACATGACCTTCATAAAAATGGTGAAATTAATGTGCAACAAGTTCTATCAAATGACAATGTAGCAAATTTATTTAGCAAGGCACTACCGATTGCTATATTCGAAAGATTGGTAAAAAAAATAGAAATATATTGGCTCAAAAAATTCAAGAGATCTTCTCAACAGGAGAAGTAGATATACTTAAAATAGTGTACTTTTTTCCTTTACTAGAATTTTTTTTCCACTGGGTTTTTTTCTAATAAGATTTTAACGAAACCTATTCTCTATACAATGGATATTCAAGGTTAAGTGTTATGAATATTAAATAATTTAGTGAAAGTCTATTGAAGTATACAACTTTATCACTGCCTTGACATGATAAAACATTTGTTAAGATACGAATTTCTGATGACTCACTAGTTTGGAAGACACGTGTCAGAAGCTTATGAGAGAAGCCACTTGAAGCTTCATGGGAAGCTTCGCAAAGCTTCTAAGGGAAACTTCTCAAAACTTACAAGAGAAGCTTCACACGCATTTCAAGATGAAGCTTATAAGATAAGTTTTGCATGTATCTCGAGATGAAACTTATAAGAGAAGTTTTGCACGTATCTCGAAATGAAACTTCTAAGAGAAGTTTCAAGAAGCTATATATATGAGGAAGTTTTGGAGGTGAAGAACTTAGAGAGAAGAAGATTGAGGGAGAAAGGAGAAGAGAAAGTAAGAAAGAGATTGAGAGTTTTTTTCATTATATTCTGTCCAAATTCCTATTAATATAGATTTTTATTTCTGTATCAATTTTTTTTATAATAAATACGGAATTTTAAGACAAACCCCACCATTGCTCATATTGGCCTAGTTACAACAGGCTAAGATTATTCCTTTGGATCCAGATTAACAAACTTTCTCCCCCACTAGGGCTCATTTCCTAATAGTGTTAGCTGAATTGACCTAACCAACATATAAAAATAAAATAGGGTTTAAAATTTAGAAATAAAAAAGATTATGTTGAGATAGTCATCCTTTAGTAAAGTCTCCGCATATACTTGAACCGAATAAGTTCTAGATACCAATGGTGGAAACCAAAAAAAAAAAAGAAATCCTCAAGAGTATAGCCTAATGGTTACAATCTCCTTCACCCGACTCAGTGATTCGAGATTCAAAACTTGATATAACAAAAAAAATAAAAATAAAAACAAAATAGGGACCCTCCTAACCCCAGGTCCTATTATATTTTTTTTTTTTGGTTTTTTTTTTTTTTATTTCCACTTCAAGATTTTGTGTTCCTATATATTTCACTCATATAATTAAGCCACACAATAAGCTTTATAAAGGGTAGGTATACCAACGTCCTAGTCTAGTGACAGGGTATTGATTCCTTTAACCAACATCTCAATTTTAAGTTTTGGAAATAAAAAAGAGTCAACCTCTAAATTAGATTCTATAATTATTCAAACCAGATTAATTAAATTTTTAGATATCAATGATCAAGTTCAAAAAATAAATAAATAAATAAAGGGTAGCTCTCCCTCAACTAAACACCTTAGCCCAGTGCTACTATAATTAGATCCCAAAACTTTTAATATTTAGTTAAAGTTCTCATAATAATTCACTTTTAATGTTAATACACACATGCGTGACTTTATTCACAAGATTGAAATTTTTAGGAGAGAGTTATTTTACAAAATTTATGAGAGAGAGAAAGAGGGAGGGAGGGAGGGAGGACCTATGTAAATTATGAACCGCAGACATATGGGAACAACCAAAGACGCAGACAGAGAAAAGAATCATAATAACAAATCTATTGCAAAATTTTGAGATTAACCCAACCATTGCTCGTACGAGCCTAGTTACAATAGGCCGAGATTATTGCTCTCGACCCAGAGTAATGAACTCTCTCCTCCATCAAGACCCATTTCCTAATAGTGTTTGCTTTGTCTTCATAACCTAACCAACGTAACAAAAACAAAATAAGTTTCAAAATTTCAAAATAGAAAAAGTATGCCGGGAGAATTGTCCAATCAGAGTCTTCGTAAATATTCAAATTAGATTAATCAGAATTTGATTTTAAATACTAATAATAGAAATCAAAAAAAAAAAAAAAATAATAATAATAATAATAATAATAATAATAATACAATGAACCCTTATAACCGATCCATTACCTTATGCCCAGATCTTATTACAATATATATATTTTTTTTTCGGACTTCAAAAATTTGTGTTCCTATATATTCACTTATATAATTAAGTCACACAATAAGGTTTATAAAGGATAGGTCTACCAACGTCCTAGTCTAGTGATAGGGTATTAGAATTATTTAATCAACATCTCGTTTTCGAGTTTTTAGGATAAATGGGAGTCAATCTCTAAATTAGATCTTATAGTTATTCGAACTGAATTAATCGAGTTTTTGGATATAGATTGTCAAATAAAATAAAATAAATCCCTCAACTAAACCCCTTAGCCCAGTGCTACAACAATTAGATCCCATAACTTTTAATATTTAGTTAAAGAGTCCTTATAATAATTCACTTTTAATGTTAATACATCCCCAACACACACACACATCATAAGATTGAAATTTTTAGGAGATAGTTATTTTACAAAATTTATGAGAAAAAGATAGAGAGAGAAAGGACCCATGTAAATTATGAACCGTAGACGTGGGATCAACCAAGGACGCAAACAGAGATAAGTCATAATAACAAATCTAATGCAGAATTTTAAGATTAACCCCATCACTACTCATACGGGCCTAGTTACAACAGGGCAAGATTATTCCTCTGGGCAGAGTAATGAACTCTCTCCCCCATCAGGACCCATTTCCTAATAGTATTTGCTTTGTCCTGTAACCTAATCATAGCAAAAAACAAAATAGGAAACCCCCACCAGGGCCCATTGCTTTGTCTCCGTAACCTGATCAACATAACGAAAAACAAAACAGGGACCAACTCATTTAGTTTGAATTATCGGATACTTTATTTTTTTAATTAAAAATTTTAAATTTGAATCTTAAAATAAATAAAAAGAATTTAAGAGAGTCAATCTCTCAATTGATGTAGAGTGTTTGAACCAAATTAATTATATAAATCTCAAATACTAATCGATGAAAAAACAAAAAAAAAAAAGAAATGGAGACCCTCCTTACAATTCCATTACCTCAGGACCAGGTTTTATTACAATATTTTTTTTTGTTAATTTCAACTTCAAAAAATTTGTGTTCCTATATATAATTAAGCCACACAATAAGGTTCAATCCTATGATATTATGATAATACCAAAAGAATTAACCACATTTTTTCTCTTCATGTCATGTCTTTCACTCGCTCAAAATACTGATCCCAGAGGTCCAAAATATGATGATATAACCAGTTCTAGAGAACAGACTATTACTTTGGGTCCCTTTCCACCCAGCCTAAACGACTTAAAATCAGTCACCAATTGTGGGTCATGCGCTGTCTTAACATTGAACACTAACACTTTGTCACTTACAAATTGGACACCCAGTTCTCCTGCTTCCATATAAGCTTAGGTTTCAGACCTTGTTTCTCTGCCCCTTAATATTATAATTATCTTTTCTGCACTTTCAGATATCACAATGGGGTTTAAACTCCTACCCATCTTCGTTTTTTTATCTGTGAGTAATTCTACACTCTTGCACTACTCTGTTTCGAGAAGTTGTACTTATTTACTTGAAGAAACTTACATGGGAACTTGAATTTTCCTGCAGCTAGGACCTTTAGCAATTACAAGCCAAGCTGTCCTATCTCCTGAGGCTTACTGGAAGAAAGTGTTACCAAATACTCCAATGCCAAAAGCTGTTACAGAACTCCTACACAATGGTTTGTTTATGAATCTTTGTGCCTCTCCAACAACCTATTTAGTTTCCCAATATTATCGATTTTATTTTTAATTTAAAAAAAAAAATGAATCAAGTATATCTTTAACTCCCAAACTTGTTTGGCTCATTTGGATCTACCAGTCTAGTTTTCCCTGCTGATAAGCAAAAGAGAATTTATTCAATAAACAAGAGGAACCAATAACACCCCTAAAAGCCATGCAACAGCTCTATCAGAGATTGGATCCTACAACTAAATTTTGTCTTTGGTGGAATTCCTATCTGATCTTATGCTTAGTAACATTATATTTGTGATGTTATAGCATATGCAGGGACAATAATGATAAAGAATTTTAGTAAGGAAGCACAGAATTTCTTAGGAGCTAATCCATGTAATCAGCTGGCTCTATATAATGAATTCTAATTATAACGATAATAAGCAAAATTTTTCATATATAGAGTCAGTACCATGCTGACCTCAGACTTGATCTTTGATTGTCTACAAAGTTTGACATTCCACTTCTTATAAACTCTTCTAAGACTTGGTTCAACTAGCAGACTGGACAGAAGAAAAGAGAACTTCTGTTGATGTAGGGAAAGGCGGGGTACATGTTGATACAGGTATAGGAAACGGTGGTACCACTGTGAATGTTGGGGGGGATGGCGTTGGAGTGAACACTGGAAAGCCTGTGAAGCGCACAAATATCGGTGTCAGTAAAGGAGGGGTCTCAGTGAGCAGCGGGCATAAAAGAAAGCTCGCCACAAGATGGTCTCCGCTTTACAATGCTGCTACTGAGACTCAGATCCATGAAAACCAAGGTGTAGCTATTTTCTTCTTGGAAAAGGATATATCTCAGGGAACAAAGATGAATTTGCAGTTTACAAGACATGAAATGGAAGTTGGTTTCTTGCCTCGCCCAATCACCAAGTCCATTCCTTTTTCATCAGACAAGCTTCCAGAAATTTTAAACCGGTTTTCAGTGCAACCTGAATCAGAGGAAGCGGAAATCATGAAGAACACAATCAAGGAGTGTGAGGATCCTGCACTTAAAGGAGAGGACAAGTATTGTGCAACTTCATTGGAATCAATGGTTGACTATTGCACTTCCAAGCTTGGAAAAAGTGTTGAAGCAATCTCAACTGAGGTGGACAGACAAAGCCAGCTTCAGCAGTACACAATTACAGGAGTGGTGAAGAAAGCAGGGGACAAAGCTGTGACATGCCACAAGGAAGACTATCCATATGCTGTTTTCTATTGTCACACAACCCAAACTACAAAAGCTTACAAAGTTTCGCTTGTTGGTGCTGGTGGGACAAAAGCTAATGCAATTGCCATCTGTCATACAGATACATCAGAATGGAACCCAAAGAATTTGGCCTTCCAACTGCTCAAAGTCAAACCAGGAACTCTACCAATCTGCCATTTCCTTCCTGAGGATCACATTGTCTGGGTTCCTAAATAAATACTAGCCAATAGAGACTCGGAATTATTAGTTCCATCTGCTTGCTTGATGTACCTTATGAAATGCTTGAGAGTTCTTATTACAGAGTGGTATCTCCATTCTGCATATGTTTGTACTGGATGATGTATCTACAATCAAATAAAATTCCCAATTCTTAGGAGGAAGGATCTCAAAAGGTTGAGCTGAGGAGATCATCTATCTGTTTGTAATGTAATGAATGTCTGTTTGCATTGTAATGAATGTACTAAGTTATTTTTACCACCTATAGTTTCATGAATTCATTCATCACAAATGTACTATGCTTGAAAGCATTCAAGGAATGGTATGGTGCCTTGAACCAATGCTTAGTTGGTTTAGCAGTTAGGTATTAGTAGTTAAATAAGATTTCAAATTCAAATTTTGTATAAGAAGAAAACAAGTATCGGAAGAGTTTTGCCCCTTAAACTTCCAACCCAACTCAAACAAGATTCATTGGAACTCAACATGATTATTGTATACCGATGGTTTATTTAAAATATATATATATATTAAAAAAATGTGGAAGTAATTTTATTTTTAACTTGGATGCAACAAAAAATTATAAAATCCAATTCAACTCCAAAAAGTAAAAACTTATGGGAAAAAAAATATTCAAAATAAACTCTACCTGAGTTTTATAGGTCTTACATAAATCAAAAACCAATGTTGGTAGTTCAAATTGTAAAAAATTTCTTCGAAAAACAAATAAACAAATATGTTGATTGGCAGTTAACGATATAGGTTCTGTCTATACATGATGTGATGCGATTTTGTTGACAGTTGTAGAATCTCCTAATTAATAGGATGTAAAATTATAAATCACTTAAATTAGGGATCTCCTAAATTATAAGATGTAAAATTATAAATAACTTAAATTAGGACTGTATATTTAGTCTCTTATTTTTAACCTTCTTGAGCCTTTATTTCATACTTCCTATTTTAGAAATATTGTATAAATAGGCATGTAATTCATTGTATGAGCAAGTGAAAGCAAAATAAAAAATTTTATTCATTTTTCTCTCTTATTTACATCATGGTATCAGAGCCTGGCTGCCTTTAGCAGACAGCATTCTCAAGGGTTTAGGCCATTGTCATCTCAATCTACAGAAGAGGTTCTCAGTAACAGACGCCTCTTTTTCTACCTTTTCCTTCAAGTATGGCGAACCGAAAAAGATCTGTTACCAAAAACAAGGTTGGTCTCTTAGGTGATGATCCCTCTTTGCAAATCAGTCCTATAAAGCTGGATGGTACAAATTACCTTTCTTGGTCAAGGTTGTGTTTATTGTTCATCCAAACACGTGGCTTGAAGGGCTATGTTACAGGGGAAAAACCAAAGCCAGCAATCACAGATTTAACATACAACCAATGGGAGGCTGAAAACTCACTTGTTATGTCATGGTTTATAAATTCCATGCAGCCCCATATTTCTAAAGGTTATTTGTTGTTTAATACTGTTCATAAAATTTGGAGTGCAGTATCTTTAACCTATTCTTATGTGGGCAACGATGCTCAAATCTATGAATTGCGGAATAAGGTACACGAAACTAAACAAGGTGAGATGACTTTTGATCAATATTTTGCTGAATTGAGTCATTTATGGCAAGAACTTGATTACTACCAAGATTTTCAGGCTATTTGCCCTGAAGATGCGACCAAATTTCAGAAATTAGTAGAAAAGGAGCGCATATATGATTTCCTTGCGGGGTTGAATATGGAATATGATCAAATACGGGTTCAGGTACTTGGTAAGGACCCTTTGCCATCATTAAGGCAAATATATTCCTATGTACAACAAGAGGAAAGCAGAAGGAGTGCTATGATACATAGTTTCAGTAGAGAAAGCTGGCCTGGTGTCTAAAACTATTCGTGAACAAACGAAAACCGGTGATTCAAACACATCAGATAAAGATCAATTGAAGTGTGATTATCGTGGAAAACCTGAACACACTAAAGAAGGTGTTGAAAGCTTCATGGTCGACCAAATAAGAGCCGAGAAGGAAAGTATACAAGGTCACCAAGACCATAGGCAAACATATCTGAAACTATTGAAACACCAGCGTCTAGCGAGATCACCAATGGAGGCTTTTCTAATGAAGAGGTGCAAATCTTAAGCCGTTTTTTATCCCGATTAGGTTCTCACTCATCCACTGCTACTTCTGCTTCTTCCAATTTTGCCAATTCAGGTACTTCGTTTCTTGCAAATTACTCTACAAAAAATAATAATCCTTGGATCATAGATTCTGGAGCATCAGATCACATGACTGGCTGTCCCAATAATTTTCTAACCTACTCTCCGTGTTCTAATAAAATCCGTATTGCAGATGGGTCTTTATCTTCTATTTCTGGAAAAGGTTCTATTAATTGTAGTTCCTCTCTCAAATTGCCTTCAGTCCTTCATATTCCAAGTTTTCCAAATAATCTTTTATCTGTTAGTAAACTCACAAAAGAGTTCAACTGTAAAGCCAAATTCTATCATTCTTATTGTTTCTTTCAAAAACTGAAAACAGGGAAAACGATTGGCTATGGTAGAAAGCAAGTTGGCTTATATCTGCTAAAAGAAAGTAACAACCCTTTGATTTCTGTTCGAAATCAAGCCTTATTAGGAGATTCAATGTCTACTAATCAACAATTAATTCAGTGGCGTAGAAGATTAGGGCACCCATCTTTTTCTATTTTGGAGAAATTATATCCTACTTTGTTTAAGCAATGCAATTTGGATTCATTAGTTTGTGATGCTTGTGAGTATGCTAAACATAGAAGGACTTCTTATCTTTCAGTTAATATTAAAAGTACAGTTCCTTTCATGACAATTCATTCTGATGTATGGGGCCCTACACATACTGTTTCATTGTCAGGGTATAGATGGTTTGTTACCTTTATTGATTGTTGTACTAAAATGACATGGGTTTATTTGATAAAAGCAAAGAATGAAGTTTTTACTTGTTTTCAATCATTTCATAATATGATTTCTACACAATTTAATGCTAAGGTTCAGGTTTTGAAAACTGACAATGGTACAGAATATATGAACAGTGTCTTTTGAGTCTATCTCGATTCCCATGGTATATTGCATCAAACTAGTTGTGTTTATACAAGTGCACAAAATGGAATCTCTGTAAGGAAGAACAGACATTTATTAGAAGTGGCTAGGTCTCTCATGTTTACTATGAATGTTCCAAAAATCTATTGGGGGGATGCAGTGCTTTCAGCTGCACACCTTATTAATAGAATGCCCTTAAGGACACTAAATTTTAAAAGTCCTTTAGAAGTTCTACAGGGTACTAATTCCTATATTGTTCCTCCTAAGGTTTTTGGATGTGTGTGCTTTGTCCATAAGAGGAATGTGGGGAAATTATATCCTAGGGACCTTAAGTGTGTGTTTGTTGGGTACTCCAATCAAAAGAGTTATAAGTGTTATCATCCTCCAAGTAGAAAATACCTTGTGAGTATGAATGTTACTTTTCGAGAATTTGAGCCTTACTTTCCTTCACCCCAATCACCTCTTCAGGGGGAGGATAAAAAAGAAGAGGTGATATTTTTTCCACCAATACATTTTTCTAACCCAATCATTAGTGATAGTAATGAAAATGATAAACAACCTCATGTTGGAAGACTAGATAGGGCAGATTGGAGGACTTATACACGCAGGGACAAAGTAGATAAAGCCATTGAGCATGTTTTACCTAGTCAAACGCCTCCTTTGAATTCAGTTCCTCAAGATTCATGTTGTGAGTCTCCTTCAACCCTTGATACTCCTAATTCTGATTCTAGTGTCGATAATCTTGATGTACCAATTGCTTTTAAAAAAGGAATTAGAACTTGTACTAAACATCCTATTTCAAATTTCGTTTCTTACAATTTGTTGTCTCTTTCCTATAGAGCCTTTTTATCATCCATGTCTTCTGTCTCTATTCCACAGGGTTGGCAAGAAGCATATAAGGATCCTAAATGGAAAGAACCTATGGTTGATGAGATGAAGGCCTTGACAAAAAATAAAACATGGGAACTTGTTCCTCTACCATTGGAAAAGAAACCAGTTGGATGCAAATGGGTGTTCACTATTAAACACAAGGTTGATGGAACAATAGAAAGGTACAAACCTCGACTGGTGGTGAAAGGATTCTCTCAAACCTATGGAGTGGACTATCAAGAAACCTTTGCACCAGCTGCAAAAATGAATACTATTAGAATTTTGTTGTCATGTGCAGCTAACCTTGATTGGGATCTGCTACAGTTAGATGTCAAGAATGCTTTCCTACATGGAGATTTAGAAGAAGAAGTATATATGGAAATTCCTCCTGGATTTGACAGTGAGAAAACTAAAGGAAAGGTTTGTCGTTTAAAGAAAGCCTTGTATGGCTTGAAGCAATCACCAAGAGCATGGTTTGGTAGGTTTAGTAAAGCCATGGTCTCATTTAGATATCGCCAAAGCAATGCTAACCATACTTTGTTCTTTAAACATCGCAATGGTAAAATTGCAATGCTTATTGTTTATGTTGATGATATTGTTGTCACAGAGGATGATATGGGAGAAATTGGCAGACAAAAAAAAAATACTATCTCAGGAGTTTGATATTAAGGATTTGGGGAGGTTACGATATTTCCTTGGAATAAAGATTGCTAGATCATACAAGGGAATTTTTATTTCTCAAAGGAAATATATTTTAGATCTTCTTAAAGAAACTGGTATGTTAGGGTGTAAGCCTATTGATTCTCCTATTGAAGCTAATCATAAATTGCAAGCCGGTTTTGGAAAACCTTTTGATATGGGTCGATATCAGAGATTGGTTGGAAAATTGATCTATCTCTCTCACACCAGGCCAGATATAGCCTATGTTGTAAGTGTGTTGAGTCAGTATATGCATGATCCTAGGGATTCTCGTCTAGACGCTATTTTTCGAGTACTAAAATATCTAAAATCTACACCTGGAAAATGATTACTCTTTTCAAAGTATGGTCATTTAAAAATACATGGATTTATAGATGCAGATTGGGCTGGATGTCCAGATGATAGGAGGTCTACATCTGGTTATTGCACATTTGTAGGTGGGAATTTAGTCACTGGGAGAAGCAAGAAACAAACTGTAATAGCTCGATCAAGTGCAGAGGCAGAATATAAAGCTATGGTAATGGGTGTTTGTGAATTATTATGGCTTCGAAAATTAATGGAAGAATTACAGCTGTTAGAAGGAAACTATTTGTCTTTATATTGTGATGACAAGGCTACCATCAATATTGCTCATAATCCGGTTCAACATGATCGAACAAAACTCATAAAGATTGATCGACATTTTATCAAGTAGAAAATATCTAATGGAGTCTTGGATATTTGTCACGTGACTTCCGAGAACCAGCTAGCTGATGTTCTCACTAAGGGACTTGGTAGTAGTTTATTTCATACTCTAGTTTGCAAGATGGGCACGTGTGATATCTATGCACCATCTTGAGGGGGAGTGTTGACAGCTGTAGAATCTCCTAAATTATAGGATGTAAAATTGTAAATTACTTAAATTAGGGATCTCCAAAATTATAGGATATAAAATTATAAATAACTTAAATTAGGACTATATATTTAGTCTCTTATTTTTAGTCTTATTTTTAGCCTTTATTTCATACTTCCAATTTTAGAAATATTATATAAATAGGCATGTAATTCATAGTATGAGTAAGTGAAAGCAAAATAAAAAATTTTATTCCTTTTTCTCTCTTATTTACATCAGATTTCCATCATAACTCTTAAAAATAGAAAATAAAAAAAAAAAAAAAACTTTTAATGGGGTGATGTATATACATGATGTAGTTTGAGTAAACAAAAATGGTAAAAACCGTGTTTAACTCGTATACCTGGAAACGTCTTCAACTCAAATTTCATCAACGTCGATGACCAAGACCAGCAATTTATTACAATTTCTGTGTCCATATGTACACAAAAATAGGCATCACCAAATGTTGGGGGAGACCAGATGGGCAGAAGGCAATCTCCACCTACATAGTCCATATGCAAAATTCTGGAGTTAACAGTGTTGTTTACATCACAATTCACAGCCACAACCTACAACAAAATTGCAAAACCAATCAATAATGCAGAGAGAAAGTTGCTCTTACTGTTCTGAAATCTTGACCAAAATGGTGGCATGTCAATCCAAAGACACTTCAAGATGTCCAGATCGAATATCCACACCAAACTTTTAGACACAGGCCAACTCCAATACAGCTAAGCTCAAAGTTAGAAACACTACAAGAGAGCACTTCTACAACAACAAAAATCTGGACCTTAATCCCAAATTTTTGGATCAACCATTTGAGAGACAAATACAAGAGGGATGAAAATAAGAAAGCACTTCTGTCAAAGAAAATCTCTACCTGATTTAATGCATACCAGAAGCTAAGGCAGGTTCTCCACAATGCTTCACAAGAAAGTTGATAAGTCTACAACATCTCCCATGCTGATATCCAGAGTTGCAAATCAGAAAACCGGCGGGCTACCATTTTTAATTTTGCATCCAAAGCTTTCTAGAGACAGTAACACATAAAATATTCTCAAGCCTGATCCATTCACACCATAGGCAATACTTCTTTGGAGGAAATATGCTGTACATGGTTGTTCCAAGCCATGTGACAATGCCAAGCAATCACAGAAAAGTGAGTTTGCCCCACCACAATGTCATTATCAGAAAAGGTAACCCACAATTCTGCGCCCATAGATTTAGAGGTAATACGCCCATTAAGGAATCCAACAATGCTAAAAACAACTTTCTGTTGCCTTCCATTCGAAACATTTGCAAGTCCAGAAAATCCTTCACATACTTGTTCAAGCATTACAAAGGACTTCTATGAGCAACTTTTTAGCTCAAGCTACACCCCTTGATTACTCATTCAAGTTTGAAACTGCCTCCCATATGAAGCCAAAAAATACATTTAAAAAAAAAAAAAAAAAACAGTAGCATAACCTTGTCTGGATGTAGCAGTTGTTAGAATGTATACCCCTCCAGGTTAATAATGTCTAGAGAATATGAACCTTGCAGTGCTCTGATCACTTGCGTACCTAACACCTCATTGAAAAAGAATTTCATCCCAAGGATGATCAGTAGGTTGCATTAGCTGCATGGTCATTTCAGAAATCAGTTATACTACAGCAGAATATGCTTGAACAGACTGCCAATAAAGGCCTTTTCGATCAACATGTGCTAATTGCTGCATAGATGCATATAAATCACACCACTATCATTTCTTACTCCTCCATGCAGTCAACCATAATTTCCAGATCAAGAACATAAGCATATTGGAGCAATTCATAGATTTTCAACAGGAGTAACATCTTTGTAGTCCTGAGGCACAAAAGGTTTCAAAGCACCCCATGTTTTTCCAATCTTCAGCTTGACATGCAACGGAACTAAAAAAAATAAAATCCAGTATCAGCGAGATTACAAATCAATCATGTTTATATTGTACTATATTGTATACAAGAACCTTACCAAGCAGTGACACAGCACTTTCCATGCTTCTTTGAAGTAATATCCCAGCTTCTTTTATGCAGGAAGGATCAGCTTCTAACACTAATTCATCATGCACCTGAATGGTGATTGCCATTAACATCAATGATTTCCAACTAGGACATCAGAACTTTTTGGAAGTCCTTGATGCAATTGACACTGACTAAAATATCCAGACTTACCTGTAATAGGATTCGGCAATGGCCCTTAAGTCTGCAAAATTGTTCTGCAAATGTAGCACCAAGAGTAGGCACCTCGGCTCCAACAATCACGGAATAAATATTTAACATTGCGATCTTGATTATGTCAGCAGCTGACCCCTACAAACCAGCCATATTCAGTATAACAGATCTAATAATCCTATAAACTTTAAAACAAGAGAAAAAAAATACCTGACATATGGAATTCACTGCTTGCCTCTGAGCTCTTGATTTTTCTTTATTGTCTCCAAGTTTTATTTTTGACAAGAATCGCTTTCTTCCTTTAAGGGTTTTTATGTATCTGAAAAGGAGAAGAAAAGAAAAACACGGCTTAAGAAAAAACCAACCAGAAGTATTCTCTTAAAATAAGAGAATGAAAATACTACATGAAAGATAAATAAGTGCGCATTGTAATTTGTAAGTCACTGCATTCAAAGGTCTTACAAAACAAAAAAAGATAACTGGTGTCCAAAACAAGAGCAAAGTTACCAGTGTAAGCTAGTTCATGAGAAGTCCCATGAGGTGGAAGTAGGAAAGGTTTTGGGTTCAAATCCGGCTAGCATGAGGTTGGAGAATTCTGGGTGCGGGCAAAGGAGCAAGGAGAAAACCTCACAAGGGCATCCTCTAAGGATGTTAGTATAGATTAAGAAGTTTATATTTAACAAGGAGAAACGAATCAAACCCATTTATAGATCAACGGGTTATATTTTTGAGAGCAAAGTAAAAGGGTAACTAAACTTAGAGAAGCGGTAGGTCAAAAACAAAATGCAAAGAAATAATGAAGGGTACTTTGAGAAGTAATGGATCAAAATAACTGGCCAAACTCAAACTAAAACTAGTTCAAGTTACAGAATTTTAGAATAGGAGCTATACCTTCTCAAAAGCACCATGAAAATTACTATTTTGGAGAAGGAAGAACGGAAAGTAGTGCAAGCCAATCACAAAAAGAATATTTCAGGAGAAGGAATGCTACAAATATTGCTCACCCTTTCTCACGGCATGATGCAACTGCTTCGTGAAGCCAAGAAGCTACTCCTGGGAATGAACTTTTAAAGCTTTGAATCTTTTGTGCAGCTTCATCTGAACTGCATTCTAGTTGCTCCGCAAGAGTATTGGGACCCATTCCATATAGGATACCATAGACCAACCTCTTTGTTTGATCTCTCTCATTGGGGTCAACATCTGATTCCAGCTTCCCAGTCCACCTTGCAGCAATCATATTGAAGACATCACCATTTGGCTTACTTAGAAGTTCAATGAGTAAAGAGTCTTTGGAAAAGTGAGCCATAAGTCGTAGTTCAATTTGAGAATAATCTGCTGTTAGCAATAGCCAGTTCTCCTGCAGTAGATTCCAACTATAAGGTCTACCATGTTGCCATGCTGGTATCCAGAATAAGGAGTCTGAAAGCTACCATCCACGTCAACATATAAAACAACTTTACCTGGGTAGGAATAAAGAAATCACGAGCATTGACTTTGAAATGGTTAGTGTTAGCATTATCTTCATTAGTGTCTTCATCATGCATAGTGAACTCAATCATATGCTCAACACACTGCATACACCCAGTAAAATAGTTAGAGCAAGGAAATTTCAATTGCAACACCTAAAATTAATCTCCATTTTTTTTGGGTAGCGATGTCGTGGCAATTGAGCTACCAATTAAACAGAGCCCAAACCTGAAGATTAGGTTCCTCCATGGAAAGTCGTCCAGTTGCTGTTGATGTTTGAAGCCAGCGTCCATGAAGAGTGTACCTCTGTGTTGCGACAGATAACTTAGCCATTGAACACATTGAACCCAATGTACAGTTCAAGAGCTTTGCCAATGTTCGGTGTTCTTTGATGATGGGAACAATAGGATGATGATGCCTAAGAGAAAATGAATTTCAACTAAGCATTAGTGGCCATGAAAGTACACCATCCTTGAAATAGAAATTGTCGATGCTTCAATAGGCATGATAATGAAATGGCTGATTATATATTCATAGCCTCTGATAATGACAGGGCCAAAAGAATTCAAAACATACACCATCCTTAAGGATAGCAATAAGATTTTAGGACTCCAAGAGAAAGAAGCCTTCAGATGATAAAAAGGCTCCTTTCCATAATGGCTGCATAAAGAATAGACCCATATTTCCAGACCAAACCAAGGTGGGGCAGAGAATGCAAGAAAAGACCTTGGCAAGCACAAGCACACCAAGCCTGGGCCTGCTTATTGTCCACTTCCACAGAAAAGTTACTCTCAAATCAGTCCAACCACAGACAATATTCAGAGCAAACACGTCATATAAAACATGGATAATATCTCGCAACTGATACTTGCTTCTAATATTGACCTCATGATATTAATGCCCAAGAACCAACCGAAAAGGAGGTGAAAATAAAATAAAATGCTAGACCATACTATTCCATCAATCATTTCAAGTGATCATCTCCACAGGACATTTAAAACCATAATTTCTATGAGAAAAGCTACTAGTAAAGAAAGAGAGAGCACAAGCAATAGAGAAAATTTTGGAGCCAGTGCAATCCTGGACACCCACTGCTTTGGAGCCAGCACAATCCTGGACACCCACTGTTAAACACTAATAAGTAACATCATATGTTCAAACCCAGAATTCATATCAGTAACAATGTCACTTCACATCTAATATTCTATTAAGAGACTACATGAGATATAGCATACCATTAAAGAAATACAGTGAAAAGAAGGAGAGAAAGAAAAAGTCATCCCAACTTTGGAAAATGATGCAGAGATCACAAAAGAAAAAAAAAAAAAAAAATCATGCAAGAAACAATCAAGATTATCCTTAGCAACTGGTTTGAGTTATAACGTTTTGTGATGCAAAAATGCCAAGAGAACAAGTCAATACACATACTTTAACAGATCCAAGCAATGTTTGTCAGTGCTTGGATGTAGCTTTCCCTTATTGCGTGCCTCGGGTACCGGTAGCCTTAAGCACCCATAAAGTACATTTGCAATCTCAGCAGATGTTGACAAAGAGAATTTCATTCCAGCCAGGCTGTAAGCTTCCTTCTCGAGACACTTCAGCTTTTTCCACAAGATATGCCGTGCCTGGAGGCATCCCTCCATGTCAACACCAATTCCCCATTCCTCCATGTCAGCAAGAACATTAACCTGTAACCATGGTTGAAAATAGCTCAATAGAAAAGATCAGAAATGTAAAAGGACAGACAGTGCATGATGATCTCTCCCACTCTCCATGCTTCAACAAAGATAGCCATGAACACCTGGAAGGAGCAGATCTACAAATTATGCATTGACTGATAGTAGCACAACTTCATGTAGAATGAGAAGCAATAGAATAATATATCTCTGTGTATTTCACATGATAATTTAGGGCATATGAAATCTATGACTTCAAAGGTGACCCCTTAGGCCTCATCAGAATGAATTTCTCTAGTGAGACTCTAAGAAAGAAAAACATACGATCTGAACAAATATATTCTCTTGCAGAGGAGATAACTAGGTAATCAGAGGATAAATTTAGGAAATTGAAAGCAGTATATGTGATTCTTACTTTTAACCTAATATACATCTACTTCGTAAATAAGACAAAAAGGAAAAGGAATAGTCACCAATGGAACTTCAATATTCAAGAGCTCTTCAACAAGCTCTTCAGAAACAACTAAGCGCCAAAGAGTGGAACCCAAAGCTCGTGTTTGTGCAACCCGACGGCAGCAACCATTATGTGCAGCTCTTCGCATCTGGTTCTTCCACTGACCACTCCGATTAGCAGCAGCAGAGGCCTCACTTGGCAATCGTTTCTTAGCTTCCTGTAATTCTAATACATCTTTAGAAGCCAGCTTGGCACAAGGGGAGGAAAGACATCGAAATAAGGACCCCAACCCTCTCCCAGAAAACAAGCAAACAAAAGCGTGAACAATCATGTTATGCGAACAAGGAAAATAACAAGAATGACAGGAGACGATATATTACTCCATACTCAGCATTCTAAACATGACACATTTTGCCTAATTATTGTAACTTGACTGGATAGTACCTTCTCTAGGTTTGGGATAGAACTTCGCTCCTCGTCTGGCCATAAAATCCATGCTACAATGCACATGTCAATTCCATTTTTGACATAAACTGGGGATAGCATAACATAAGAGCTGTCCACTTGGGTACCTACATATTTGACAGCACAACTCATGTTGCCAATCCTACTTACTGAAATCAGAGGTTTCTTCAGCACCTTAAGCTGCAGTTTCAAGTTCCAACTGAATTTTCTGACATTTCCTTTTTCCATTATATAACAAATCCTACTCCATCTTCCCTTGGCTATCTCCAGCTGGTTCTCAGAAACATAATTATTCATCTCAGCACTAGATCCCATCATTGATGAGCTCATGCTTTTGCTGTTATCAGACCAAAGGAGATCCTTGGGGATATTGACATAGTATACAGGAGAATTAGCCCAACAGATGGCAATGCCTTGCATCTCAAAGTTGACAAGTGAATTTGTGCCAGACAGTTGGTTAAAATGAGCATCAAAATAAAACTCTTCAGCAAAATCCCACAGATTCAAAAAAGCATCAAATCCACCAGGCAAAGCATGCGCGTTTACAGGACCTTTAGCATAAACACTGTCCATATTGCTAAGACACGATTTTTCTCTGATATGACATTCATTATGGGGATACACGTTGGATATCCTCCTTCCATGACAAGTATTTCTTGACTGAACAGCATGTGTCAAGTTTTTAGTATCGACAAGGTCAACAACAGTATTTTTAACAGCTTCTGCATCACGAGGTACAGAGCAATGAACCATTTCCCCAGCTACTTTCACATCTGCTGAAGTGCTTAATCCAATATTCAGCACTGGTGCCTGAATTCTGTCAATTTCAGAAGCAGATACATCAGGACTCTCAATCTCAACTGCAGCTGGAAGACCAGAAACATGCTTTTGATTTTCCAAATTGCTAATGCTTTCTTCACCTGATGATGCATTTTTAGCTTCTTTGTTGGAGCAGTTGACAGCAGCAGTTGGTAAAAGAGGTTGGTCCAACTGGGGAATATCTACACCAAGTGATCTGAAAGCAGAAAAGGCAGCAACTCTAGCCTCTTCAGCCTTATCAAGAACAATTTTGCGTGCCCCATTTTTAATCTTCTTCACCATTCCTAGTTGAATACGTCGTTGAGCTGCACTCTCTGTCCAAATAAAATTAACTCGACAAGAGAGCACATATTACAAAGGAAGAAGAGAATCAGCTAAAGCAATAAATAATAAAATGCTCGGGGGCCCGGGGGGGGAAGTTAGGTAAAGTGATTCCTGACTTCAAATATGGAAGAGAAGCAAAATAAGATGACTGAAATACAATCATTCCAACAAAAAATCATAATCATGAGCAATGCATACAACATACTAGATAGTTACTGTCAATAACACAACATAGAACCAGCAAGTCCAAAGATATATAATTGCAATTTGAACCATTGACCTTGCTCAATCTAGGGATCATTCTAGCTTTTTATGCTCACCAACAAAAGGATAGGTTTAATCATGAATAAAAAGATTTGTGCAAAAGATACCATGAAAAATGCTAAAGAAGTGACGAGCACACACTCTCTACTAAAAAGGTTATCAATAAAGCGTTCAGATAAGGTGCAATGCAGAGATATAAGAAAGAAAATCAATAACCAGAGGACGGCAAAAAGATATTTAAAGCCAAGACTATAAAAAAAATTGGAGCTTAAGGTAGAATAGGTAAAGCCTAGACTGTAAAAAGGAGGCTTTTGTGTTGTCATTTATTAGACCAAAATTCAGGAGCCACGTAGGACAGTATGTCCTACGCATTTGCATGACTATCAATAAATTGTTCATCCAATGACAACCGCACACAGCTTTAGTATGTTAATGGAACTAACATGTTCACACCAAATTATCCTTGAAAGTTCTCTACAATAGCATAAGACACTCACTTAAAGGGTACATCTTTCTACTACATAAGGAAAAAGAATATAAGTGCTTAGAAGACTCACCAGAAACATGAGTTTTTTCTATTCAATGTTGCTTTTGGATTCATATAACTTAGTTAAATAGGACAACATAACAATGGAATTTAGTGGTTAATTTCACAGCTCAAACACTCCTTACAACTACGGAAATTATTGAACGTATATTTCAATTCAACGTCTATTAATCATGGCCATTAGTTGATTTAGGAACAAGGAGATATGATACCAAGCTTCCATATTCCACAAAGTTATCCACGAACCATCTGAATCAATACTTGAAAATTTATTTTACCGTCTTAATTGATCCTAATCATACTGGAAAAGGACAAATTCAGATCACTATCATAGAATTATTTAACTTCAGTACCTGGTGCACTGGATTATTACTACAGCAAGGAATCATACTGAATCATGCATTAGAAGTCATAAAATCTATGCAACCAAGTTTCACCTTGCGCAGCCCAGGATGAAGATTCAAATAGAGCTTTGGCTATTTCTGGAATAGAAGCTTCAGCAATTGCTTGAGCCGTTCGAAGGCCTGCTTTGTACAATGCTCTTGCCCTGGAACCCTATATCAAATGATAACAATAGAAGTGATGGCATGATCACAATTATGGAACAAAAATGAAATATTAAGCCAACTATTCTGAGTCAACTCCAGAGTGTTAACCTAGAAGAAAGACAGGCCTCAATATGAACCTTGTTTAGCTCAAGTATCCTCCACAAAACAGGGATGGATCCAGGAGACTAAGGTTGAGGAGGGTGAAGTATGGATTTTTTCAAGAGCATAAAAATGTAAGATTTTTCCACTCAGCAAATATAATTTTCAAAAGTTTGTGGGGGGCCATATCTGTCCCTGCCACCAAAGTTTTGATCCTCAGGAAAGGTAGTGGCAGAATTTTACAGGGCAATGGGTGACTGACCTTCACATATGGTATTGTAGTTAACTCTACAATCTCAGCTCTCACACCAAAAGAAACACGATTCTGAAACTTTGCAAGAAGACCTTCAAGATCATGCCATCCAAGCCTCTCACAAAACACAGAAACCATGGAGGCAAACCTTCCAGCATTCTCCTGTAAAGCCTGAACCATTCCTCTAGCCACTTTATAGGCTTCACAGACCTCAGATACAGGGGCTTCCTTCATGATAGCACAAAAAATAAAAATTGAAAAAAAAATGAAAATTGAAAGATTTGAGATAAATGGCATGTTTTCAAAGACCAACTGAATTTTATCTTCCATCTCACAGAAAACATCATGCAATGTCCCAATCTAGGAAGAGAATCACCTGCACAAGCCTTGCCAAGATGAGAGCAACATAAAATCTCTTGCATACACGCAAGGTTTGCTCATTTGAGAGATCGCTACTTTTCCCCATTGCACCATCAGATCTGCCATGCAACCTTTTAGGATTATCTCTAAATTTTTTTGAACTGCGCATAGGTGCACCATGGGCCATACGCATTAGAAAGGGCTCCTCCACTCCTACTCGATTCCCAACTGACTGCAATTCAAAATCCATAATAAAGATGGGAAAAAATAGCAGAGGAATCTACAATAGTGGTGCATGTATGGAAAAGAAAACAGAAAACTTCTGCATTCAACTAAGGGGGACAAAAGAATAAAAATAATAATAATAATAATGATATACATAACTAAGGAAAAACTGTGATAAAAGAAATACCATGTAACAAACAGAAGTATCTATTGTCAACTTTTTTCTAATGACTAGTTATTCTGTTTTGCCTTTTAAAGAGCACATGGCAGGCCAAATTAACTGGTTCGCAATTTGCTATAAACCATTAAATAAAGTATTTTGAGGATGAGCAAAAAGAATATCAACATGCACGAATGAAAAAAATCAACCTCCATTGGAACAACATCATTCTTTTAAAATTGACGATTTTTTCAAACTGATGACAGAGAGAATTGAAATAAGAACTTAACGTAAATCTCCAATTGATAACGGTTCTGCTTTTGCTACAAGGAGTAGTTTGTTTAAACAAATCCGCCATCAGAACAACAACATGCTTTTAAAATTGACGATTTTTCAAATTGAAGACTTGAGACAATTGAAATAAGAACTTAATGCAAATCTTCAATTGATAACAGTTCTGCTTATTGCCATAAAGAGTAGTTTGTTTAAACAAATCCATTGACCTAAACCTGATCAGACTATAACTGGTTTCCCAAGTTCTATGATCCATTAATGTGCCTTCCAAGAGTTTAAAATTGAAAACAATAGAAGACCCATTTTCTGTATAGCATTTATATGGAATTGGCCAATCAATGAACAGCATCTAAAGAAATCAAACAAAAAACTAGAGTCGTGAAGTAAGCATGAAACGTGGGACTCAATCCCGGAACTAGTCAAATGGAGTAGACAATTTCCTTCTTAAAATAAAGAAAGGAAAGTTATACAATAACTTATCATAAGACAAAGATAATAGATAAGCTTCCTAAAATATCACAATGAAATAAAGGCACAATTATACCTTAGAGAAATCATAGGAAACATAGATACCACCTATTGCAGTTTAATTTATGTCAAGTGTATTCACTCTAATTGCCACAGGCCAAACAATCAATCCAGTGTCGGTATCCATCTTGAATTGCGTAGAGTTTTTAAAATGACTATTAGTACACTCACACAAGCAATTCAGTGAAGGTTAGCACATCCATGTCCAGCTACTGCACAAACTTAGCACGTGTAAAAGAGAAATTATACCTCAGAGAAAGTAAAACAAAAAGCAGAATGCTTTTAAAGCCAAGGCATCAGAATAGTAATAGAAGATGAAAGATGATGATGATGATGATGATATATTATTACATAAAAGAGAAAATGTAAGCAATACAATGCAAACAAAAACACGGCAATAATAGGAATTAAGTTTACCTTTTCCAAAAGTGACAGTTTCATGAATCTTTCATAGTATAAATCCCAATCTGGCTCAACATCAACATTTATAGGTGTTGCCAAGTACACTAAATGTAGATCTGATGCAAGCACAAATCCTTCTCTAGCCCTTATAAGATCATCCAACACAACCTGAAATCCAATCAAATATGTAAAATCATTTTACGAAACATAAATAAAATAACAAGCTTTTATTTAATGAAAATAGAAAGTGAATTGGCAAAGATATTTACAAGTGATTCTTCTGGGCAGAGAGAACTCCCAAAAGCTGCACGTCCAAGAGGTGTGGCACTGTACAACTTAGTTTCCTCATTCCACTCGAGAAATTTTTGGTGGCACAACCAACGGAGAGAATCTTGTGCAGATGTTACCACATCTTCAAATGGTTTTGTAGAATTAAGCAAAGTACAACGAACATATCTGTGAATATCATTAGCTGTTTGAACAATGCCACCCGCAACAACTTCTAAAATTGCATGAGTCATTCCATTCTTATCTTCAGAAAGACAAGAATATAATGGTGGACAGCTGTCATTAAGAAGGCTGGTGATCCTTTTGATCTCCTCTGGTTTGCAAATTAGTACCTGCTTACATAGAAAAAAAACTTAGAAAAGCACAACCATATGCTCGTTCAAAAAATGACCAGAGAAAAAGCATTGAAAATCCAAATGGTCATTTAAAATGAGAGGTCACAGTCAGATTTAATCAACTAGTTTAGTTCAAGAGTGCCTCTAACAATGGCAAAGCAAGGCAAGTATACAGAAAAGGTATTATAGCAACAAACAAGAAAAACAAAGAAAGAAAATTGAGATTCAAGTAGTGAGACCCTAGAAAATCCATTAGCCAAACTATAGGGGACAGGACAATATATGGTACACAAATGAATGCACCTGAACAGAGAAAAAGAAAAAAAATTGAAAAATTAAAATAAAAAGCAGAACGATGGGTAATCTATGCTAACAAAAACTGGAGCAAAAAGTTTTGATATTCCAAAAGATGAGGTGAAAAACTCACAGTGAATTGACTAATTTAATTAAAGAAAGCTTTCCACAGTGACATAGACAATAAAGGGCACTCCGCTAAGAAAATGCTATAAGATTTATTAGGTATAATCACGAAAAAAAGATGCAGAGCATTAATTAAGAGTTCAAATGGTAATTCAAGTGCCAAGATCATAGGAAAAATGTTGACTGGACCCAACAAGGACTTGGAAGTATAAAAAGTGAAAAGCATAACATACACTTTCCCCTTTCGTATCTATTCCAGTCCGGCCAGCCCGACCAGCCATTTGTCGGTACCTTGTCCCATCAATAAAATCCCGACCTATCCTAGGCTGCCGAAAAATGACCCTCCTGGCAGGCAGATTAACTCCAGCTGCTAAGGTGGATGTAGCGGTTAACACACGGACAAGTCCTTTGCGGTAGCAGGATTCAACGATCTCTCTTTCCTCAACCTGGATTATAAACGGCATGACAGAGTGATGATGTGTATCCTGAGAATAATATTTAATAGACCAGAGAAAGAAAAGGGACAAGACAATTGAAACACTACAGCCAGATAGGCAACAGTAATACAATTTAAACATTCCGAGAAAAAACTGGAATAATAAAGGCTCCCACCGTGAGTCCAGCATGATGATAGGCAACGCCACAAGGAAGGGTTTCCCCTAATGTGGGATCCAATCCAGCTGGGCTTCTTTGCAATGCATCAATAGCAGAAGCAATATCACCAAACTCACTGAGGTCACTAGAATCACTGGCTGAGAATTTCTCCAAAAACTTGGCAACATGCCTGGCAGTGGATTCACATCCCTTTCGACTGGAACAAAACAGTAGTACAGAATGGCCCTCTTGGACAACCTGAAATTCATCTATTTTGGTCATATTGTTTAGCTGAAAGTAAATATTGGAGTGGAGTATAGCTTGTTGAAACTAGCCCTACCTCATTGCACAAGTGCACAATATGGTCTGGATCTTTACCACCAAGGTTAGCAACTTTCTGAATTGTCCTAACAGCTTTCATATTTTTGTCATAAATGGTGTTACCAACTTTAATGAACTCCTCCAATGGAACAGGTCGAAAATCTGTTTGGTATAGAGCTGCCTGGAGTTAAAAGAAAAAGTCCAACACCTGAAGCAATGAGCTTCCCAGAATAACAATTACGAGACAGAACTCCACACATCAGCAAATTCAAGTTATATAGTATAACAGCCGCCAGGTGGAGAATACCAACTTAATTGGATCCCAAAAAGGAAAAGCAAATTTGGAAATGCAGGAGAGTGATTGTAATATTTTCCACCGGCTCAGAGACAGGAGAACCTATAATCAGCAATTTGTCCAAATAGTGTATTAAGAAATTTCAGTACATTCAAACTCAAAATTGTGATGTAAAAAACACAAACAGAATTAACTATTGTTGTCCCACATACAAAGAACAACATAGTTGATCATGCTAGACACTAACTGACCAGCCATCCCAAAATTTTCAAATGTCACCTGGAATAGAAACTAAAACAGAGTTTCTCTACCTCTCTGTGAAGGATGGATGAGAACAAGGGGCACAAACACTACACAACACAGACATGGTAACATTCTAAAACCTGAACAATAGGATAGGACAAGACTCAACACAATATTAAAATGATCAATGCTTTTCAGTTGTTCTTTGCTTATAAATTACTACAGCATAATAATTATTTCTGCATTATAGAAGTTTCACATCTTTAAATGCACTAATTAGTTTGGCTTCATAGATAAGTTTTACCCAACAGAACTCCATTTGAACCAACAACCTTCATGAGATAACCTTCAAATAGTAAATTAAATTTTAATCACTATAGTTTTGACAAAACTTTTTCAGTCCTCTCAATCATTTCTGCAAAAGATCAGAAAGTAGTTCGGGCTGCAACAACTCAGACTAGTGACAGCTTCATTTGAGGGCCTAACACTGATACAACTTCCATTTAAGTATGTTTGTGCTTTATAGGTACAATCCTCCTCATACTTAGCAACAAAGGTGCTTGAAAAAATTAAAAATAAAATAAAATAAAAAAGAATTCACTTAGAGCACCATGCCCACTATCCTAAGAAACCCTCATTAAAGTCAAGAAAGGCCGGTCTCCGGTTCTGCCCAGTAAAATAAATCCATTTATCCAAGTATAACTTTGACATCTCCACAACTATCCATAAGTATAATTTCTGACTAGTTTCTGATCTAGAGGCACAGCTTCAAAAGAGACATCTTTATAGAAATACAGGAAAGGGAGAGAAAAGGAATGTACAGAGTCAGATATCCTTCAAAGAAGGAAGCATGCAAGAGAAAAGTGTGAAAATCAATCAACATAAAAGCAGCTATCGAAGCCAATCTTATATCTCCTGGAACATCCCCTGGAGGCGTCAGCAACAAAACACAGATGACAGCAAATGTGGAAAAAGTTTCTTTTTAAGGTTAAGAAAAAGAAACAATACTAAGGTAGTGTTCAGAAAGCATTACTCATTCTTTCTATACATTATATAAGGAATTTTACAAAAATAAATTTTATTATATGGAAACCGTATTTTAAAATTATGTTTGGTTAAAAATTTTAAAGTATTATTTTTTGAAGAATAATGCTTTATGAATAGTAATACGACTTTTTTCAATTTAAACTAAACTAAAAAAAAAAGGCATTTTGACACAAGGTATTATCAAATCACTTTAACCAAATACTATTTTTAAGAATGTGGTGTCTAAAATGTTTTATGGCCATTATACATTCTTAGAAACACCACCTAAGGGCATCAAAGAAAACAACAAAAGCATAAGTGCCGCTAGTGATGCTTCCAATGACTCAACAATCTTATTTAATTATCATCTATAAAAAGATATTTTACTCCTTAAGAAGTGGAAGTAGCAGGTTTTATTTTAACTTACATGAAGCCAATCAGCAACTGCAGCCACATTTGGCATGGTTGCACTCATACCAACAATTTGCAGGCCATGGGCAGGTTCAACCTTACCACTGCTTGCTCCAGAACTTTCCCCACTTAGAGATTCTGCATTGCCTTCACCAGCTGCATAACGAAGCTTCGTCAACAGAAGTTCCAAAAGATAACCTCTACTTTGATCACCAACCTGTAACACACCAAAGCATTATAGCTGCCTCAATTTAATCAATTTGAAGAACATGAACCCAAAGAAAGTTGTAAAGATTAAAGTCCACTACCAGAGAGATAAAGAGCAAAAAGATAAACAAAACATAGAAGTAGGGGTTACATGGTTATTAAAAAAAAGAAATAAATAAAATACTGTTATTAAAACCCAACTAAAAGTACCATATGCAACTCATCTATCACAACTATTCCAACTTCTAGCAGACGGCCCTCTTCAAGCAGCCTGTTGATCAACGAGTTTGCCTTCTCTATGGTACAAACAGCTACAGATGTGTCTTTAGGAAGTGTTCCACCACCTTGATTTCCATAATAACTACGAACATGCTTCCCAAGTGGTTCCAGAAGCATCTCAAGATGTTCAGCCTGAAACAATTAGGTCAGAGCATCAAATGAAGCACCAAAGTAGGAACCTAACAATTTCAGGAAACAAAACAATAGCCACCTTTTCTGTACAAATAGAAACATAGGGAAGAACAAGAAGGGCCATTTTTCCTGTTGAAATGACTCGGCGCAACATTAAAATTTCAGCAACAAAACTTTTACCAGCACTGTAAGAAGGAACCAACAGTTAGTCAACATACAAACACAACGCAAATATATCAAAAGACTAAAACATATTGAAACTCATATTTTTAAAAGTAAGAAATTCATTAAGGAAAAGCACCAAGGAGTGCATCCATGACAACAAATTTTCCACTATACAATTAGGAGTTTTAACAAAACCTGGACCACAAAAACGCAACAACAAACATAAGACAAGTAAGATTTTCTATCAGTTATGGTGATGAAGCTAATTATCTTCCTACACTTCACCCACCCCAACCCAAATAAAGGAATGCAAATAGGCACAGGAAGACATCAGAATACAGAATGAGTAAGAAAATCAAAACATAGTGAAATAGCATGTAGTGAAGCTTGGCAGGAAGAATAGATTAAGAAGAAAAATTTCAGAATGTTTTACACCTTGTAGTTTGACATGGTCCAACTCATCCCAACAGTTCCAAGGATAAACTGATATGAAGCAGAACAGTGAAAACCATGACACATGAAATACATTGGCATGAATACAGAAAAAAAAAAAAAATTTAAAAATCCATAAACTCAGGACCCTTATATGATCAATTTAACCGCCTATTTCTTTCTGGGTAATTCATAGTGAACATTTTTTATTATTACACTTTTGCATATCAAAAACAAAGACTCACAAAGCAGTAGGATCCCTACTTGCAACATTTAATGCCGTTCGTTGTTCATTTTTGTTTATTATCATTTCATTACCATAATTTTGCTTCTACATAGGAATTGTTCTCTGTTTGAACCAATTGCTAACAGAAAGAACTCAAGAAAAATGAAAAACAAAATAATGAAAAGAGTAAACTGACAAAGAAGAGATAAGGAAACAAAATTTAGAGAGAGAGAATTTGTCTTAAACAACACTAGAAAATATGTAGTACCTTGTTGATGCACAATACACGAGATTCTTATTCTGCAAGACACCATCCACTTTAAGGCAGTCAACCTGGAGACACAAGCATATGTTGTCTGGACTTTAGAAAGTAGAAGAATACATGAGAAATTCTGTATAAGTGCTACCAAAAAAAAATGCAGATTCCCAACAAGTTATTCATTCAAAAGGTCTACAAATTCCTTGTACATAAGTGACGCCATTGGTCAAGACATTTTGGGAGAAAATTTCCACCAACCAGTCTTCAAAACATGGATCAGCCATTGATCATATGTGTGCTCTACAACTTCAAGAGGATTATTAATTCTTTTGAAATTTATAAACTAAAAGGTGATGGTACACAGAGCAAACGACAGAGTCACAGCTTCTTAACAAGATTAGGTTCCCTTATTTAGAAATTAAATGGAACTCAACCTAACCACTAAACATATGATACTAAATTCACTTGGTGCCTATCTGGTCTACCTTCTTTTTCAACTTAAAGCTAAAAGGTAGGCCAAACAGTAAAAAAAAAAAAGGGGGGGGCTGTTTTTAATGAAGAAAACGGGGGGAAAAAAAGGAGAAGCCGGTGAGAGGAGTTTTTGCTTATCTATTCTCTAGCATTTTCTAATGAAAATGTGAGCCCACAAAATTGTCCTAACTATTTCAAATATTACAATTTTGTCATATTTAAATAAACCCAAAAAATATTTTGTCACATATATGTTTAATTTAACTTTCTACCAAATTGTCCATTCAAAATATATGAGTTTTGAATATTTATGAATATTTTAGAATATTTATAACTTAAAATATTTATTTTTAATTTATGAATGTTTTAAAATTATTTATGAAACTTTTTATTTTATATATTATTTATGAAACTTTAACATAATTGTCCTTCATTATAATTTTATTAAATATTAAAATTTATATAAAGTGTTTTGTCACATAATTTATTTATGAAAAGAGCTTTTTTAAATAAATTTGACAAACAACTTCTTACTTAAATTTTAAAACTCTTATTTCTCACATTAACTTATAAACCAAAAATAAGAGTTTTTTACACAAAAAAATTGGGCCAAACATGCTCTGTACTCTTTAGCTCTGACCATTAGTAATGCACAAGACTTCAAACTTGAAATAAATAAGCATTTGTTCAAATGAAGAGGGATGAAGGAAAATTGGTAATTTAATGGCATATTCAAGGCTTTATATACTTTTTTAATCCACTTCTAAGTAACAAAGTTTTCATGACAATGTCTAGAGAGAAGTTTCCAATTTACCTGCCACCGGTACAATTTAGTTATTCCACGCTTTTGATATATGCTACATATTTCAGATGGAAGCCAATTGCTAATATCCAAACAATCTTCCAAAGGCACAAAACTTGATGGGGTACTGGGCTCAATAGAATACTGATGGTTGAGTGAGCTTCTAAATTCCTGATCTAGTGTGTTTGGTGAGATGCCATGATTCAATAAAGCCACCTTCCCCTTGCTAACCACTTGGAGAGATGTGTCTTGAACTTCATGTGAACCAGCATATTGATGAGCTTCAGCGCAAAGATTCTGTAATGTTTTCTTGTTTACAGATGATTGAACAGCAGCAGGCGTGACACCATTTTTGTCACTTAAAGGGCAACCATATGAGCTGTTTCCATCCAAATTTTTGTCCTCACATGAGAAGTCAAAATGCTTGACAGGCAGAGGGGACACATCTTTCACTGATACTCTTGCAGACCTCTCAACTGTTCCCGTGGAAGCAGTGACCTCCATCAGTTGAATGCTGCTTTTATCTTCGTGTGTCATGACTTCAGATTTGCCATTACAATTTCCATCTCTCTTGTTCAATGAAGCACCTGTCTCGAATTGGCTATTAGCCATGTTAAGTTCGTCAAAAGGCCTAGAAACACAATTATCAGTCTGAGAAAATAGACCATCAACAACTTGAATTGCTTCATTCCAAAAAGACTCTCCAGGTGAAAAAATAGAACTGCCACCATTTGATCTTGGGGTGTCATGAGAACGTGATTGCATAATCAATGAGCCTGGTGTATGACATTTAACTGCTGAGTTTGGTGTTTTGCTGCATTTTCTCAAGCTTGCATGAAGGAGATCATTACCAACTGGTACCTATGAAAGTAACAAGAGAAAGAGTACAGAAAGTAACATACATGTAGATATGCAAACAGACATGCACAATGCCAATACTTAACTACATCAATTTGTTCTACAGACTTCTCATCAAATTGTTCTACAGACTTTCAACATACCTCCCTAGCATTGATTGAATTCACTTCTCTATTTTGAAGAAGTAAATCAGACTGCACAAGGACAGGATCTCTGGTACTAACACAATCAGCACCACTTAGCTGATGCTGATCCTTATTAGTGACAAAATGCCTTCTCTTAGTCATGTTATCCTCAACAGCTAACAAAGTTGGGCTGCCGTTTCTCTTGCATGCGTTTAGTTTTGTCTCAGGTAATGAACTTACATTAGCTGATACATCACTGTGACAATAGAAAAGAAATGGAAAACAAAATAAGTATGAAGTCCAATGCCACTGCTATAATTTTGCTTAAAATTTCATGCAACTTTTGTTGGGATGAGATCACGTGCCTACAATAAAGGGATAAAAAATCGGCTGCAAATTGTTTCAGCTCAGAACTTCCGGCACCATTTGCTGAAACTGAGGAATCATGCGTAGTATCTTCAACCACAACATTACCAACCTGAAATGTTATTTTCTGAGCCTCACCACACGATTGATGACTCAGAGGATCTGCTTGGATCAACTGGACTGCCTGTTTGTCTTTGTGTTTAGAAGTTAAATCAATCTCCCAAGACAAGTTTCTTTTAACCAGATCCTGCCGAATGGAAGATCCATCATCAGTGTAGGCAGACCCAGCTGGACAATTATTGTCTTGTGAAGGTACCAGGTAACTATCCAAAGTTCCCTTTGCACTAGGAGAACCCTCTGCTTTGCTCTTTGAATTTATTTCAATTCTCTGAGACTTCAAACCAGGTGAAGTTATCTTCTTCTTCCTTGAAGCAAAGAACTATTCAAAATGACAACCAAGACCATGCGTCGATAAGTCATTCAGCGCATGAAATTAAGAGAACTTCATTACATATTTTTCATAGGGTTGGAACCCCAAAGCCACTAGACTTAAGAGTGTTCAATGGATAAACACATTAGCCATTTGCAACAGCCCACAAAGCACATGCACCAGGCGTTACCATAATTGCACATAGTTAGCCATTTTCGGTGTGATGAGTTTTGTTAACCAAAAGGACCCAGGTAAACACAAATCCTTCCCTTCCACGTGGCATCACTACAATAGATTATTAACCCAGACCACCCATTCTGTGTAGACAACATCTTGTGCCATCTCCGTGATTTGTTACCAATACGGGGAACTTTTAAACATTGTAGAAACCCCATAAAAAATCCCTGTAAACCAATTTGCACCAAAATTTCATTCATTTTCGTTCAATTCAAAGCCAATTGGCAGGACTGAATTAGTTCCCAAGATTGCCCCTCCCTACAAGCTGACATTTCAAATCTTTTCTAGGGTTCCCAACAAACCTGACATTTAAAATCTTTGCAAAATCCCTAGCAGAAAAAACCCTAAACGCAGTTTACATTAAATTTATTCATAAACCCAATAACCAATATGGTACTGAACCTGGTTCTGGAAAATTTCTAAATTAATTGAACGAAAAAATCTCAACAACGTAACTAGAGAGAGAGAAAGAGAGAGACCTGATCAATGCGAGACGCCATAGTCAATCGGTGAAGAAGATGTAAATTTGGGTTAAAAACTGAAAAACCCTTATTCCGTCGCTCGCAAAGAAGCGCTGTGTTGGGATGCGTAGGGAATGTATTTTGAATTCTTGCAAGGGCCGCCAAGTGCCTTTGCCGTTTGCACGGTGTTTGTGTGTAATATAATAATTACTTTTTATTCTAAATTCTTATTAATTTCGACAAAAATGTTAAATTTCATGTGGTAATATTCTTGATTCAAGAAAAATACGAATTTTAATTAAAATTTTCAAAACATGAGCAATTTATAATTTTTGAATTTTAAAAAGTTACCCATTAGGAAGGAAAAATTACATGAAAATATTTTACAAAATTACTTGAATAAAATAAATATTATTTATTGTATAAAATTTTATAACTTTTGACATTTCAATGAGTTGTCGTGACAAATTTATCTAAGAGACACTAATTATAGTCGAAATCAAATATTTCACAGTAATGTAAATGATGATAATAATAGTTACCTTCATTCACTCTGTCTTAATCAAATAATTTATAGTTCAACTAATTCAATTCGAGTACTATGACACTCAATTTAATAAATGTAAGTTTGGTTTGCAAAGAGGAAAGATAATGGAAAAATTTACTTTATCTGATATAAGTGCATTTTTTTCATTTTGATTGATAAGAATGGAAGAGAATGAAATGAGTGGTACTTTTTTTTTGTTATAATGAGAAGTAAAATAAAATATCACTTTATTTATTTAATTTCACTATTATACCATTGTAAATAATATTTTTAATATTTCTCACTACATAATTTTTTTATTTTTCTAATTTAAAATATTTATTTAAAAATATAATTTTTTAAATAGCTATTTAATATATTTTTCTTATTTTTATAAAAAAAAATTCATTATTATTTTATATTAAATAAAATTGAAATAGTAACATAAAAAGTAAAATCTTTATCATTGATGAAAAAATAATTTCTCTAATAAAATTGACGAATAAATTAAATTTAATTATTTTATATTAAATAAAATTGAAACATAAAAAATAATAGATAATTTTGTAAATATTAAAAGATGATTATGACAATTTTGTCAAAATTTTTTATTTGCTTCTTAATCCGTGCACTTTGGGATGAGAATAATTTCTTACGTGGGAGAGATTGGGATTATATCTCGTTTTCACTTCCCCTCCGTATTTCCTTTATTACCAAATGAATTGAAAGAGTCATTTCACTCCACTGTTATATCTTGTTTGGATGGAAATATTTGAAGAAAAAAGAAAATATTATGAAAGAAAGTTATGATTTTTTTTTTCCTTTGGAAATTTAGATACGAGAGAAAGAAAAAATTTGGATGGATTTGAAATCTTTACAAATTTAAATTTTTTTTCTCTCTCAAAGTGGAAAGAAATTGAGGGGAGAAAAAATATTTAGTTAAATATTTTATATCTTCAAAAAATATAATTTAAAAGTTAAAAGTAAAATTTTTTATTATCGATAAGTCACATTTCATAAAATTTATAAAAAAAATAGAGAGAAAATTATAATTTTTCTCTTACGCTTAGTTTAAGAGTTTATGAAAGAAATGAAAATAAAATAAATAAAAAAAAAGAAGAGAAACTAAATGATGAAGTTTTATTTTCATTTTGTTTTGAAGTTTTAAGAAGGAAATAAAATGATGTGAAATTTATTTAGAATTAAATATTTTTCTATTATATTTTTAAGGGTAAATTTGATATATTCATTAAACAATTTTTTGTTTTCTCTTCTTTTCTTCATTTTCTTCCCACTTTTGGGAAGAAAAGTTTTTATATTTAAAATTTTCTCATTTCTCTCTATTTATTTTGTTAAAAAAGTCCCAAATAAAAAAAAATAGAGTGATTTTTTATTAAAATCTCTTATTTTCTCTCATTTTCTCTCCATCCAAACCTATTGTTATTGTTTTTTCTTCTAACTAATATTTTTTATTCTTTTCAAAACTTCCAAACATACTGTTACTTCTTTTTTCATTTTCCATTCACTTTACACACCAACTAAATTTACCATAGAATAATTTTAAAATAAAGCTATAATAATAACTATAACTAACTTGATACATGAAAATTTTTCAACATTTCCTATTTTCAAAATGGCTCAATATGTTAAATTAACTAAAATTTGCATAAAATTTTTTATATTTTTTATATTTACACATTTTTCTTATTTAATTAATTATTTACTTATTTTTTATATTATTTGTATTATAATTAATAATTATATATTTTATCATTTTATATTTTTATTATAAAATGTGATTATTCAATTATTTTCATAAAATAATTAATATTTACATAAAAAATCTTTATATATTTTTTTATAGTTACGCATTTTTCATGTTTTCATTTTTTATATTAAATTTTTACAAAATATCATTTTTCTATATTATCTTATATCCCATTTCAGTTCTCTATTTTCGATTCTGGGCAAGCTGGACTATACTAATGCCATCAAGCCCATCAAAAGTGTACTTCATCTTATGTTATGTAGCTATTTATTAAAAATATATATGTGAAATATCGATATTATGTTTTATTTATTATTAATTTATGCTTTTTTGTAATTGTTAATTTTTTTTTTGTTCCCTATCTTTTTTCTATTCTTGAAAAACCTGCAAAAAAAAAATTATCCTTCTAGATTCTTAGAGGTTTTTAGGAAACAAATATAAGAAAATTCTTATTTTCCCATATTTTATTTGCTTTATAGATCCCCCCCCCCAAAAAAAATGATCTAAGGAAAGACCGTTGATCTAGCAAAAATTTCTTTGTCTTTAAATTAATTTTTAAAGGTTTAAGAAATTTTAAAGAATAATTACATTTGGAGTTCTGAACCTTTTACTAATTTTTCTAATTTGTCCTAATTTTTTTTAATTTTCTATATTAAATTTTAAATATTTAACTTTGAGAGAATCACTAAAGAACTGTATGCCATTGCTCAATGTGTCACATAATATCTTACGTGACACTAACTAATAAGTTAGGTCATCTGTATTTAAATTAAGATATAGATCAAGTATAACACCTTGAAAAATAAAACCAAGTAAAATTTTAAGGATAAGCATTTGAAACTCCAATAATAGTGATATTACCGAATAAGCCACGTACGATGTGACTTGATCTGAGAGTGTATGGTTTATTTGTAATTTCCTTATAAAATTAGAATTGTAACTATATATAAAAGTTTGAAATTGATTAAAAAGATAAAAATTTAGGATTAAATTAAAAAATAGGAAAAAATGTTTATAATTTCATATAAATTATCCCACATTTTAAAATATCCAATAAAGATTTTAACTACATCTTATGTTTCAAATTGTGTCACACAATATCATTTAAATAATTTTGTGCTATAATAAAATTTGGCTAACATTATTATCAATTATTTATGGTGTAAACATTTTTACAACTTATTTATTTTTGCTAAATATCAAAATTATAATTTATTTGGTCGAAAGAAATAGACGCTTTTCAAATCATTATAACTAATAATAGAAAAATTACAAATTTTCCTTTATATTTTAGACAATTACCAAATTGTCCCCATATCTTCAAAAAGGGTAAAAAAATTACATATAATTTGCAAAATCAATTAATTCCATGTCGTTAGTAATTAATCACTATAATTTATCTGGTTATAAAAATAACAAATAATAAATACATGAAAAATTTACATATTCAGATAAAATTCAAAAGAAAATTTATTTTTTAGATGCGAATATCAATAAAGGGAAAAAAATGTGTGGGGAAAAATATATATTTTTTATTTTTTATTTTAGATGAACACATGAATTTTTCATATTTAATTTTTATGTGTTATTTTTGTGACGGAGTAAGTCACCCGCTATAATGTGGAGTAATGGATGGATTTAATCCAAAAAATAAAAAAATTTATTAAAAAAACTGAGAGAACAAATATATTCTAAAAATGACTTAAATTGGTAGAGTTTTCAAAACTCGACTAACATTATTCACTGTTAGTCGAGTTGTTAAGTTTTGAAAATTTGACAAATACTGTTCATTCACTATTCATAATTGATTGAGTTTTTAAAACTGGATCAATTTTTAGTGTAAATAGTATTGATCAAATATTCAATACTCGACCAATCTATAAATAGTATATGAATAATTTTTTAAAAGTATTGCTTGAGTTTTCAAAATGCGATAATTTTATATCAGAAACAGAATTTTTTTCTTTCGGAGTTTTTTTTAAAGAAATTTTTTTTTTTTTGGGATCAATTTCATAAATGCGTGATGTGCCGCGAGGGGAGAATTTGCCATTTCTTAGGTTTGAAAACTCGGGGCGACTTATCAATTTTACAAATAGTAGGGGGGCTTTTTGTCAATTTTTAAAACGTTGAAGTTGCAAATTTCGTAAACTACGAGAAGTAAATTACAATTTGTCAAATTTTTACTTGATAGTAAACAATTCACTTTCCGTTCTCGTTTTTACAAGAAGCTTTGCAATCAATCCATTACCTCCAAAACGAAATCTTAGAGAGAGAGAGAGAGAGACTAGGGTTGCCTACGAAACGCTGGGAGACAAAAAAATCTCGCAGAAATCTCCTGTCATTGCTTTCAATCGTTATTCTCACTCTCTCAACACTCTCAACCTATCATGGTTCGCAACTCTTCAACTTCCAAACCTCTCTTTTTCCCCTTTTATTTATTTTTTTTGTTTTCCGAGTAGTTGTTGCTCTTCAGTTTGAATCACTATTACGTTTTCCAGACTCGATTCTCATTGTTGTTGCATCAGAGCCTTGTTGTCTTTCTGGGTTTGCATTCAATTTCACCGTAAGCCCTTTTTTGCCATAGAAGAAGAAACACAACCGTTTCTTGGCAGACTCTTTTTCTTAACACTTGAATATATTGAGAGAGCAATTCACTCTTAATTTGGTAGTGTTGGTTTCTGAAAATCAGTACTAGGAATGCCTATTTCTGTGTATGTGAAGTTGGATTTTAAATGGGAAAAAAAGAGCAATTCACTCTTAATTTGGGTATCCATTTTGAACAACTTTTTTCACAGCATCATATTCAATTCCTGTTGTTCCTGCACTAGAAACTCATTCTCTTTTCTGGGTTTGATTTAAATTCCACTGCAAAACCCTTTTGCCGACTTTTAGTTAAATTGTGACTTCCCCCTTTTGCCCTATTATTTGCAGGAGCATAGCTATATTTGATAGCGTTGGTTCTGGCTGGTCAATAAGAAGAGTAGATGTCTAGTTCGGCAGATGTGACAGAAGATAAGGAGTTAGATTTTAAGTGGGGAAAAAAGAGAGGAGTTGGTGGGAAGAAGAAGGAGGTTCAGTTTTACGAGTCTTTCACATATGATGGTGTGGAGTACAGACTCTATGATTCTGTGTATGTTTACCAGGATGGTGAAGAGGTACCCCATATTGGAAAGATTATAAAAATATGGGAGAATCCTGATAAATCAAAGAAAGTAAAGCTTTTATGGTACTTCCATCCTATTGAGATTCTACATTGGATTGAAGGTGTTGAGACGCTTGAGAACGAGCTGTTTCTGGCATCTGGTGAAGGTGTTGGCCTTGCAAATGTTAATCCTTTGGTAAACGCATTTCTCTTAATGTGTTACCTTTCTTTTGTCAAACTCTGCTGTTTATGTGTGTGGGTGGGTGATTCATGAGTCTGGATGTACTTGTACCGTTTTTTATGTAGGTGCAGAACTTTTCAAGGGTCAATCTTTCTGATGCCTGTTGTATATAATTTTATGTCGTAGGAAATTAGGTTATATGCCTGTTGTATATAATTTTATGTTGTAGGAAATTAGGTTAACTGTTTCTTCAGCCTTATTGGAAAAATGTGCTCAAACCCAGTTATGAAGTAGTGAGTCTGGCATGCACAAATTAGGTAAGAGAAAAAGGCCACAAAAAATAAAAAGCAAAAGTAAGAGATATTAACTTTTCTTTCCTTTGATTGAGGAGGCTTAACATGACATTATTTTCTGAAAGTTTCATAGCATGGGGAAAAGTTTTTAACTGGTTTGAATTTGATATCATGATATGTGTAGTAATTCTAAATAAAAGCTTCAAGGGACACCATGGCTCTAATACCACAAGTTATTACCTTATATCAATTAGTTCTCTTCTGCATAAATGCTGGTGAGGATTTACTGATGTTAGGAATTTGTTAGCTTTGTCCTCAAGAGATATCTAGATGTGGATGCAGAGATAGTAGACCATGCAAACACCATTTAAGTAGTTTGGTTTTCTGGTTGTTTTGTTTCTGTTAGGTATCTCAGATGTCATCCCTGTAAATTGATAAATGCCTCTGAACAGCATGCTCTAAGAGCCTAAGATTATTTTGCCTGTGCTAAATTGCATTTACTGTAAAGTAGTGGCATTGCAAAGTCTAATATATGTAGTATCTTGGGGGTGGGACACAGCATTGGAATAAATGAATGGCATTCAGAAGCTGTTAAAGTATCAAATATGTATAGAGAATGGGGATAATTTTTTATGTATTGAAATTGTTCAAAGATGTAGCTTTGCCTTTGAACAAGTTGCTAATGCAATTGCGCACAACACTATTACTAATATGGTAGCAATAACTTGATGTTTGAATATATTGCTCTTTATTGCTAGTTTTAGGAGGTAATTCTTGTAAGATGGGCATATGTACATGTTGATCCCTCTAAAAGCATTAGGCAAATACTTCTATATTTTCCCAATGAAGTGAGCTGCTAAGTTTCGGTATGTAAAATCAGGAAGCAATTGCTGGTAAGTCCAATGTTATCTGCATCTCAAGTGACAGTCGAAATCCACAACCTTCTGATGGAGTACTTCAAATGGCGGACTATGTTTTCTACCGTACATTTGATGTTGGAAAATGTGCTGTAGTAGATAAGATTGATGAAAAAATATGCGGCCTTGAAGGTATGTTCCCTCCAAAAGAAAAAGAAAACAAAACTTGAATCCCTTAATTTGCCATAGATTTTGATTTTGGAAATGCTTCTAAACTCTTATGTGTTTTCCGTCTCCTCACTTGTAACAGTTAAGTTTATATTTAATAGAGAAGAGTGTAAAACGCCAATTAAGCTTCCAAAACTTGATTCAGAAAAACAAGAGGATGAAGGGAATGCTGTGGCAAGTAATGAGACATTGAATCATTCAAAGAAAATACCACACAAAACTACTGTGACCACAGATGGAAAGTCTGAAGACCCTGTGGAAGAAACAGTTCCAGCTGTGAAAGCCTCATTGGCAGAGCCGAAGGCTTTACCTGGAGAGAAATCTGCATCTGTGGCCCATGAGAACTCTCTTAAGTTGGCAGCAGACAATGTTAAAGAAGAAAATGGTTTAGCCAGTGTTAAAAAGGAACCGGAATCAGACAAGAAGAGTTTTAGAAGTGCTTCAGATTATACTGCCTCTCTAAGATCTGAGAATAATGCCAATAAGAACAATGGCGGAACCGGTAAAGTCCTTGTCAATCAGGCCAAAGTTGGAGCAAAAGTAAAATCTCCCAAAGTTTGTGCAGATGATGGGCCACATAAGAGGTTGAAAACTGAGAGCTTAGTTCCGTCATCTGTGGAAAAGAACATGAATGATATGTCAAGCTTGAACTTAGATGAGAATGATAAAATTATCAAATGTATTAGTGCATCAGAAGAAACGACTAAGTCTAAACTGGCCAGAAATCCTCTTGGCATGGACAAAGTCTCTTCCCAGAAACTGAAGCCTGAAGAGAAGATGAAGAAGCTTTCCAATGGTACAGTGCTTAAATGTTCGGCTGGTCCATCCCCTGAATGTGAACACGAGACCAATGATCAATTACTGGAAGTCACTCAGAGGCCAGATGCTGTAAGTTCATCTTGAGTGCCATCAATTGCTTTAAAAATATTTGCTTCATTACCATGATTAGCGATCAGTTTATTACTGCCACTAGACAATAGTTGATGCTGTGGATTGGTGAAAGATGGTGGTTTGACTTTCAAACAGAGTTGCCGTGATTATTTTGAAAATATCTATTTGTGTATCACAACTGTCTGTCTGGAGAAAATGATTTTTTTTTTCAATAATAAAAAGCTGCTCCCTGTTCAAACTTTGTTAATTAAACTTATTTAAATAACTAAAGCTCATATTATTTTTACTGGTTACTTGTAGTCTTTTGCTTTTTTCCTTCAGTACTCTTGTTAGCAGTTTGAAGGGCGGACTTGGCGTAATGGCGGAGTCTTTCCATTGTGTCCTGGAGGTCCGGGGTTTGAATTAGCCTCCTTACAAAAAAAGCAAGGGGAAGGCTGCCTAGGTATTCCCTTCCCCAGAGCCCACAATATGGGAGCTTCGACACTGAGTACGCCCTTACTATTGTTAGCAGTTTCATCAGACACCTCATTTTCGAATATAGGCCTTCGTAACATGAAGCATCTGGTACTTGGATATGCATGTGCCACTAGCTGAATATCTAAGCTCCATAGACCACTTGTGATTCACCAATTCCTGGATCTGCATAGTTCCAAATGTTCTGGTGGGATACATAATTTTTAGGTAGAGATATCATTTGCTGAAATTGCTTTAGTCAAGTTGGATCGCTGCTGCTGATTTCAGAAGACAGAAGTTAATAAGGATGTTATCAAGTACTTGTCTTGTGCTCTTGTTCTGTTTAAGCTGGCTGTTCTGAGTATTTGGAGCTGTACTGTCCCAAACATGCAACCCCCCGGGGGGGGGGGGCGGGGGTTTCCCTAACCTGCATGTTTGTAGCTGCCTTTCAATGGGAGAGTGGAGATTCAGAGCAAGTAAAAAAATCCTTGACTTCTATGTAACATTTGCAAGCCTTAGCTGTCAGCACAATGTGGATGAACATGTAATTGATTCCAAGTGGAGACTTGTATTTGCCAATTGTGATATATCACATATTCAAAAGTTTCTCTTCCTTGCCTTGAAAAGTGAATCCTGGCTAGTTCCTGAATAGTGGAATTTGGCTGTTCATAATTTTTTAATGACTTCCAATATATATATATATATTTTAATCACTACCCTGTTCTAAAATGCTGCTATTTTTGGTTGTTTTGGCATCAAAAGGCCATATATGCCATATTTATGGTTTAGATCTTGTAAATTTGAAGGTATTCTAGCTGCAAATGCATTTTTAACATTTTACATTTTCTGGAAAATGTTTGCAGGATAGAAGCAAATGGTTTACAGCTCTTGTAAGTTGCTCTTCCTCTGCCTGTTCATCACAGTCTTCTACCTAACTGATTATGTTTATTCTTCTTTTTCCTGCATCTCCATTGCCTTTGGCGTGGTGTCTCAGAGCTATCTCCTCTCATGTCTCATTTCATACAATCCTGCATGATCATGTGGTTATAACTTTTTTTCCCCCTTTTTTTTCTTATTGATTTGATTATATGTTATTTTTCACTTAAACGCATCCTTGGATTTGTGAGAAGGCCTTTTCACAATGATTAGATTGCTTCATTGTTTGACTAAGAGTTCAAAACATGAAAGTGGGTTCTTCACTTGCGATTGTGAGGCTGCTTACGTCACACCATGAGCAGTGGCCGGATATTTGTGTTAGGCTGCCCCTTTTCCCTTAAGTAGTGGCACTATCGTTATGTAAAATAGTGTTGCCTTTATAAGATTGCCCTTTTTTTGCCTTATTTTTTTTTGTTTGTTCTGTTTTTGTTTTTGTTTTTGTTTGTTTTTTGTTTTTTTTTTTAACCTTTTGATGAATTTTGCCAGGTGAGTGCCTAATATGAGGCTATATCTTATCTAGACTTGAGCATGTCTCACCAATGATTATCTTACCCACTGGGTTGACTGTCCGTTGGTGACCCATTTTTTTAAAATGCTAGGAAGTCAAACTTAAGGGCCATGCTCGGGCCTAATCTTATCCTACCATATTAACCCTTCCTTTATCTGATGTTCATTGCCAGCCTTGGGAGGATAGAATGGACAGTGCACACAAGCAAGGAAGACTTGTCTTACTTGAGAATTTGGATCCAATTTTAACTTCGGCAGAAGTGGAGGTAATACTTATTTGAACTACTTTGTGTTTAATGCCTTTTTTTCTTGCTTCTATAATAGCAACAATAATCTGAGTCTTAATCCCAACAATTGATTCGACCATTTGAAAGACAAATATAGGAAAGATTAAAAAAAGAGTGTTGGTTTAATTTGTGCAGATTCTCCTACGCCACTCATTACTATCCATGGTCATTTCCTCATATAAACTCTTAACTATCATATCTTTACAAATAATTTACATCCAAGTTTTTAACAATTTACCTTTATGTTTTACTAAATCTCCTACATTTAAGTTCTCGATCTTCATAACCAGTGCGATTTTGGGTCTTCTTTGCACATGCCTAAACCATCTCAGATGGCACTTTCACGTCTTATCCATAATTAAATCAACTCTCAACTTATTACGGATCTCTTCGTTTTTAATTCTATCTCTTATAGTTTTGCCACACATCCACCTAAATATCATCATTTCTGCTAGTCATTTTTTGTTGTTGTTGTTATTTAATAGCCTTGTCATATGGTGATGGTATTCTTGAAATTCTTCTAATCTTCAACTTGGTAGTGTAACATGCTTGTTGAAGTGCTTCATGGGGCTTCTGTTTTTCTTGGATAGACCTCCCATTGGCGTTTGTTGTTGAACATTGTGAACTTCACTTGGATGAAATCCCATTTAACTGAGCCCTTTCTCTTTGCACTTGAATTTTGGTGACACCTTTTTTTTTTGGGGGGGGGGGGGTTGGGGGCTTGTTTAGGACCTTGTTTATATTTTGTTTCAGACAATGCCATATCATGTGGGGGAACCTTTCCCTTTCCTGTATTTTACTATTTATTTGTCCAATTTTGTTGTCATGTTGTCACAATGTTTTTGAGTTAACAAATGTTTATTGGTCGTACCTCTGGCCATGCCTTAATTAGTGCGTTAATTGAATTTTAATACTAGAAATACTTTAGGCATGCACGTGTTGGTACCATTTTGTATCTTACTAAAAGCGCTACCTCTAGCTTTTTCCAGAAGGATTATTTCCTGATGCTATCCAGAATGCCTCTTTTGGTATTTCTTTTCTCACCAGTATTTGTATTGTTGAACGTAAAGCTGCATCTAGATTATTTTTTGAATATTACAATTGTTATATGTTATAGTTTTAGTTGATGATATAGTTTTAGTTGATAAAAGTATAGAGGGTATCAATACTAAATTAGAGTGATGGAGGGTCACGTTGGAATCCAAAAAATTTAGATTAATAGGTCCAAAACTGAGTATATGAAATATAAGTTTAGGGACAATCATCAGGATAATGAAGAAACGATTAGATTAGAATGAAAAGAAGTGCCAAAAGGTGAACAATTTAGATATCTTAGTTCAATCATTAAAAACGATGACAGTATCGATGGAAATGTGAATAATAGAATTCAAGCGGGTCGGATGAAATGACGAAAGACATCTAGAATCCTCTGTGATCATACAATGTCATTACATTTAAAGGAAAAATTCTATAGAGTCGTAATAGGATTTGTGTTATTGTATGACACTGAGTGTTGGGTCATTAAACAATAACAAGAGTAAAAAATGATTGTTATTGAAATGAGAATACTTAGATGGATGTGTGACAAAACTAGAAAAGAGAGTAGGAAAAGATGAGATACGTAATAAGTTAAAAGTTAGTTCAATTGTAGATAAGATGAGAGAGTACCGTTTAAGGTAGTTTGGACATGTGTAACGAAAACCTAATGACGCACCTGTTAGGAAGACAAAAAACTTAAAAATATAAGAATTAATAAAACGTAGAGGTAAACCGTTAAAAACCTGGATGCAATGTATTCGTAAAGTCATGATAGATATGGATTTAGTTGAGAATATAACATTGGATAGGAATGAGTGACGTAAAAGAATCCGCACAAATTAAATCTTTTCTTTTTTTTTCGATTTTCGGTATTTGTCTCTCATATGACCAACTCGAAAATTTGGGATAGAAGGTCTAGATTGTTGTTGTTGTACAATTGTTGTATGTTTATTCGTTGATGCCTTGCTTCATGTCTCATGGATGATTTTTAGTTTTCTGTTGTCTTCTTTTTCCTATGAAATCATTTTGCATATTTCTCTAACTTGGTTTAATAAAATTTCAGGATGTGATTTGGCATGCATTCAAAGAATCTTGCACAGCAAAGATGATACAGTCAACCGCAATATCTAGTCCACATAATGGTAAATAAGTTGTTTAATATATATTTATGTTTTTAGAGTCCGTCTGTTAGAATTGCAACTTTCTCATGGTTTTCATCTCCTCATGCTTTGAGTGTGAAGCAATTAAAATTATTTGCTCATCTGAGGTAGTAGACTAAATGTCTCTGTCTTCTTTCTCTCTCTCTCTCAGGTCAAGCTTTGGTAATTTTCAAAACAAGTGAAGCTGCAACAATGGTTTTACGGCAATTAGATCAGGGGTGCTTAATGCTACCAGATGGAAGGTATGTATATTTCTATTGGCAGCCATTTTACAGGGTCAGTAAATTTGATCTTGTTTGGAAATATTGGTTTGTGAACAAGCTTTATTTTGAAGCATGAGGCATTGAGGAACTCTAGCAAGTATTATCCATGCAATATCAGCATCAAGTCTTGATAAAGTTCTTCTTTACCCAGATTTTTTTTATCTCAGAGATCTATTGAGGATTCTGATATGTGCCCTTTTATGCTTAACTACTGTAATTAAATTGTATGGATGGAAGTTTTTCTGATCTCTCTGCTCCATGATGTTTGTGGCGTATCTTAAATCTAAATTATTTTGAGAATATGCTTGTTGCAGGCCTCTTGTTGGCATCATTCCAAGCCTTGCAAATTTGCGGGAAAAGCGGGCTTCATTTCCTGGGCATCTTGGTATTGATAAGCTTAAACTTCAAATGCAACGGGAGATGGTAAGTTATGTCTGGTTATGCCTGGTTCTCAACCATGTCCAAAACAAATTCTTGTTGCTCATTGTCTTTCTGTTGTTATTAATGGTGCTTTTGGGCTTGTATCTCCCTAGAAGCATGCTGTTTCAACCTCACATTGTTCTCAACCCAATACAATTGAGTATGAGATGGCCTTGGACTGGTGTTTATTACAGGCCAGATCAGATAGATGGTGGGAGAAAATGTATATGGTATCACATCTGATGGTCTTTTTTTGGTTTTATTGATCAACATAATTCATTGTTTTATCTTTTTTCACCGTTATTTATTGCAATTTTGCATATCTAGCATCATGGAGATGTCATGGGCAGAATCAAGGCCAAGTTGAAGTCTAGATGAGCACTGCCTTTTCTATCTGCTCGGTGCGTGTTTCATCTAACTTCATCCAAATCTCTTAAGCATTGCATATGCTTTAACATTGGCTCTTTCTTTTACAGTGTATAAACATGGTGGACATCCAGAATCTAGAGAATATCACCAACTTTTGTCAGGGTCATACAGAGATTAACTAGCCAGTTACTCTGTTCACAAGTTTCATGATGTTGACAGTTCACCATCTGTCTCAGGAATTTACATTGGTAATGAATTTTCAGAACCTGTAGCTTCACTTTCGTATGATTTCTTCTTGCTAGATGACTCTTTCATATGACTGATTCTACTGAAATCTCTATATTGTATAATGACAAAAGTAGAATAGAGAGAGCTGGGGAAGAAAATAGATGAAACCAGAGAAGGGAGACAGAGAGAAGATAGGGAGAGTGACTATCAAAATCCATTGATAACTAACAGATAAGGTTCAAAGTTCATTAATCAAAGTATATCACTAATAATAAATCTTGATGCCTATATATACAGGAAATAAACTAAAACAAATATGGAGATAATATAAGAAGGATGATCGGATTAAAATGTCAAATAGCTTATATTTTGCATCATTGATGACTAGTTTAACCTTTCTTTTAATTAAAAAATTCAACCATTGAAAGGTATAGGTTTTGCTCTTTCCCATTTTATCAAAGTGGCATTGATTTTTATGTTATCTCATCAGCATTCGAAATAATTTTCCATGGTTTACATAGTGTCTCTAAAAGACTGATGCTTAAACGGGTATTGTCCCTTTCTCTACAGGGATGATGGAACTCTACACAAGGCGGAACTCCTGTTTCTTGGTAGGGTGAAAATTTTGATGCTAAAACTTGCAGATGCAGGTTGTTTTATGCTGGGAATGGGTTCTTGATCTTGGTTCAGTGATATCTTTTAATGGCTCGGTTCCATCATGAAACTTAGAATTGTAAATTTGTAGTTGAATATCACATGTATTGTTAAAATGCTCTCTTATCTGCCGGGGCAGCCCCGTCATCATTTCTTGGACATGCTTTGTCATCCATCCTCCTAGTAGCAATGTTCTGTTCATATTTGACAAGGGTGGTGGTTTGGGTCTAATGCCCTAGTTATACTAAGTGCCAGTGAAGATGAAGTGTGCCCCTTGTGGTGGGGTCTTTGTCAAAACTTTCAAAACGATAAAGATCTTTGAGATTTAGTCCCATATAATTTGAGTTATTGTAGTTAAGACCTTTTGCAACTTGTCAGATGTTACCTGGCCTAAAAGTGAGGTGAGACCAGCACTGGCATATACTTACTGCATTTTCAACTCCCTTTGGTTGATACCCAATGGCTTTTGTATGATTCATAATTGTCAATGTCAATTCATCATAAAACAGATGAAAAATGTTTCGAAATGATGATATATCAAAATCCTGGGCATTTTACCAAAATAATGTATTTTTTTAATCTAAATTATTTAAATAGTGTTATTTTTTTTTAAAAGCAATGATGTTGCTATTCTAGATCATGACATTCATTGTTTATAATGGGTTTTATTTTTTTTTTAAAAAAAAATTGATGTCATGGTGTGAGATTGTGATACTCTGTCGTGCTCAAGGATTGCGACATCACTGTCTCTCTCTCCACACCCCTTCTGGACTGCGACATCACTGTCTCTCTCTCCACACCCCTTCTCTGCAGATGTACATATTTCACTCTGGCACTTGTCATCTCTCTCCCCCTCCCCCCCAATGCACCAAGAGAAATCCCACTTCAGCTATCTCGCCGCACCTTGTTCAAAACCTCCAGCTCCTCTAGCCCAAAAGTCAATTCTTGAATTGAAACCCGCAAAAAAATGGCTATTAGGCTATGGAAGAGGAAGACCCGGATATGGAATGGGAAATTGTAGAATACTTGGATGATGAATCAAGCAAAGCAAAGAAAGCAAAATCAGTTGGGTTTTGAGCAAAGGCCTGAATTTGGGTAAGAAACTTGTGGTCACCGGTATTGTTGTTTTATCAGTCCCAATACTTGTTCCTTTACTTGCTGTCTTTTTAGCATTTGGGTTTGCCTTTTCTATGCCTTTTGGATTTGTTTATGCTTGCACCAACAAGATCACGAGCAAGTTGCTCTAGGCCTAGCACTACACTTTCACTTCCTATGTTGGAATGTGGGACTGTTGTTTGTATTGATGAAGATGTTGGTGTCTGTGACAAGGAAGAAGAACAAAGGAAAATTTTGTGGAAGTTGGACTTCGAGGAGAACTAACACATGACACATTACATTTGATGTCGCGATCCTTGAGCACAACATGGGTGTTATGATCTCGAACCGCGACATCAATTTTTTTTTTTTAAATAAAAACTCATTATAAATGGTGAATGTCGCGATTTGAAACTGCGACATCACTACTTTTGGAAAAAAAAAATAACGTTATTTAAATAATTTAGATTAAAAAATATATTATTTTGGTAAAAAGCCCCTCACAATCCTAATTAATCTCTTTAAATTAGGACGAAACTAGTTGCTTATAATACTTGAATCATATTATATGACGAGTTCTATGCTAATATTTGTTGAAAGTGGAACCAACATATTATACCATAAAAGAAAGCGAAAGGGGTTATTTGTAAGATTAGCTTTCTTTGCATTTGCTATGTGACTTTTCTTAAGGCGGTTTTTGGAAAATTAACTTGTCTCTAACTTTTTTTCCTTTATTTTACTTGTAATATTAAAACTCAATCATCGGTTCGAAACTTGGAGAAAGGAGGGTACTTGTGTTAGATAGCTATTTCGTGTAAAACTAAGATAAAAATTTATATTACGTTTTTCTACAATATTATTTTTTTTTTCACCGACCGATATTCAGACTTTATTCGACTAATTCGATTCGAGCATTATAGACTCCATTAAGGGATTAACTTTTTCAAATTTGAAACTTATGGTTAAGTGCACTCTATTGTTACACTCATGAAAGTTTGGTCCTTACAATATTATGAAATAGAGTATAATGATATTTAAAGATTTATACAATCGATTGTGCTATAAAAAATGTTTTAGTTGTAATATTAAACAAATTTTTGGTAGAAAAGATGGTACATGAGGTGGGATTGATCCTCTATGAGTTCCCTCCAATGCATCTAAAGTATCTTTTGTTAAGACCCTCGAGAATGAGTTAGGCTAGTTGGTGTCTTCTGTGGTTAAATAAAAGAAATAACATGGTACTCATAATATTTAAAATTATAAGTAATTCTTAGGACTATAGTACTCCACAAAAGAGGGATTATGCCTGATCGTAGACTTGCTATTCCATTTTTGTAATAATCAAAATTTTGATAATTATTTTTGAATTTTCACTTGTAAATTAATCAAAAGCCCCACATATATATTAGCAACAATTATGTACACATTTAAATCTCCATATTTCTTTTTCCCAAAGAAATAATAATAGTCATCTCTATTACCCTTTTTACTTTAAAAAATCTATATTTTTAATTATTTTTTGGAAATTTTTTTAAATTTGAACAGGGGCTTGATCGATTTTGCATGTCCCTGCCTCATATTAGTAAATAGAAAGTGAAATTAATGATATTAAGATATTTTCACGAGGACACAACCAATGTTAATCTCGGAGATATAATTCGTGTCACATCATCGTCTCTCGCTTAAAAATTTTAAATTTAAATTTAATTTTACTATAAAAATCATAAAAATATATATATTTATAAAAATTTAAACATAAGAATTAAAAAAAAAAAAAAACATTTGAATAAGAATATTGTATCAATCGGATATATTCAAATACCTTCAATATTAATCTCAAAAATATAATTATTGTGACATTATCGTATTTTTTTTAAATTTTGAATTCAAAACTCCACCAAATAAAATTAAAAGGAAAAATTCATCCTAATGATAATTATTGTTTGGTCAAACGGTCCCTTAGCCTTCCTTTTCTCATTTTTGAACATAAAAGTCCCATAAATCCCTGTTTCTCGTATGCGCCAGCTTCGCTTTGTGATCATTCTGAGTTTATTTTTTTGATTCTTAAAAAAAAAAAAAAAAAGTTAACGTTAATATAAAATTTTAAATTTAGTTGCTGACAGCGACACAACGTTCCATCAAGAACGAGCGAGTAAACTGTTGATTTCAATACTCGCCAGAGTATGTACAGAAAACCCTCCCCTCTGTCTTGCATTTCTCTGCTCCCTCCTGTGGCTGCATCCTGCGCAGAACACTTTCACTCCACTCCACTCCACTCTCTGCTTCCTTTCTCTCTCTCGAACTTGTATAAACTGCATTCCCATCTGGGTTTTCCATCCTTCAATCCTAAAAGACTCTTCCCCTCAGAGCAACCCCCACCACCCTGCTTCTACTTTCTCTCTAAAACTCACACAAGCAGCATTTCTCATCTGGGTTTTCTTCCGCGAACCCTCACCTCTCTCTCTCTATCTCAAAAGCAGAGCGGCCATTCTTAAGCCTTCTTCAGGAAGGGGATAAAAGAAAGAAGCACGCTCTCTCTCTCTCTCTCTCTCTCTCTCTCTCTCCCCCTTCTAAATCTCAGCTAACCAGCATTGCTCATCTGGGATTTCATCCTTTGCGCTAAATCTGTCTGTGTCTAAAAAAACCCAGAAACAGTGTCACCACTTTTACCAAAAAGAGAAAAAAGGGAAGTAAGAAAAAGCAAAAAGTTAGCCAATTTAAGGGAAAATATTTCTGGGTTTTGCTTTTTATTAACTTGGGGAAAAAATGGGATGTGCACAATCAAAGATTGAGAACGAAGAAGCAGTCGCAAGGTGCAAAGACAGGAAAATCTTCATGAAAGAAGCAGTGGCAGCCAGGAATGCCTTCGCGGCCGGACACTCCGGGTACACCATGGCTTTGAAGAACACTGGAGCAGCTTTAAGTGACTACGGCCCAGGAGAGGTCGAAAATTATCATCCACACAGACACCAAAGCCATAATCACGCTGAAAACACAATGCTAGAAGAACCCTCTTCTCAACCTCCAATTGACATGCCACCACCCCCACCACCATTGCCTAATTTCTCTCCCATTCCTCCCCTTCAGCGTGCGGTGACGATGCCAGAGTTTCCTGCGTCAAAAAGGGAGGCTGAGTTTCAGAATGATGATAAGGTAATTCATGAGGAAGATGGTGATTATGATAATGAGGACACTGATGAGGCTCATGAGGGCGACTTACGGCGAATTCGGCAAGGAAGAAGAAATGGCGCTGGGCAGAATGAGCCTGAAACGCCGCCCCAGATGCCATCTATAACTCTAGCACCACCACCCCCACCGGATTCGAAGAACATGGCTTGGGATTACTTTTTCATGGTGGATAATATGCCAGGACCAACATTGGGTGAGAATGAAGATATAAGGGTTGATAATGATGAGGGGTTTGCAGGAGGAGGCAATGTGGGTGGTAATAGAGGAGAAGAGATTGAGTTTAAGACACCGGAGAAGGTGGAGGAGGAGGTGGAGCCAAAGACACCGGAGGCGGCCATAATTAAGGGGAAACAGATAATGCATTCGCATTCGAGTACGGCTCCTGCGGATATCAGGAGAGTGAGTGAGGCCGTTTCTAGTGTTAGTTTGTTGCAGATTTTGGGTATGATTGATGATCACTTTTTGAAAGCTTCTGAGAGTGCTCATAAGGTCTCTAAGATGCTTGAGGCAAATAGGTTGCATTATCACTCTAACTTTGCTGATAATAGAGGTATATACATTGCTTTTGATTCTATTCTATGCTTGTTGGCTTGTCTTTGTTGCCTATGAATTTTGTTTAGTTACTAGTATATTCCCAAATTTATATTCCCAAATTTGCTTCCTCTTTGTTTAAGACTTATTTAGTTTCTTAAATTTGGTTTGAAGTAAAAGGTGAAGCCCTTTTTGGTAGATTTGTTAAGGGTTTCATCACACTTGCTTTATGTGAATCTCACTATGATTATTAAAACATGGGAAACCCCAATCAGATTTTAAGTGAAAACTTTCTTTCGTTAACCTTGTGCAAACACCATTGGAAAGTACCTTTGAGAAGTGACAATGGCAAAGTCCTCTGCTGAAGCTACTTTAGACAGTGAAGTTCAAAATGGAGGTGATAGTTGGAGTTCTAAGGGCAAAACTTGTGCTTTCAGGGTTGAAAATTGCATAGGTAGTTTTAGGGGGTCTCTGCAGAATAGCATGGTAAAGAAAATGGAAGTTTCTGTTTGCAAGACAATTGCATGTGCTCACGATTTAATGCTTTCATATGCTGATTTCTTGTATGAATTTTGGTGTTCTAAGCCAGCAGAATTAAATTTGTCCTGCAAGTATGGTTCAACAATTAAAATGTGTCCTGCTAATGCTAGTATATTGATTTATGTACTTTACATGGTATTCTTGCTCAGGACATATTGATCATGCTGCAAGGGTCATGCGTGTTATAACATGGAATCGATCCTTCAGAGGTATTCCAAATGGTGATGCTGTGAACGATGACTTAGATGAATTTGAGACACATGCTACTGTTCTAGACAAGTTGCTGGCATGGGAGAAAAAGCTATTTGATGAAGTGAAGGTGCAGTCCCTTTTTGATTTGATTTCTGAATTTTCCCCAGTATCTTATCTCTTTCCATTTCTCTTTCTGTTTCCTTGGAGCTGTCCTTCCGGATACTCTTTCATTCAATTTTTCTACCAATAATTCTGTTATTTGTCAGCATATGATAGGTTGAACATTTAAATTTAGAAAAGTTGAAACAGGAACATAGCATTACCAGCGTGCAGGACAGCTTGTTGAAATATTGAATGCCTAATGCTAAGGATGCATAATCTATGTGTATTTATTTGCTCAACTGTACACACATTTTACTTAAATGTTTTTTCAGCATAAGTTATGTATTCTGCTTCATGGTGACAGGCTGGCGAGCATATGAAGCTTGAATATCAGAGAAAAGTCGCTTTACTGACCAGGCAAAAGAACCGAGGTGCTAGCAATGAGTCGCTGGAGAAAACAAAGGCTGCTGTGAGTCATTTGCATACAAGATACATAGTTGACATGCAATCCATGGACTCAACAGTTTCAGAAGTAAATCACTTGCGTGATAATCAGTTATATCCGAGACTTGTTTCTCTGGTTGATGGGTGAGTCTAAATTCTACCAAAGGCAATCTGAACAATACTTTGCCTCCTTTTATTTGTCTGCTAGAACTGTTCTGTTAAAAATCATTATGCATGCTGTCCATGCCATTTGGCATTTACGTGGTGCAAGAAATCCCCAAATTCTTCTGGTTAGGTGCTTGCTCCTCCAATTCTAGTTAAATTTACAAAGTTGATGCCACCCGTAGTCCTTTTACATGTTTTATGTGTGAGGAATATTATTTGTTTGTCGCTGGTTTCCTCTTGATATGTTTTTGTTGATGTGACAACTGCCTGGAGACATCATTTTCCTCATCTTGAAGACTATAAAGTCCTAGAGAAAATTTGGTCAATAGACCCAAAAATTGTTTTGTATTCTAAGCCTTTGGAAGAATAAATTCATTTATGAGTACGAGTGTGTGCGTGTGTACTTTTTTGCCCCCTTTTTTCTCTTTTGAAAACTAGTAGTGTTATATACCACAAATAGAAATTTTATGACTAGAATTTACTGTTTTTATTGCAGGATGGCAAAAATGTGGGATTTGATGTCTATACATCATGATAACCAATTCAAAATTGCCACAGACCTTAAAGTGCTTGATATTTCTCATGCTCCCAAGGAAACAAGCAAGCACCACCATGAGAGGACTGTGCAGCTTTGGAATGTTGTCCAGGAGTGGCATTTGCAGTTTGAAAAACTTGTGAACCATCAAAAGCAATACATCCAAGCCCTAAACAGCTGGCTGAAATTAAATCTCATTCCCACTGAAAGCAGCTTGAAAGAGAAAATCTCATCCCCTCCAAGAGCACCAAAGCCACCAATTCAAGCCCTCCTTTCGGCCTGGCATGATTGTCTTGATAAGCTTCCCGATGAGCTTGCCAAATCTGCAGTTTCCTCATTTGCCGCTGTCATAAAAACTATAATACTTCAGCAAGACGAAGAGATGAAGTTAAAGGAGAAATGTGAGGAAACTCGTAAGGAGTTTCTGCGGAAGAGTCAAGCATTTGATGATTGGTATCAAAAGTACAGGCAACGTAGAAACCCTGATGATACAGACCCCGAGAGGGGAGAAGATATTAATCATAAAGACCTTGTTTCCGAGAAGCAATTTGCTGTGGAAAGCTTGAAGAAGAGGTTGGAGGAAGAAGTTGAAGCTCATCAGAAGCACTGCATGCAAGTGAGAGAGAAGTCACTTGGCAGTCTGAAAACTCGCCTGCCTGAGCTCTTTCGTGCCTTGTCAGACTATTCTCATGCCTGTTCTGAGGCTTACAACAAATTAAGGTCCATTGCTCCTTCACCAAATTCAAATGTCTGTTCTTCTTGACATTGATCAGCTCTATGATTCTGTATTTGTGACTTTGTTGTAGCTTCTGTTTTGATGGTCTTGTTGTCTAGGCATGCAGTGTTTGGTAATATTTATATGGAAGATAAAGTCTTCCTTAAGGGATTATACTCCATGCTAGATTAGAAGTGGAGTTATTGGTCATTTAGGGAATGGTAAAGCTTTGTTAAGAGTTCCTATATGTCCTGGGCCCCAGCATATGTATAAATATGGCTTTGTTATTTTCTGTGGCTGCTGATTATCTCCATGTTGATTTGGCTGTGTATGTATAATCTCCTGGCTCACTTCATACGTGCCAAACAATTTATGCCGCGTTGTGATTGTCAAAGTGATTTGTGTCTACGTTTATGCACATGAATGCATGCGCATATACTTCCATGTTTCTCTGTGAAGTTTCTTCTTTCATCACTGAAATCGATTGTGATTTTCTTGATATTTATCGGGATAATTATAATTGATCAAATCATTATATAAAAAATATAAAGACAATGATAATTATGATTGACGAAATCATTATATATAAAAAAATTGTAGAAGGCAGCAGTTTTCGCTTGGCTTTGACTGCAAGCTTAAGCTGCCTAACACAAAATGAGTCTTTGCTTTAGGATTTGATACAGCAAGTGAAGTGATGTCATTCTTATTTCCTTGAGACGGGGGTATGAAGAACATCTGCATATTTTATTTAACGCACACACTCATGCTGATTTGTCATTGCCTTCTTTTAACTCCTCCTCTACTTTTGCATGAGAGAGAGAGAGAGAGAGAGAGAGTTCATGTCTAGGGGAGACTCCTTTCGGCGCTCTCTACTTTGACCCCCATATTCACATCCACTTTTTTGCAGATGCAATCAAGCATGCGCATATCTAACCATTCTTTAATAAGAAAAAAACCCCACTTTGGTTTTCACCATCTATGTCCCCCCCCCCCCCCAAAAAAAAAAAAACACCCCACTGCAGTCCATCAGTCTTTCACTTCTTCAAAAGACTGAAACTTTAGCTGGAACTTGACCCAACAATTCAATTTTGGGCCACCCCACATGTTCTTCTTCCATGACTTGTCCTTATCAAAAGTTTCAAGTGATAAATTCGCATTCACCTCTACCCTACCTCTAAAGCCATCCTTTAAATACAATATGATATGTAAATTCTTGATATAATTTAATATTTATAAAATTTATAATTATTTAATCTTCATTCCATTGTTATCTTCTATCAGTGCAGTCATAGATGGAGAGTTAGTCAGAAATTACACATGTTGCAATGAGATTGTTCTTTCATCCTCTTTTGTGACAACCAAGTCACCTAAAGATTGCCTTCATACCTTTTATCAAATAAAAAAAATTCAGGACACCACAAAAGCCCGCAGAGCATAGAGGTTATTTCAAGGTCATCATCCTCTTCGTGCACTACAAATACACACGACTTTGTCCATGTATGCTTCTCTTTCTCTACCCACATCCAAAGCTCTCTTCCATTTCCAAAACACCTCTCTCTCTCTCTTTCTCTCCCCCCCCACCCCCAATGGGTATTGAAAATTGGTGCAATTCAGGGAGAAGAAGGCTGCGCTTGCAAAGTTTCTGGAGAAGAATAAAGGAGAGAATTTTCAAGTCTAATGCATCAGTAGTAATGAAAAGTTATGATCCGGTAAGCTACTCAAAGAATTTTGATCATGGGATGGGTTGGACTGAGCCTGAAAATCTCTCTAGATCATTCTCTGCCCGCTTTGCCTATTCTTCCAGCAGATTTTATAACACAGTCTCTTTAGATTCATGTTAATCCCATGCAAATGTAGCTTTCTTTCTCTATCCTTTCCCTTTCCAAGTATAAATATTTTAGTGAAGCTTTCTTCCATCCATTCTCTCTCTCTCTCTCTCTACAAGGTGAAGGTAATAAGAAAAATTTTGGTTGATTAGAAATTTGCAAGGGGTCCCCTTGAATTGTAAGGTAGCAAAATTTGACCGATGAGATCAAGAAATGTGTCCTTTTCTTCTTCTCCTTATTCTTGCTTTTGGAATTGGGAATTTGTCAAATTTGAATTAAAGGTAACAAAATTACAAAAAGGAACAAATAAACGGTAGGCTGAGATGACGCCATGCTTTTTCTTTGACAAACAGTGGCGGATCAGGATCCGAGAGCAATGATAACAAAATATTTTTATATAACATGTATGCATTCCAATCGAATAAAAATAATATTTAAATTAAATTAAATAATAATTATTTGATATATAAAAATTAATAAAATTATTTTAATTCAATGAAAATAATTACCGATTCACTTTATATGTGGCTCCGCCAATGACTCGGCAAGTAAAATAAATATGTTTTTTTTTACCATTAAAACTTAAAATCATATTTTTGATTAACCAAATTTAAATATTTATAGAGGTAATATTTAAGAGACAGTTTCCTAAATATAATATTTTTTATTTCTAAATTTTATATCTAAAAATTAATTAAATGATTTAAGGTTTCGTTCGAATAGATTGACTATCAATAAAATAAAGATGCTTTTAGGATGGGTTACGGTCCCCTCATCTCATTTTTTTCTTTTATTCTGCGCTTATTAAATAAAAAAAAAAAAAAAGCCATAGAGAGAGGGAGAGAACTACTCAAGGTGATACCATCTCTTCAACTCGAGGTGAAGGGAGGGGATTAGAATTTTTTTTTTTTTGGAAAAAAAAGTTGTATATATAATTGAAAAATTACAAAATTTTAAAGTATAATCTAATCTTACATTATTTACTCTTTTAAAAACTATAATTTTTATCTTTTAAAAATTACTCTATATATATATATATTATAATCTAATATTTCTTCTCCTCTTATACAAGTCAAAAAGAATTATATTATGATCAAGAGTTACACCTCAAATACTTATTTAAATAATTTAAACTTCTTTTCTCCTAATTCAGATCTTATTTATTTCCTATTGTCTAATAAATTACAAAAAAATAAAAAATAAAAAAGTGGAGGGTTATGTTAAATATCCAACAAAGGTAGTAAATTTGCTTTTACCTCAAATGGTAGGAAATTTTGTGTTTAGAAGTTAATTTCCCGTGTCCTTGTAATTAAAAAAAAAAAATAGTTATAGTTTTATGATTAATTTTTTAAAATTAAAAATTTTAATAATTATTTCAATTTATTTAATGGTTATACGCGAAAAGAATTTAGAATACTCGGTATTGTGTAATCCTAAACCAATAAATCTGTTACTTAATAAAAAATTAGATAAATTTTTTAGTATAAAAAATTATTAAAGATAATTTTAATATATTTTATAAAGAAATTTGATATTTAATTGTAAAATTTTATATTTTTTATTAGAAAAATTATTTTAATAAAAATATTATAAATGGAATAAAATAAAAATAAAAATAAATTTAAAAAATGGGGATTTGACGGGCACCATCCCACCATGTAGCCATATTGAGTCCATCAAAATTGACTTGAATCATTTTGTCTTATTTTACTTTTCACTCTTTTCAATTAAAGTGAAAAATTTTTTAGTAAAAAAGCAAAAATATTTTAAGTAAAAATTATCAATAATTTTTATATTAAAAACTCATTTAATCTCAATTGAGCTTAATATTTACTTTCTGGAATTATAAAATAGTTTATGGAAGTCGAGAGTTGGAAATTTTTGATAAATTTATAGAAAATTTAGGTTTTAATATAAATTTTCATAAATGCAATGAGATTCAACCATGACCCTGAACAAAGAACTCTCTCTCTCTCTTCACACCTAATAAACCGATATTTGAAACCATGTCTTGATTAATGCGGATTCAACTTCTGTCAGACTCCTTTAAGGTAAGTTTTTCAAACATAATTTTTTTCATTCTAAAAATTTAAACCCGAGCCTTTTAAGAGATTTAATGTTTTATATATTAGAACAATTATCCGTTGGTAATAATGAAATTCTCTAAATACAGAGTGTTTCCATGATTTATTTTCCTGCAAAATTGTATAGGTTAATATTTTAAAAAAATATTTTACTCATTTAAATTATAGATTAATTTAAACCCTTTTTTAATTCAGTAATTAAAATTTTAAAATATATCAATATTAATTATTATATAAAATTTAATTCATAATTTATTTAATATCTCTTGGTTTGAGAAATATGGGAGACGGCGCACTTGGGAGGAAAAATGGAAAGCAAACCACTGAACTACTCAGGTTTCCGCTGATCATACTTCCCAAAGAAAGACGTCTATAGGCTTTGGCCCATCCATGGGGTTCAGGCATCACAGGATTCCGACTAGCGGTGCAGCTTTCATATGCATTCTCTCTCTCTCATGCCCTCCCTATCAACGCACCCTCGAGCACTCCGAAGGAGACCCACCTAGGAATTGATGAGAATCGTGCGCATTTGTATACAATATTGCTTTAAGTCAACAGTATTTGCAGGCAAACCAATCATTAACACTAAGTTTGGAGGAAGAGATTTGGAGAGTAGAAAAGGAATTAGGAAAGAAAATGTTTTTTTTTTTCTATTCGGAAGTTTCATGTGTGAAGGGAAAAAGTGAGAAAATTTTAAATATAAAAAAATTTTCCTCTCAAAAATGAAAAAAAAAAAGAAAAAATAAGAGGAAAAAAAGTTACCTCATCAATATAATAAAATTATCTTAAAAAATATGATAAAAAAATTTTTAATTTCAAATAATTCTCATATAATTTTCTTTTATTTCTAAAACTTCTAGATATAATAGAAAGAAAACACCATCATCTCTTTTATTTTATTTTATTATTATTTTTTTCTTTTCTGAACTCCCAAACTAGGCATAAGAGATTCATCGATTAAATTGTTTTACGTATTAGATGATATTATCATGATATCATATACATATAATTTATAAATTTTATATTTTAAAATAAAATAAAATAAAATTTATATATTTTTATAAAAATATAAATTTATTTCATCAGTAAAATATGAAAAACACTTATGGTAATAAAAAACTGATCAGATCAGTTTAAATAGTTCACTATTTTATCTGTTTTAAATAGTTTTATCGGTTAAATTTCATCTAGTTTAATATTAAAAAATTGAATTAAACTATAAAATGATCGAATTAGTTGAACCGACCGATTAGGTCCAGTTTTAAAAACACTAGTCAAAACTTTATTCCATAGTTATTAAACCCGAACAGATTCGCCGATCAGATCGGGTCAACTCTCGACCTGTATACTATGTAGATCGGTTTGCCAGATGGACCATATAAGCAACCAACCCGGATAAACCCGCGGGTCAATGCGGGTTAACCCACAACCTGTGTGACTCATGGGTTATTACAAAATCTTTTGGGTTTTGTTCTTGAAGTTAGTCTTCTCCTATCCATCCAACTGCAGGTTGGAGAGCTCATCGATGCCGACTAGAAGGGAAAGCTTAAAGATGAGTTATGGAGAAAGATTTGATGGGAGATTATTGAATGAGGAGATGCTTGAGAAACACGATTGGGGATATAGAGTTGAGTTGTAGAGGGATTTGTTAGAGTTTGATGCGGTGTAGTAGTAAGAGGATTCAAATTCTTCGTTGGATTTGTGAAATAGGGTTCCGATGACGAGGGTGAGGAGGAGCGTGCCGGAGATTAAAATGATGACAAGATGTTTGCAAGGATTAGGGATAAGGTTTCGGGAGAGAGTTGAAATATTATTCTGATTGCTTACATGGCAATTTCTTAACTTCTTCATGGACAACAAATTTCTCCAAACAAATTAAACACTCACAATCATTTTCTTGAGTGGTTTCACTTTCAGAAGAGATTCAAATAAGAATTTTGATGCTGGTTGTTGGTCTTATTTGGTAGATTAGTTGAGAAGCAAACAATTTAAGAGAGTATTTGGAATTACTTGTTTGATAACTGAAATTTATAAAAATACTTATAAATCAAAAAGTAATTATAAGTAAAAAAATAATAAATTGTTTTTAACAGTTTTTTTATTTTGATACTTTTAAACACAATTAAAATAACATATTTCTAACAAAAATATATTTTCACCCTTTTATATTTAACAAAAATTAAAATTATATCACGTTTTATACCCATTATGATTTTTTCTCCACTTTATATCTTTTATAAATACTTATTTTATCAAATAATTAATTACTTTTAAGTAATATAAATTTATAAGGTAAAAAATTATTTATAAGTACTAAATATTTATAAATAGTTTTTTTTAAGTAATCTCAAACGGCTTCTAAGTCAATTTTTTCTTCATTTTATATAATTTATAAACATTCATTTTATCAAATAATTAATTATTTTTAAATAATATAAACTTATAAGATAAAAAATTATTTATAAGTACTAAATACTTATAAATAAATTTTTTTAAGTAATCTCAGACGGCTTTTAAGTCAGCTCGTCCTTCCTTCAATCACATGCTTTGTGTGAAGGGATCGATGAGAATTAAAAGATTTTCATTAGATGGGTTTGTTTGAATTTGGTATTCCTCATGTGGATGGGTCGAATTCTCTGATGGGTTCGTCGATGCTGTGATGAACAACTCGAGCTTGGATGCCTAAAAACAAAGAGAGATCTCTGTTTCTTGGTTTTATTATGTTATAATATCATATTTTATATTTCATTATATGATTATGTGATGTCTAGTATGATTACATTAAATTTTATTACATGATTATAAGATTATATTATATTTTATAAATATTAATTTTATAAATATTGTTATTGATAATTTATACTTAAAAAAATATAATTATATATATTTTTATATTTTAAAATAATAAAAAATAATTAACGATTGAACCAATAATCCAACGATTCAACCGATTAAATCATATATTTCAAGATAGTCTATGTGCGAGTCTAAGTGTAATAACTATACTTTATTCTCTAGGTCTAGAGCCACCATTGATAAATTCTCAACATGAAATCATACAGAAATATTAGGCACATGCTGATTCACAAACAAAACCTCTAGTTGCCATCCGGAAGGTGGAAACAAAGAATGTCATGCAGAAGGATACAATATTTCTATTATAAATAATTGATAATGTCGAAAGCTACAATGGTGTAGCATTCAAGAAATGTGATTAATAATTCTTATCAGTCCTCTTGCATACATTGATTGATGAATACGTTAGTTTTATACTGCGGCTGACTAGCTGGTTTATTTGCTTGCTGCATGCTTACATGGAACAGTTTTATTTTGCTGCTTCAACTCATCTCCAGCCACAAGAAAGAATGCTGTATGCCTGAAGAACAGAAGAGTATGCAGAAAATATGAGAATCTGGAAAAAAATCCAAAACTTTTGGAGGCAAATGTTAATGGCCAGAATCCATACCTGAAGAAGTTCATCATTTTAGTTTTTGAGTCGGAATCAATGTCTGTAGCAGTGTTCAATGCTTCTTGCATGTGAGATAACCATCTCTCTGCAGCCTGGTGTGTAACAGGAAATGGCCTGTGACGTGCAATCAATGCCGGATGACCTACAGAAATATGTAATCAGCAACGAAGTGTCGGATCAAAAATGACCTCAAGGAGTCCCGGGTGTCCATTAGTCCAGGTCTAGGTTGTATACGCTTTGCAAGAACAAAAACACTTGTTCCTAACGGCACCTTCAAAAACACTTGTTCCTAACAGCACCTTGATTGGAATATTATGACTATGCAAAGATGTAGAAGACTGAGTGATAACTCCAAGAGCTATTCACGGATAGCACTTGACATTCAGTCCGTGACAAAAGTGCATTTCAAGCATTGATGAGGCATAGCACCAACATAAAACCAAATCAAGATATCACTGTACTAAAATTCCATACACTCAATCATTGCAAGCACATGCTACACCCCTAAGTTATCACCTGGTGCCACACTCATACAAGCCTAAGAGGATCATGCGATTAGCTCCCCAAGACTCCGAGTTCAGATGATCAGTATCCTCTTTGCATGAAAGGCTAAATATGAATATCAGTGAGTCAGGTGATTTACTACTAACACGGAAAGTCTTTATTAATCCTATACATAACTGCTACATGAAGATCACCTTTATGTGATAGGAGTAAGTAAAAAACAAGAAACATACAAAATTACAGAGGCGAACCAGGTTTCATCCTGCAAGAGGCAATAGTCCAACACTGAGACAATGACTAGGATTTAAGCTCACCTTTCCATAGGTCCATGTTAGCATGCCCAAAATTGGGTGTAAGCACCTTAACATAAATTTCCTGAAATGTCCCAATTTATTACCAGTGTGCATTTCAAATACCATCAAGAGATAACATTGCCCTCATTGTTCTCATATTTCTTCAAAGTTGTGATGGTTGGTTAGTTTGAGTCTCTTGCATAATTATATGATAACAACCATTTTTAATGGCATACGAGGAAATGATCAATGGCATGGACATGATATGGAGAAAGTTTATGATAACTAATTGAATTTCCGGAAAACATTTTAACCACTTTAAATGTAATAGGTCATAGAAAATTGACATGATCAAGAGGGCAATACTTGTCCCCAAATTGTACATTGCATTGCTGCTAACGCTCTCACCAGATTCCAGAAGGAATTAGATGTCTCATGGAACCAATAAAACCCACCAAGCCATAGTGTATCTTATTGATGAAAAGGGTGAGCTAAGTCTGCAAAAGCAAATGTTGCCTTTTATTCTGTCAAGGTGGAAAGCCTTCTTCCACCTCCAAGCGGAGAGGACTGCTAATCCCTAGACCTCACCCCATACCTATGTGCAGTGTATATGCTCATTGCAATAAAAGTAATGCTAGAAATGCCCCAAAAATGAAAGACCAAGGTAGCATTTGGTTCGGAGTATGGGAAGGAAGGGACAAGACAACGAGACATTGGAGATAAGATAGGACATGGCAGGACAGATTACGCATGAGGGCGAAGTTAGGGGGAAAAAAATCTTAAAACTTTCATCACCATCACAGTTTCCATTGTCCCCTCAAAAAGGTATACCGAACCCAGGAGACAATTTTCAATTTCATCTCCATCTCCTAAAACATACATGACAATTTTTTTTTTCTCTCCGTAGCTGTTAATTTCCTCCTGTATATCATTCCCCATTCCAAAATGTATACCATTCCTCATTCCAAAAGCTACCCAATTGCACCAAGTATGGTGTTGTGCATTTTTTTTTTTTTTTTTGATAGAAACATTGTAATTTATAATACCATAGGAATGAATCTATACCACATTAGATTCAACATCACAGACTTTTCACATATACATAGCATCGTTCTTGTAACATTTTGATTTATCGACATTTTAATTCATAACAAAGACATGTAGTACAATTAAACCGAATACAATGAACTCCACAAAAGATCAGGAATACAATTCCAATTCCACATCCATTTGTTTCCACACAGAACCTAGTTATGCCGGACTTTGATCCATTTTCATTAAGCTTGTGATTCTACCTAAACATAAATCATTAAAATAAACATGGGCCCAAAAATCAATAACTAGTACTAGTAATAATAACAACCAAGGAAAAACCCAGAAATTATGAGAAAAAGAAAAACGGAGAGGCTTGAAACCTTTTCGTTGAGAATACAAAGGAGGACCTCCCATTCTCTGCACAAAAAACTCATACTGGTTCTGAATTGCATCCTCCTTTTTAGAATTGGAGAATATTGAACGAAACCATTCTTCTTCATCATCATAAACCCTAAATATCCAATTTGCAATAAAAACAAAACCCAGAAATAAAAATCAAACAGAAACTAAAATCAAATAGAACCAAGAACCCAGATCGTAGAATCGCAAACCAATAAATAAAAGAAAGAGAGCAAAGTTAAGAACCTATTGTAGAAGTTGGTGGAGAGATTAATGAAAGTCTGGAGACCTAGTTTTTGAAAAAGATTTGCGCTGTCAATGGCGAAGGCATCGTCTACGCTCACTCCGCTCCATTCCGATGCCTTCTCCTGCAGCGACTGCATCTCTCCTTCTCTCTCTCTCTCGACTCTATTGGATTCTCTCTGTGTTGACTTGGGAGTTCGGGGTGGTAGTAATTATATATAGGCGGGCTTGTGCCTGTGGTGGTGGCGTGGATGGCACGCGTTTGTAGACTTTCGGTGACTTTGGATTGGGACGTGAATGGTGTGTTGAGACTCGAGAGAGAGAGAGAGTATTTGGTTGTTGTTGCGAGAAAAGAACAACATTTTAGGCAGATGTGGATTTCGATTCGGAGGAAACTGTGGGCTGTATTTGGTCTGTGGGCGGGGTTGTGGACGAATCCATGGCAGCATTTGGGCCACTATGTTGCCATCATGGCGTAACCTCCGTCTTTTCGCTTTTTTTTTTTTTTTTTTCAATATATATATATATATATATATATATATATATATATATATATATATATATATATATATATATATATATATATATATATATCTGTCGCTATTTAAATTATTTGGATTAATCCTATCCAAATACTCTAAAACTTATTAAAAGACATCTCAGTGCCCTCTATGAACCAAGTCTCTATGAGCATGTTTGAAAAAGTCTTTTTTTCTTTTTATCTTCTTCTTTTAAAGAAAAATAAAAAATAATCATTTTTTTAAAATTAAAAATTATTTAGATTTTTTACTTTTAAAATGAAATTAAAATTTAATGATTAATTTTTTTTTTTACTTTTTTACTCTTGAAGTAAAGTTAAAAATTAAAAATTAAAAAATATATTTAAAATTTTATATCATTTAAATGAGGATATTAATAGAATAAAAATAATTATATAAAAATATAAATAAAATAAAAAAACATAAAAGCTAAAGTATTAAAAAAAAAAAGAAACAAAAACTCCTCTCGCGAGCTTTACCTTAAAAACTCCTTTTTGAATTTTTCTTTATTAAAAAAAGATTCTTTTTTAATTTTTAAAAAATAGTGTTTAATATAATTTCTTCTGAGAAGAAAAACTAAAAAAAAATCCAACCAAGCATACTAAATCCATTAAATCCAATTCATCGACTTGACACAAGTGTCAAGGCCTCTCTAATATTATTATTGTTGTTTATGAAATTTTAAGATTTAATTTATTAATATTTTATTATATTAAGTTCAAATTTATTTATTTTATGTCTAAATTTGTGCTACTTCGGTATTATAATAAAATTAATATCATAATATTAAATTAATGGATCTAATATAAATATAAAATAAAATGACAATGATTCTTATAAAAATACCTAAGTGATAAACAGTTTTTAGTCAAATGTCTTTCTCAACTTCGAGATTATTTAATGTCCCAAAAAGGATGCCGCCACATTTATACATACACATAGTTTATGGTGATCGAGTTAATCTATTCATTCTGTTCTAATATGTAACACCGACTCTCGGTGTATTCTATAGTGAATTCCATTTCATATATATATGTATATATATATATATATATAATATTTCTACTACTATGTTCATGAATTTTCACTAAGAAAATTTTTCTGGTAAATCAATCTTGGATATTTGACGGTAAAATACAAATCGGATCAATTTTGACTCAAAGATATTCAAAACCTTAATTTCACATTAAATAAATTTAATTAGGTCTAATATAAGATTTTGGGCCTAGTGTGTAATTATGAAAATTTTAGGGGTCAAATTAGAATTTTTATAAGTCAAAGGACTTGTTAGCAATTAACAAAACTTAAATGAAATGTGACAAGTGTATTCTTGTATTGAACAAGTGTTATAGTGAGGAGGACAAGTGTTGGCCAAATGGAGATGAGAAAGGCAAGGTGGGCCAATGAGAACACATGCACATGAAAACCAATGAGAACACATGCAATAGTCAAAATGATCCTATGGTTTAGATTAATTGGAGATTTGATCATAGGGTGGTGAGTTATTAACACAATAATAAAAGAAGAAGGCCTTAGAATACTTGTTCATTCTTCCCAATTCGTGAGAACAAGGAGAGAAGCAAGAGAGGAAGACCAAGAAAGTGAGGTAAGAAATTTTATCCTGTCTCATTTTAAATTTTATTTCTATTTGTGATTTCATCTCTGTTTTAAGGAATCTTAGAGCCAGAATTTGAAAATGTGTTAGTTATATGAATTGTAGATCAAAGTCTTATCTTTCCAACGAGATAAGAATCACCAAAATCAGATGCCTGTGCCAAAAGTTATGACACTTTTCCTGAAACTCGACATAGAAGTGTCCTGTTTCGAGCCTTGACAGTAGTGAGTAAAAACGACCCCTCTTCAGTCTTAGTTTGAAGAAACACAAAACATGAAAGTTATAGATATACTTCTTGCCTATAACATATTAAAATTTCAGCCATTTTACACGAGTAAATTGAAAGTTATACAATTTTCTTTAAAATTGTGTTGACAGAATATGTTTCACTAAAACGTATCAGTCCTGTTCATGAATTTTTTTTAACCCCTTCCAGGAATATTTGGATAAAACTCAAAACACAAAGGTTGTATATCTACATCTTAGCTATAACATTTTAAAATTTCATTAGACTTTGGTGAGTAAAATGAAAGTTATGGCTTCTGCACAAAAACTGGACAGAATCCAAAACTTAAATATGACAGTAACAAAATGAGGCTTACCGGGAATTCTGTGATTTGAATATGAGGAAGTGTGCAAAATGAAAGTTATAGTGCTATCTCTTAGCTTTAAAATGAGATAAAAATCATCTGATTTGGACTGGTATAGCCAAAGTTATAGTCTATTTTCCATGACTGCGCAGGTTAAAAAAAAAAAGAGGGGGTTTTCTCCCTAAGAGTTATTTGAGTTGAACGGAGGGAGCACTTGATTTACGCTTTGTGGAGATATTGGGGAGTGTATTATCCTCCCCTAACTGTGAGTGAGACTTGACATCTACTTTTAATTGATACTGTGTTTTAAAAAGATTTTCAAATGCATGATTTAAAATGGTATGATTGACCATTTCCCTGGATTTATGAAAATGTTTTGTGATATATGGAGTGTCCCAACTTGTTTATATCGATATACATCCATGATTTTGACACTTGATGATTGTGTCACACTTTGATATATCCACATAATTTTATGCTTCCATTGTATATTGGCACATGATTTTGACATGTTATGGCTTGAGATTTGGCTTGAGATATGTGAATTGGGTGGGGATGCTCCCGGGGTGGGATCTGTGATGATGATGATATGCTTCCTATGGCATTCCGTAGCTACGAAGGACATTTGGTAGAGGCACCTGTTGTGCCCGGATACACCTCTGTAGGGGGTATCCGCCAGATTGTCATACATATTGTACGGACAGTCGTCGGTTGAACCTCTTCGGGGAGGACCTTGGTAGGTCTAGCACCGGCGGGTTTCCATACACGCTTGATCCTTGATACGTGTGTGATATATATATATACAGGCTAGTTGGAGTAGTCGCGGCCCCGGGGGGGGTTGGGATGGAGAGCCTTATTTTATTACTTGCACCGTGAAAACCCCCAATGTTGCCCGCCCTTGGCCATGGTTGGCCTTTGCCGAGATATTTTCGGCCGGCTCTACATGATATGACGGACATACATACTGGATGCATATTTGATTTGATACGTATGCCGTGAATGATTTATTGAGATGTCATAATATTTTTGCATACCATGGATTTATTGGGACATAATTTTGACACTCCTAATTCACCCAAAAATTAATTGTAGCATGTCATCCCCCGACTTGCTGAGTACCAACCCCCTCTCTCTGGGGCTCACCCCTACATTTTCCCTCCGGGGGTGTAGAATCGGATTGAGAGATTTATGCGCATTGTTGTATTGGATATTCTTGGAGACTACTGGGCTGAGGTATGACTACCCGCTCTTCCGCTATATATATATTGAGGTTATTGTATCATTTGAGGAAGTTAGGATGACTATTGTATTTGTTTAAATTGGGATGACTGTATTTATAATTTTTCTGGTCTGTATAAGGTTAACTCTCATTTGTTTTAATTTGCATTGAGGCATACATGTATTAATTTTTTATCACATGGGGATCTCTGAAATTTGGAAACCTGGATTTTGTGAATGTTGATAGCCTTACGGTGCTTCAATGTGCGGGGCGGGTGCAGAGTGGGTTGGGGCGTGACATGATACACAAAAACTTATTAATATTAATAGTTATCATTTTTTAAAAATATCTTAATATGTTAAATTAATTAATATTTATATAAAATTTTTTATATTTTATACATATATTTTCTATATTTAATGAATTATTTATTTAATTATAATTATAATTTTTTATATTATTTATCTTATAATTAATAATTATATATTTGATCATTTTAAATTTTTATTAAAAAAGATTACTATTAGTATTTTCATAAAATGATTAATATATACAAAAATATATATATTTTTAATATTTACATAATTTTCATATTTCTATTTCTTTTTTTTACAAAATGTCATTTTTTCCATATTATTTCATATCCATTTCTATTTACAAATTTCCATGCAACCTAATCTACATAGAAATCAAAGTTTTTTCCATTATTATAACAAAGATTTTTATTAACTAAACTATTTAATTTTATTTATCGTATTATTTTTTTATTAGAAAGATAACTTATATTTTCGACCTAAGCCCGATCTCAATTTGCATTATTAAGCCAAATGATAATAGATAATTATTTTATATTCTTTTTATCACCTTTTTCTTTATTATTTTCATAACATATAATAATAAAATTCACAACCCCTTCACCTCTTGTAAGAATTATTATTATTATTATTATTATTATTTGCAACACTAAATACAACCCCCTTCCTTAAAAGTGGACCCATGAAAATTAAAAAATTTTCAATTTCTCTTGCATAATTATTGTTTTAAAAATTCAATTATTAAAATACTAATGAGTAAAAATTCATTAATTAGTGAAAAAAATGTCCCACTACATAATTTAATGTTTAATTAATAAAACTATGCTATTTCAAATTTTCTACAATTAATATTTTTTAAGGACAATTACACTTTCTTTTTTACTTTTTACGCTCTGCATATTGTTCTTTTAAAACCTAACCCTTAAATAATTTTATTTTTGTGTTAATAAAATTTTAAATATTATTTTTTAATACTAATTGTAATTATAAATTTCTTTACATAAAGAATAAAAAATTAAAAAATTTGTGATCTATTTTTTATACTTAATTTGTCATTTACAATTTTTGTAATTTTTTAAATATTAGAATCACTTATAGTGTTATGAATTTTTAAGGGTGTTATATACTAATAGGTACCAACGTCTTGTGAATATAGTGATCAGACATAGATATTAACTTTTCATGGGTATAATGGTCAGATGATAGATTTTCTTATCCAAAATCTTAACTTAAAATTAAAAAAAAAAAATTAATAAATATCGAAAAAGTTAATCTTAAAGATGGGTCAAATACGGTGCCGGTCTGTGTAAAAAAAACAAAAGAAGAATAGATACGGTCGGGTTGAGGCTGGGCCAAACACGGCCCAGGCCTGGCCCAAACTAAAAATTGGTATACCATTAATTCTCCATCTTCTTCCCCCAAATTAAACCACTCTATAAAACCAAACCCTAATCTCCCAATTCTCAGAGCAAGAGAGAGAGAAAAGAAGAAGAAGAAGAAGAAGAAGAAAATTCAACGCTCTTCACAAAATTCGCTTCACGTTTCTCTCACATAACTCTTCGGATTTAATCTTTTCTTGTCTTGGGTTGGCAGAGAAATTGTTTCAGGAGAGAGAGAAATAGGGGGGTTAATGGCGGCAATTGATCGAACAGAGCGAATACGGAAGCGTCCTCGGCTTGCATGGGATGTGGGACCCGCAGGACAAGAGGTTTGGTGTTTAAAACCAACAAATTTGATGAATTTTATTTTAGGTTTTGATGAAAGAAACTTTAATTTGGAAATTGGGGCAGGGTGCGGTTGGTGGAAGTGGTCGGCATGTGTCGCCGCCGAAGAGGGACGATGATCGCGAGGGTCATTATGTCTTTAATCTTGGGGAAAATTTGACCCCACGTTGTAAGCTCTCTCTCTCTCTCTCCCTCCCTCCCTCCCTATCTGTTTTATTTGTTTTTATGAAATTTCTTCTGCGTATGTAATATGTATATTATTATATCCGTTAATAGTTGCAATCTTGTGTAGGATGGAATTTATGAAGAGAAAGAAATAATGGGCATTTTTTTCTTGGATTTATTTTTATGGGAATCGACAAATCAATCAAATTATTTACACAATTTTTGGGTTTTCATTTGGTGGTTGTTTAATGTATTGAGAGTCAATGGGAGCATTTTACACCTGAGAATATATATGTTTGGGATTTTTGTTGTTCTTGTTTGGTTCTGTTACTTTTATTCTCTCTTTAACTGTATCCATTTTATTCAAACATTTCTTGACATGGTCTCAATTCGTATATCCACCCATATCCCGCAAAATTTGTTCTCTTTGTTAAGCTGGTGTCTTCTATCTTAATTCTGAAGTTAAGCACAAAACAAAAGCTAGAATACAGTAAAGAAATGAGAAATAACGTTGTATTTTGTTTTATTGATAACTATGCCCTGGTTTGTCTTGTTTAACCAATTTCACATTTATGTTGCATGGAGATTGTGTCTGTCTCAAACACTAACTTTAGATACAACATGGTATGACACTTAATAACTTACAATAATGTACAATTCTTTATAAATTTGTGGTGTGGTGTTTCATGTTCTCCCCTGAGCTTCATAGTTTTTCTATGAAGCATGTGAATAAAGAACTTTTTTTGTGTTCGCACTAAATGTATAAAATATTTGTGTGCTCACTTAAATTGTTTCCTTTTTCTTTGTTCCGTGCAGATAAAATACTTAGCAAGATGGGTGAAGGTTAGCTGTAAAGTGCTCTGATGTTGCAAGATCTTATATTTTTGTGATTCTGCTTGTATCATGTCAGCAACTTGCTAGTGCTGTAGGCACATTTGGTCGGGTTTTGGAATGTTGGGATCGTAAAACAAGAGAATTTGTGGCAATCAAGGTTGTCCGAAGCATTCGGAAATATCGCGTTGCAGCAATGGTTGAAGTTGATGTTCTTCAACACCTTGCTAAGAATGACAGAGGCCGATTGCGGTGTGTGTTAATTGCTTCAGCTCTGCAATGGAGTGAACACATATCTTTTAAAAAAATGGTTGCTCATTTGTGTTTTTTGCATGGTGGTCCTTCTGTGCAGCTGCGTGCAGATTCAGAACTGGTTTGATTACCGCAATCACATATGCATCGTAAGTACTCCAATCAAAAGTACCTTAACTGTTTCTTGTTTGTTTCCAGGAACTTAAGATGTTAACAGTTGTCTATTGAGAAGGCTTCTTTTTCTGTTTATAAGGATCTGTATCTTCATAGAAGCCGTGGTGGTGACTTGCTAATCTGCCAACTCTCTCTATAGAGCTTGATCATCGATTTAGAAATCATCTTTAATCTTCTTCTGCTTTGAATTACCTTGTTAGCTATTGCTTGATAATTGATTTCCTTTGGGATTTTTGCTTTTTAGTGTTCAGGAGACATAGATGGTTGGATCCCGTCTGTCAATATATTTAGTCATCAGTGTTTGGCTTAATTTTCCCTGCAAGTTTCTAGGTTTTTGAGCTAAATATTGAATCTTTGCTTTGGATGCATTTTAATGGTGTTACCAGGTTTTTGAGAAGCTTGGACCAAGTTTATTTGATTTTTTAAGGAGAAATAAATACTGCCCATTCCCTGTGGATCTTGTTCGGGAATTTGGACGTCAGCTTTTGGAATCTGTAGCATGTGTGTGGATTGTTCTGAACCCTTCTACTTTGTCTTGTCATGTATTTGTTTTGGTTTCTAATTGAAAGCCTAGATCTTTCCCTTGGCCTGTTTTGCTTCCAGGGTTGTGTTCTGTCTTTGCAGTTGTGACTCTGTCCTTAACAGATTTTCCATGCTCTATTGTATCCAACAGATATGCATGATTTACACTTAATCCATACTGACCTGAAGCCAGAAAACATACTTCTTGTGTCTTCTGATCATGTAAAGCTTCCTGGTTGCAAGGTATATGACCTTCTACAGTTAGAAAAATCATACCATTTCAGCTTCTGGTATGGATTCACTTATAACATAAAATAAATGCTTGGACTGGTACAGAGATTTTCCTCAGATGAAACGCATTTCAGGTGCTTGCCAAAGTCAAGTGCCATTAAACTGATTGATTTTGGTAGTACTGTGTCTGGTAATCAGAATCATAGCTCGATTGTCTCGACAAGGCATTACAGAGCACCCGAGGTTATTCTAGGTAACTAGTTACTGTTGGTAGAGAAATGTCCATTGTTTCAATTCATTTGTATCTATTTGAGGGTGTCATGTCCTACCTTGACGTTACATGTTAGCAATATAACAAAATTCTCACAAGCTTGGCATGTGATGTCCATACATTATATTTTCTTTTTCCATGGAGTAAATACACAATATGTAAGATATTGATTCTGTTGGTCATGAGCTCCTCAAAAATAGCTGAGACAGTTTGGGGATCCCCTAGTTTCTTGAAGTTTGTATTCATCTGTGTCTTGACATTTTAGTTTCTGCTAAGGCTGCGAAGGTTAGTATAATTTGCTCCGGGTTAATAGTATAAAAGGGAGCTGTGGAAATTTTGTGAATGAATTGATTGTATGTTTCAATAAAGTTATTTGGTAAAATTTAAGAAAATGTAGTGTTGTGCGTACTATGAGCACATTTGTCGTCATCTTTTCCCTTGCTTGAAATCTGAGATCAACATAGTTGTCAATAAGGAGGTTTTATTTGTGTTGAATTAGTGTATTTTGAAGTCAATGATGGCTTTAATTGCGTGGGTATTTCAATTTTGTATGCACTGTATCTCACCTCTGTGAGGACTTGTGTTGCAGGTCTAGGATGGAGCTATCCATGCGATATGTGGAGTGTGGGTTGCATACTTGTTGAACTTTGTTGCGTGAGTTCTATACTCTTTTGGGGCACTTGTGCCATATTAGGGGGATAACCATGTCAGATCTGAGCAATTGAACTTTTATTTCAGGGGGAACAATTGTTCAAGACACATGAAAACTTGGAGCATTTGGCGATGATGGAGAGGGTACTAGGGCCACTGCCTGAGCACATGATACGTGGGGCCAAGTAAGTTCCATGCAAATATGGGTGAATCTTATTTTTTGGGGCTAAGAAATTTTAGCATATGATTTGTAGGGCCAAGTAACTTCCCTGCAAATATGAGATGAACCTTATTTTGAGGCTAAGAAAATTGTTGCATATATGATATCATATGCCCCTCAGCATGTTCTTGTGGACTTCACACTATACAATGGAGATCATATATACTTGGTAGATATCACATTCATTATTATGGGGTCACGTGTATACTTTGTTGATGTCACATTATACTTGGTAGAGATCCCTATTAGACATTGTATTGGTTGATGAGAATAAGCAAGATGTGAATCAAAAATTAAAATGGAGAAACGGCACAGAACAAAATGTTTTAAATTTTGTTGAACAAAAACAAATTATATGGAATGTAACTCTAGTATAAACAGTGTTTTGGATGAAAACACAATAATAATCAGCGGAGAAGGTGCCTAGAAGGATAGAAATATCAATGAAGTTGTTGCACACAGAATTAGAACAGGATGGCTGGAACAGATAAGTGCATTTGAAGTTACACGATTGTAAAATTCTGCCTAAATTAAAAGGTTAGTCTTACAGGAGTGCAATAAGATAAATGATGCTTTATGGTAAGGAATGTTGAAATGCTTTTCGTAGAAGTGATGGTATGCAAGTTAAAGGCGCACCAGGAAGAAGAGAAAAACCTAAGAAAATGTTAAGAGGGTAATAAAACATGATGTGTTTACTGCTGACTTAACAAGCGACATTGCTTTAATAAAGTCTAACGGAAAGAAATGTATTCATACGGTTGACCCAACTGAGTTGGATAAATGCTTATTTGGATGGAGTTAATTTGCTGCTTTTGTTTTTGGCAGCCAAGCCGCTGAAAAATACTTCAGAAGAGGATCACGTTTAAACTGGCCTGAAGGTGCCGTATCCAGAGAGAGTATTAGAGCCATACGAAAGCTTGACAGACTGAAGGTAGGCCTTTGTGTTCCTCGTTTATGCTTTGTCCTGGTCCTGTTGGAAGCATTTTTTTTTTTTTTTTGATCCACTTAATTTGCTATTATATCTGGGGCTTATACTTCTCAGACTGACGGTGTGCCACTTCCAAACTTTGAAAAATTATACCTCTTTTTGATTAAAAGATATTCGAATACGCTTTTTATTCCGAACAACTTCTATCATAAGTGCTTTTTGACCTGGATTTGTTTCCAAAAGTGAAAGCCTCTAGAGGTATATGATTTTCAAAGTGAAGATATGTGTTCTAATTTTAAGGCCTGCATTTACTGCAGGATTTGGTATCGCGGCATGTAGATTCCTCAAGATCTTTAATTGACTTATTACATGGTTTGTTGAAATTTGATCCATCGGAACGTCTCACAGCTCAACAGGCGCTTGACCATCCGTTCTTCAAGAATCCAATGTGAAGGAGCTTTAGATGGGAATGAGTGCTTTTTGCCACCACACTCGATGTCCAAGGATCCAACAAAGCTTCCCCAATTCATGTTCTATAGTTTCTCATATGTATATGGTTATGAATGTTATCTTGTCGCAATTGGAAAGGAAAGAGGGTTGAGGCACACATTGTAAAGGGCAAAAAGAAGTTGCAGTATCTTTATGTTGAAGCCTGTGCTCAATCATCCTTGGTGTTTGGTTGAGTTGCTTCATGTTTGTGATTGGAGCTAATACCCAAGCTCTTGCTTGCTATGATTATTTTCTTTCCCTTTTTTATTTAAAAAACGGAAAATTGTTGTTGGAATTTTCTTCCCTCGGCTGGCAATCTTTGCGCAGCTATTCCAACTAAAATAGGGTTAACCAAAATGAGAAAATATGCTATAGTTTAATTTGTATTATTTTCTTTTTCTTTGTAAAAGTCTCGAGTTTAAAATAAAAAAAAAAAAAAAGAAGAGAGAAGCATTTAACTTGGTTTTATCCTAGTTCTAGGATTCAAAGCAGTATATGTGAAATGAAGGATAATAGTCAACGACTCAACGAGTTATTTGGTCTCAACTGAGTTGGAAGCCACTTCATTTGTCATGGGAGGTAATGCTTAGCCTTCATTCAATTTTGGGGGGCAAAAAACCCTAAAATAAAGTTACGGGCTTCAATTTCTTTTTTTTTTTTGGGAAAAATTGTTGATAATTTATTTCGATATTTAAATTTTTATTTTACCCTTTTATTTTTTTAAAGTAAGATATAATAAAAAAATTAAAATATTGACTCATTTTAAATTATCATAATTTCTCTCTTCATCGGCATTCGTTTTATATGTTTAGAGGGCCTGTATTTGACTAACTTAACCTAACAAAGTTTAATTATAGAATCGGCTTCACTAAGTTAAGCATAAAATAAAAAAAAAAAATTTACTTGATATGTAATAAAAATAGAGGAGAAGAAATTACTATAAATAAATTTTTCTAATAGAAAAATATATTTGGTTGATAAATTTTTTATATATAGATTTATCTCTCTTGTATGTAATTTATTTAAAAGGAAAAATTTGAAGTAATGAAAAATAATATTTTAAAAAAAAATATTAGATAATAAGTTATTCACAAAAAATTTGAATATTAAGAGTTTAATTAAGTAAAAAATTTTAATCAGGAATAACGTAAAAAAATTCAAACCCGTTGATTTGTCGTTATTATTATTATTATTATTATTATTTTTTTTTTTGAGTTTTTATGAATAATTTATTTTTATTTTTATTTTTATTTTAAAATTTTTAAATATGAAATTATATTAAATTTTTCGTTTTTGCTACCAAAGTGGAAGTAATACTAAAATCTCCGTTTTGATATCAGCCTCTATTTTGTCACTAAATAAATATCTGACTGAATTCCTTTCTCATCTGCGCTAGGGTTTTCTGTAGAGAGAGAGAGAGAGAGAGAGAGAGAGAGACGTCTCTTCGACTATGGCGACTGAAGCACTCCCAGCGGAGGTACAGAGCTTCTTCAACAAACTCGAAACCCGAAAAAACCTAATAACGACATGCACGGACTTCTACCAAACCCTAACAAACCACTTCACCTCTCTTCAACAATCCCTCTCCGAAAAATCAAGTTCTCTCTCTTCTAAAATCGAATCCTTCGAATCCAAAACCCAAGAAACCCTAAAAACCCTTAGTGATCGCGAGAATTCGATCCCTGAACGCGAAATCACCGAATCCAATCGCGTGAACGATCTCAAAACCGAAGCAATTTCGCTTCTGGAGAATGAATTTGATCAAAATTCAGGATTTCCTGAAATGGTGAAGTATTACTGTAAAACAATGAACGTTAGTCAGCTGATTAAGTTTCTGCTCGTGAAAAGGAAGGACGTGAACACTTTGAGAGGCGAAATCGTTACAGCGATGAATGAATGTGTTGATTCTGTCTGGTTAATTGTGGATGCAGTGGAGGATTATGTATTAGCTAAGGAAATGAAAGTTGGGGTTGCGGATAAGAGATGGGCATGTGGGGTTTTAGTGCAGGCAGTGTTTCCTGTGGAGGAAGGAAGAATTAGGGTTTCAACTAGTTTGAGAGAGAGAATGGGGAATCTGGTTGAGAAATGGAAGGGGGCTATGGAAGTAGGAGAAGGTGGGGTTAATGGGATTGGTGCCTCCGAGGCCATAATGTTTTTGCAGGTGGTTGTCGGGTTTGGATTGAAGGAGAAGTTTGAGGATGAGTTTCTGAGGAAATTGATTTTGATGTTTCCATCACGGAGAGAAATGCCGAAGCTTGCTGTCAATTTAGTGTTTGGAGACAAAATTGGAGGCAAGTTGACATACTATTCAATTTGGTCCTTCGTTCATTAATAATGCTTTAAGCTCATGAAAGAACTTATATGTGATTGACCCTTTTGTTGTGACGAATGATTCTATGAACTTGATGATACTTGTTATTTTTTTGTTAGTTTGTGGGTTGTAGGAAGAATGCATTTAGTGATGCGATCTAAATTTGCTTATTCCTAGATAATGCTTGAAAATCATGAAAGGTATAAATCTGACTTTACTTATTTGATTAGTAAAGTTAGTTGAAAAATTTTACATGATTTCTATAACTATAGGAGATGGGCTATTTGCAGATGAGTTAGTTTTCTGGACTACTTATTATTTTGATGTAAACTTGTTAACAATGAATCTTAGGTGTTTGTTTCACCAATTAGATTATGTTATTTGATCTTGAAGTATGCTTGAAACCCATGAATGAACTTATGTGTTTGATTCTCTGTTTTCTTGTGCACTATGGTTCTATGAACTTGTTATGAAGATTGTCACTTTTTGGGTGTGGTAAGGTTCGATGGTGAAATCTGAGAGGATTGGTTCTTTTCATTGATTGTTTTGTTGTGAACTGGAATGAAGTAAGCTTCGTGGGATTTATTCCAGTGGTGAAAAGGATCACATTTAATCATGTTAAAGAGATAAATTTCATGACGATATGACTTCCAAGGCATAATGCACTGTTTTGTACTATTCTCATATTAGATTAATCAACCGCTATTGAAATGCATGACTGAGCCTGGTGGTATTGTAAGTCATTTAACACCATTGTTTTCTTCATATCAAATGATTATGCACCTAATGCTGAATGAAGAGTTTTTTTTTTTTTTTGGGTATTTCTTTCTTTGTTTTATGTGATTGGATGCCAGAGCTACTATGGCCCTTTCTTTCTTTTCTTCTTTCCTTTCTTTCTTTTCTTCTTTCCTGTACAAGCGATCATCATCCTCTTATTTGTGACTGAATTGCTACCCTTTTCTCTTAAGGGGAACATCCTTGCATAAATCTGTAGCCAATAAAGATTACTTTTTCCTTGGGGGGTTCTTGCTAAGAGATTGATGTAGATTTGAGCTTAGAATAAGTAAGCAATATTTAATAAATGGAACACTGTCATATTATAAGTAACATACTTTAAAAGCTATGAAGAATGTATCTAGTCTAAATTGGAGAGAAGTGAATTTCTGCATTTATTATCTGGGTGTGCTCCGCACCATAGAAGTGAGACATTGAGGTGTTGTTCATTTTGTTTCTTGGTGATTAATTATTAAGTCTGTGTCTTATGTCACCATAGAACTGATTTATCTGTTAATTTTGCTGATTGTCAGTATTTGTGCATTCATTATATGTGTAAACAACAATAGGCATCAACTTTAATACGAAGTAGAACTCATGAAACTGATTGATCTGACATTGTCCCTGATGCTTATTTGTGCCACTAAATTTTATTTATGCACTCTCCATCTTAGAATTTATGTTCAAAATCATCATAAAAGAGCTTTGCTTCTTGACAGATATAATTGATGAGCTGGTAAAGGGTGGCAAAGAGATTGATGCTGTGTATTTTGCTTCTGAATCTGGTATGACTGAGAGGTTTCAGCCAGTTGCCCTGATCAAGTCGTATCTTAAGAACTCCAGGAAAAATGCAAATACTATATTAAATAATGGCAAATTCAGTTCTGCTGCAACGGTATGCTCTCTCTTTTTCTCTCTCTTCATATTAAGTGTTGTTTGACTTTTGAGTCTTGTGTGTTGCAGAGGGAAGGGAAGGGATCTATAAATTTTATTGTAGTGACGTCCCTGTGTCCTTGTCAACTGGAGATGACCTTGTTCTTTGATCATTTCTTACATGTTTCTTAAAATATGCACACGTGTGTTCCCATAGTGTGTCTTATCTATCTTAGTATGCAAAGCAAAAGTTTGGTACTTGGTAGAACTGCCAAAAGAGGATTGATGATATACATCTAATAATTTTCTTTCAAGGACTTCGACCATAAATGCATTTTTTCACATTTCCTGGAAGCAGAAAATCTATGGTTTCACCAATGGTGATGCTTACTTTAATTACTCCCCATTTTATTCATCCAAGTTATTGATTTTTCAGGAGGAGGCCAATGCATTGGAGTTGAATTCAATTAAAGCAATTATAAAGTGTGTTGAAGACCATAAACTTGAAGCAGACTTCTCACTTGACACACTAAAGAGGCGAGTACCCCAACTGGAGAAAGCCAGGGCAGATAGAAAGAAGAGTGCAGCGTCCTCAAGTAGGCCCTCAAACAAACGGCCACATGATAATCGTAACAGGGGCAGGGGCAGAGACAGAGGGGGAGGAAGGGTTGGTGGTCCACCGCCATTCCGTCCTGCTAAGGCTGGCCGGTTCTCTAATGTCCCCCCATCCTTTGGTCAGAGAAACCTTCCCCAGCCACATCAACCCCCAGCTGGTAGATATTCAGCACCATACAACTACCCAAGCCAAAGTGCATATGAAGGTCCAGGTGCCGCCTATGGCTCTGGATATACTGGGAATTATGCACAAAGTCCTGCAGCACCTTCGCAGCAGTTCCCGCCTTACGGTTCTCAAGATGTTGGATCTGCCGGAGTCCGAGGTGGTGGATCCTATAGTGGGCAGCAGTCAAATTATGGTGGTTATGATTACAATGGTGCTGCTCCACCTGCATACATGCCATCCTACCCACAGTAGCTGACTGCCATGTGAGCTATCTTTGTTTTTTTCATTGTAGGAGGTGATCTAGTAACATGGTCTAGTTTCTATTGTGTAATCAACATTGACGGCAATGTAGTTTCTTTTTAATGGGAATTTTGTTTTGTACCCCCATGTGCATCTTCGCAATTCTTTAGAGCATGCCAATGGAAGACGGTACAACACAATAGAATTACCAGTTATCTCCGCAAGAACGAATTCCATCCTCGAACTTGGATAACCTGGTTGGATCTCTTACACGAACACCTGTCCATGGCCTCTAGCGGATTCTCTCGGTGTGCAGTCAAGGAGGTGTTCATGGCCTCTCGGTGTGCAGTCAAGGATCAGTCGATCAGATAGGCCACATTATCACATTCTTCTCCTAAATTTATGTGACAACTTCCGATCCAAGTTTCATAGAAGCACCAGCGAACCTGCAATACTAGTCGGAAGGTATCATAGAAGCGCGTGTTTCCTTTCCCTGCTCAGATCGCCCCAAGATTTCTGCAAACTCACCGGGCATTGCGCCTTGAGCCTGCATTCGAGGAAATAAGACTAGTGATTCATCGTCATCTCCATTAGTACATTCGGCTATCATCACATTCCAAGTTATAAGACTCCTAATGGGCATGCCATCAAGCTTTCTTATGGCTTCCATTCTTATTGCAACTCGCATATGATCATCGAATTGCCCACCAACAATCCGAATCCATACTCTCACTGGGCTTAATCTTCCAAGGACTAATTCTACTGAAGAGAGACAATGAAGGCCTGGCATTACTCTATTCGGTTACTAATTCATTGGCTTATCCTTTCACTCATCACGAATGAAAGTCATGACTTACAGACACAGGGAAAGTAATATTCAGATACGATTTAGGTTGTATATATTATGGCAATAACAACCAAAAGCCCTCAATTTTCCAAAATAGTGCAACTGCTTGAACTGGGAAGGTCTTCTGACCAAAACTCAGAAATCATTGGTAGAGAGGAATTCTTAGAATAGCCTTCAAATGAAATAGCATGGCAAATGTTACACTTGACTAGTTCCTGTGCATAAACGTAACACTTTTTTTTTTAATACTATATCAATCTATTCGAAATTATATTCCGATTAATCTAATTCGAACGCTTATCGGGCCATTTTAGGAGGCAACTTTGAGGCTTGATTAAAAAATTTAGCATTTTTACCTATTAGATCGACCGTTCATCAGCAAACACGACACTTCTTGGGAAGGATTGTGCTCATTTTTTAAGGGTCTAACTCTGAGTAATGATTCTCATAGACATGTTCCAATTCAGCTTCAAAAATAACAATAAAAAAATTTTAAAAAGCACTACACCGAAAATAATTTCAAAGATGGCCTAGTTTGTCGCGTCCTGAAGATACGACATGGCTTATCGTATCTTGAAGACATGCATACCCCTCTGCTATCTGAGCGAGCTTGCAAGCTTCCAGATTTGAATTTCGCCATCACCAGCACCAAAGCTAGGACCGAACCCGGGGGTGGATGCGTGAGTCTTCATTTTCTTCATTGACTCACTACCCTGGTTTCATTTTGAAATTAGGGTTTTATTTTCTTCATGGCCTCAACCAACTGTAGAGCCCCATCTTCAATTCCCAAGTTGAATCCCAAACTGTATGCATTGGAATCGATAGAAAATTTTCTTCATTGGACTATATGCATTTTCTTCATCCCCATTTGTGGAGGGTTGAAAATTTCCGAGCAGTCTTCAAGTCCGTCGGTGATAGATATCTTGCATGTTGAAGTCACGACATGCCTATGTTACAATTTCAAGACGCGGTAAATCATGTCGAATTTTCAAGATGCGACAAACAAACGTAGGTCATCTTTAGAATTTTTTAGGTGCAATGCTTTTTTAAAAATTTTTATTTCATTTGAAGCTGAATTGAAACATGTCCCATGATTTTCATTCGGTATGATGCGCTATAATTCAATTTTGCATCCTTGGAAGTTCAATCATATCTAAGATAGAAGATAATTCAAAAAGAACTTTAATTATTCATTTTCACCCAAAAAAAAAACCTTTTGAAAATATTTTTTCTTAAAAAAAATGTTTTTTGGTGTTTGGCTATTAGATTTTCGGTCAATGGAAAAAATCTCCCACTCAATAAAGAAACCAAGCCAAATTCATAAAAATAAATTAAAATTTCAAAAAGTTATTTGACATATAGAAATTGTAATAAAAAAAAGGAATCAATTAACTAGATATGATAATATTTGATATTTTACCCAAACATTAAACAAATATATATTCTTGAAAAAAAATTACCTTATTTTTTTTTAAGATGATTTTGGAAAAATTACCCAAAAAATCACCGAAATTACCAATTTACTGCCATGAGAAGCTCTCTCTCTCTCTCTCTCTCTTCTCCCTTCCTTCCCGATCTCAATCAATCTCTATTCCGTTTTTCCCCCTCTCTCTTGATGAATTTTGATTGTTCTCTCTTCTTCTGTCTCCCTTTTTGCTGAAAGAAAATAGGGAGAATTGATGGAAAACGAGGAGAGAAAATCCATTGGTGATGCAGAAAGATAAAGAGGGTAAATGGGTGGTCAAAACATGAAAAAAAGAGATTAAATAAATAAAAAATGATGAAATTTAAATGAGATTGAACATGGAGAAGTAAGAAAATTTAATTCTATGCGTAGATAATTTTGTAGATAATTTTGGATATTACTCCCTTTTGCAATTTTTGAGAGATGCATTATGTCATCACCAAAAGAAAATGGAGAGAATCGATGAAGAACAAAAAGAGAAAAACCATTGGTGATGACGAGGAAGAAAGATGGCACAGGCGAGTACGGAAAGCAAATTCTAATAAAAATAATACAAATGATCGATTAATATTATTTACACATCGATTTTAATTAATATTATTTATATTTAAAATTAATTAAATATTAAATATTCTAACAATTTTATTCATAATTAAAATTGATCATAATTTGTAAATACTATTGATCGATTATTGAATATTCTATCGATATATGAAAAGTGTTGGTCAGATGTTTTAATAATTTTTTTTTTTTGTGGACATTGTTTTAAGAAATTATTATTATTTTTTTTAATTTTGGGTTATTTTCATGGTTGGCTCGATTGAATAGATCAAAAAATAACGAAATTAAAAAAAGGGAAAATATTATTAAAAGGAACATAAAATAGGCAGCCGTGCTCTGGCAGGACCGCAAATCCAAACCTTACTAGGTTCTTACACGAAGGTGTCCTCCTAAGCAAGCAAAAGAAAAAGGAGAGGTGTTCTGTCTCCCCGCATGTTCATCTTCCTAGGTCAAAAGTAGTTTCTGATTTCCTATGTGGGATCCAATGATCCATGAAAATTGGTCGTATTCCGTTATCAGTCTTCAACTCTGACAACACTTGACCCCATTTTTTTTCCAGGAAAGAAGGACACAATCTTTGGTGAATCAGCCAGTTTTTATTAATAAAACCGGCATAAGTTGTGAGCTAGGAATGGCAATGAAATCTGTGGCCTTAAAAGTGAAGAAATTGGAAGACGGGTTTATTCCCATTCTGCAAAAATGTGAAACCATTCGTGACTTGAAGAAAGCCCATGTCCCCATCATCAAATTTTCCCTCTCGGATAGCAATTTCTTGGTCACAAAAATGGTGGGTATTTGTGACACCAATAAGGACATGGTTTATGCTCATAAACTCTTCAAACAAGTCACTGAGCCCAACATGTACTTGTACAATGCATTGATTAGAGCTTACACACACAACCATTTTTACAAGCTAGCAATTGATGTTTACAAGCAATTACTGAAAGACCCACAAGGCAAAAACCATGTTTTTCCTGATAAATTCACTTCCCCGTCTCTGATTAAGGTCTGTACAGCACTTATGAATCAAGAACTGGGTTTTCAAGTTCATGCGCAAGTTTGTAAATTTGGTCCGAAATTAAGCTTTGCGACAGGAAATTTGCTTTTGCATATGTATTCAAAGTTTGATGACTTGAAAAGTGTTTGTAAGGTGTTTGAAGAAATGACTGAGAGAGATGTGTTTTCTTGGAATTGTCTTATTTCTGGGCACGCTAGACTGGGACAGATGAAGAAAGCAAGATTGATTTTTGAGGAAATGCCCGAGAAGACTATCGTCACTTGGACTACAATGATTTCTGGGTATACGAGAATCGAGTGTTATTCAGATGCATTGCATGTCTTTCAGCAAATGCAAGAGGTAGATGGCGTGAAGCCTGATGTTATTAGCATTATTGCCGTTTTGCCTGCTTGTGCTAAGCTAGGTGCTCTTGAGATTGGGAAATGGATTCATATGTATTGTGATAAGAAGGGTTTTTTAGAGCACAGATGTGTTTGTAACGCCTTGATTGAAATGTACGCAAAATGTGGGGAAATCAATCAAGCAATGGACTTGTTTACTCAAATGTCAGCTAAGGATGTGATTTCTTGGAGTACTATGATTGTCGGGCAAGCAAATCATGGCAGAGCCCGCCAGGCAGTTGAGCTATTCCAAGAAATGCAGAAATCAGAAGTAAAGCCAAATGTTATTACTTTTGTTGGCGTGCTATCAGCATGTGCTCATGCAGGTTTCTTGGTAGAGGGCCTAAAGTACTTTGAAAGCATGACAGAAACTTACTGTATCGAACCTGGGATCGAGCATTATAGTTGTTTGGTTGATCTTTTAGGGCGTTGCGGATGCCTGGACCGGGCTCTCCAAGTTATCAACAAGATGCCAATGAAACCAGATGCAACAATTTGGGGCTCTTTATTGAGCTCATGCAGAACTTATGGCAATCTTGAGATTGCAGTTGTTGCCATGGAACACCTGTTAGAGCTTGAACCAGATGATACAGGGAACCTTGTCTTGCTTTCAAACTTGTATGCAGATCTTGGGAAGTGGAATGGTGTGTCAAGGATGAGGAAATTCATAAGAAGCAAAAGAATGAAAAAAACACCAGGGTGCAGTTCGATCGAGGTGAACAATGTTGTGCAAGAATTTCTTTCTGGTGATTATTCGAAATCATTTTCTGAAGCAATTTTTCAGATTCTAGAGCTGATAGCTTCACAGCAGAGCAAAAGCAATGATGAACCTGAAGAAATGCTGGAGGACATGTACATATAATGACCTTCAGGAAGAAGTCTGTCAGTACACCAAATTTAACCATTAGGCAGAAATTTTTATCCCTCTAAAGATCATGCACTTGGGGAAGCTAAGGATGATTTTTGAAGTAAGTTACGACCCTTGAGTGGATGAAGGATTTGCCTGCAACCGCTCCTGCAGAAGAACCAGTGTCCGATGCTCCACAGTTCATGAATTCAACTATTTAAAAGTATCGAGCTACTGTAGTTTTGATTTCCAGAGTTCACACTAACATATGGTTAAAGCTTAGAATCTGGACAACAAAAGAATTCACCCTGCGTCTAATGGCAAGACACTACACTCCCTTAATCAAAATTTCAAGTTCAAGTTTTAGGAATAAAATAACAGGCATCGCAGTCCCTAAATTGGTACACAATTGCTCAAATCAGATTAGTCGGATTTTTAAATACCGGTGGTTAAATATCAAAAAAAAAAAAAAAAAAAAACCTAAAAAATGTTCACTACAAATTTAGTTTTACTTGATTTCTATTTATCAATTCATGTTGATTTCATCACACATCAATGAATTCAATCAGGGACAATTTCCCATTTCCTTTCACTCAACTGGCTACAAAACCGTGCAATTGCAAGAACTTAGAATTTCTACGAGTTCAACTAGAGAGTTGTTTTGAACTCTCCAAATATTTGAACCTTTCAAACTAGCGAAGCTCATGAAAAACTATAGTTTCAAGCTTCCGGCCGAATAGCTGAATATAAGCAAATTTCCAAATATTGAGTTTTCAATATGATTATTCCGCAAATAAAAAATCAAAAAAAAAAAAATTGTTCCAATATGACAATGAAGACTTCACAAACTGAGCTGATTCTTGGTTAAGGTTCTACAAAACTAGATCCATCTTAGGTTGTACTCTAGTCCGTGATCAATTCAGAGGTTGAATTCATGAGAACAGCCATTGAAGGAGGTGAAAAACAAGATCCTTTCCCTATTTATGAACAAATTACAAGTGTCAGAAACATACAAGTAAACTGAGTAAATTGTCATCCAAATGCCAATACATGCACTGCAAGCCTCATGCTGCAATATTTCCTTCTTAGTATGACCAAAAGGAACAACCTGCCTTAAATTTTATGAAATTAAATAAGGCAAAAAATTTGCATTATGTATAAATAATACAAAGCAGCCAAAAAATAAATAAATGAACCATCTAAATTGCTGCTCAGTCTGCCAGTGGATTGAATGCCAAAAGAAGAAAAAATTGTAAAATTATCATACATTTAAATAAGACCATAATTTCGTAGTCATCGCATCAGGAAGAGGCCAGATATCACAACTACAGCATAGACACTGCAATCCATAAGCAGGGAACTAACAATGGCCTGCATTAGAAGGCCCTTTTCTAGAGCATTACCCGCTTGTTCAGCCCAACCATATCCATTGTCTGCTGGAGCTTTACTTGTGACATGGCCATCCTCATGGAAACCTCTTTGTTTCTCAGAGAGTAGCCGTGCAAGCACAATGGTTATGTTGGTCAGCAAAACAAGATACAGTGGCCTGAAGTTGATTATGGTTTTAATTACCTTGCTTCCTAGAATAGGAAACCCCCAATGGGACAAAACAACTAAAAGGGCTACCATTAAGGCACAGTAAACACGGGTATTCTCTGAATCCCTGATTGCATAACTTATTTGTTTTGGGGTAAAAAAATCATTGGTCATGACTGCAGATGGTTGAACAGTGTGAGAAGTAGATATGGATGAGCTTTTAGCTGATGATAAGACTGCAGTTGATTGTGCTTGCTCACTGATTTCTGATGCGGGAGCCACCAGGGCTTCAGCACTTGTTTCATGTTCAGGTAAATATGGATCCAATCTGGTTCCAGCATCATCAGAAATCCCCCTAGATCTGGAGCTAGAGCTGTGCTCTAGCATCAAAGTAGCAGAGGCTTCATTCTCATCCTTAAGAGAAACTGTAACATCAATCGGACCAGGAAGCAAGAAGTAACAGTTGGAGCTAATCACTGAAACAGGTTTGTTATGATTTAAAGAACCAAAACAGTAACCATGATATTTATCATGTCAAGAACAAATCTATCATGACATGGATCGTGAAGTGATTTCAGGCATAATAATGAAAATTCAACAACTCAACCCTCTTGATATTATCCCCCACTTCATTGAGAGAGCATCATTTAGACAAGCCCATTTCAACTGCCTTGCACTAATTTCCTTTCTTTACATTCTCTATATACTTTTATGTACCACCACATTTTCATAGCACAACAAACAATTGATGATGGTCATGTATTGTAACTCTACAAGATTCTTGACTTCTTCACATGAGCCACAATAAAATTAACTTAATGTACAAAACTATCAAAGCATTTTCCAACCTCTAAGAAAGGTGTTTTTCTGGCTACATGTTGCAGCATGCATCCCTACCTAAGGAATAAGGATGGGTATACTCCACAACACTATGCTCACTGTCTGAACTCTTAATATAGTTTAACAAGGAGTAATACTAATTACAACTTCAATAGTATTTTGATAGAGGATTTCTTCCCCCTATAGCTTATAAAGAAGGTTGTATTTGGTACGAGGAAAAAAGGATGGAGGGGCATAGTTTTGAAAACTAACAGTAAGTATGTTAAGTTTGACATTCACATGCTCCATGATTTTGCTCCAACAGGGGATGTTATACCATCAAAGAGGGTAATAACTTCCCAAAGGGCTTATATAGGGGAACTTACCACCCCCTTTGAGAAGCATGACATTCTGCCTCCAGTGCACATGTAGCATGTTTAGATAAAATGCTCTATGATTGGTGCCACTTTTCTGGATGTTATCCTCAATGTGTTCCCCATGTACCAAACATAACCCAGGATATAAAAGTTTGGTTTTATATCTAAGTATTCAAAACCACAAATCATCACTAAAAGATCTAATTTTGTTTGGACATTTTATCAATGTCAATATTTGTGAGGTTGGTTGTGGCATAGGTTCGGCATAGGCCTGTTGGGTCATTTTCCCCCTTTGATGGGGGCAAGGGAAACTGGTATTGGGTGGCAAATGAGCTTGCAACAGTGACTACTGGGCCGAGATTGGTAACAGGTGTCGATGATAAGCAGCAGGTATCTGGTCATAGGTTGCAACAACTACAAATGTGGGTAGTAAGAAAACCAAGAGGCTCCCCCAGTGGACCCGTCCCACATGGTCCTTTCCTAATTTTTATGTTATCATATCCACAACACAGCCTCATTAAATTGTGTTATTATGAGTAAGAACCAGGAAAGACTATCCCATGGAATAATTTTGCCACGATCAACTAGATGAGTCCTCATTTCCTTTTCTTTCTTTTTTTTTTGGGGGGGAGGGGGGGTGGAAGGATCTTGATGATCATATTTGTGAAACACATTTTGTACAGAAGATACCAGCCAAATACGATACTCTCTTTCTTTAAGTCTGAAATGAGATTCAAGTTAGATTCTAGGAACAAAGCCATATGTTTGTCCTAAGAGTCTCCATGAGTTGCTTCTCGCAAAATTTATAGGTTTTAGAGGGCAAAAGGACACTCGTTTACTTTGCCAATGCACATTTGTAGCTATTCCTTGCTGTATTTGAAGGAAGCAAAATGCTAGAATTTTTAGAAATAAGACTACTGATTCTTCTCTTCTTCTGGTACAAGGTTGTGTTTTATGATTTTCTGTGAGCCTCCACCTCAAGTGTTTATAAAGAATATAGCCCAGAGGAATTCAAGCGCCAGAGCAGTCCTTGATTAGACTACATATTGTTCTTTTTTTACTCACTTACGAGGATTTATCATCCTTACAATTTTGCATACTCTCTTATTACATCTAAAACAACATTCTCTCTCTCTCTCTCGACAAGTACGGATTTAACCCCAAAAAAATCCCCGGGGAAAACATATTCAACACTCGACCAATGATCAAGTGTTCACAGGTTGGTCGAGTCCACTCGACCAACATGGGTTATTTCCCGAAATTGTTTGCCTCAGCGGTTTTTTTAAGAAATTTTCTTTTTGGGTTAAATCCGTACTTGTCTCCTCTCTCTCTCACACTCTCAACCAGTGGTTTTGGGTTTGCATCGTTGCAACCATCAGTCACATACAATGGACCACAAATCACTCGTGTTCAATGCTTGATAATTGCACTAGAGATTTCGATTACTTAGATACTTTATATACAGATTTGAAGATAGATAGCATCAGATTTCGAAAAATTCTAACCCTAAACAAAATATTCGAAATCCAAAATCAACCCACCCACAAAATCTACCATTCTTCAAACAAATTCATACCCTTTCCTAATTTAATTACCCCAAAAAGGAGGAATGATCATTGAAAAGTAAAATCAGTGCAATTAATTGAAATTGAATACAGAAGAGTAAAAATTGATGAGAGAGAGAGAGAGAGAGAGTAATTCTGACCGTTGATTGGGTCAGGAAGAAGAGATTTTGATTGTGAATCTGATGATGAGATTGTGTCGTTGATGGTATCATCGGACGGAGACGAGGGAGGTAGGTTTTTGATTTGTCCGGTGATTAGTGCCAAGCGATCCGATCCTCTCTCCAAAATACGACGTCGTCTTGCTTCTCTGCCACTAGTTGCCATTGCGGCCACGCTAATGTCTTTGTTAGAGAGAGAGAGAGAGAGAGAGAGAGAGAGAACCTGATTTGGTTAAACACCGCAAGGCCAGCATTCGAATCTAGGCCATTATGCCGTCGTGGGTTATCCTACCTTTTGATTTCCTCATTTAGCCTTCCATGTTCTATATATTTCCAAATTTGCCCTCCCATGAAACTTTAAAAATAAAATTTCATACATTGATTTAATTAATTAATTAATTTATTTATACTCTCTTTTTCCTCCCTCCTATATTAGTCTTTCACACAATCAACCTTAAAATTTAAAACTAAAACTCAATTTATTATTATATAAAAAGGAATGCCAGACATTGAATTCGGACCCTTGCCCTCCCTTGAGGCCAGAACTTGACGTGGGTGCTTCAAGGTGTTTTTAATTTTTATTTTTCTCATATAAAAGGTTGCTTTATTATTACTTTTAATATAAATTATTATTATTATTATTTCTTATTAAAAAGACAATTAAGATTTTTCAATGAAAATTATTAATTCATTAAAATCAATCTTACAACAAAGTACAAAAAATGCAAGAATATTTTTTTAATATATTACATTTAAAATGCTCCACTTTTACTATTTTAACTCTATTTAATGTTATAAAATATAAAAAAATAACAAACTTGCAATATTCGAATTGCATACCAATCTTTTGTTCCTTTCCTTCCTGCAACAGGGCAAATCCACACATGAACACATCATAATTAAAACTCAACTCCCATGGAGAAGCAGAATCAATTACAGGTAATGACTACTATTGCATCCAATTCCAATGTTGATTGTTCTTCACCTGAGTACATATTAGAGACTATCTTGCAGTAAGAAATAGGAATTCTTGGAAGCCGCACTGCAAAAAACTATGGAGTGTTCTTGGCTCCAGAAACAAAAATTAGAACCTCCAAGAAACAAAGGACCAACCTTTACAAAAACAAGGGCATGTGGCCCTTGTCTTCAGCAAAATACAAGGACAATCTGCTATAGGTTATGCCACATCCAGTCGTTGAGAAATCTATTTTCTTCTGAGGACATCTTGATTTCACTGTCCTCTACCCGAGCAGCTTTCATACAGGGAGTATCGTCTCCCAAACTCCCACCTGAATCTTTGGATGCAACTTCATCATTGGAATCAGAACAACCAGAGGATCCATGGCAGTGTTTCTAGTTGGTCTTTGCCTTTATTTTTGGTACCCAGCTTGATGCTTTCCACAGTAGGCGCAGCATTTCTTGCAAGCCTGTTCCTCCCTCGCACACCAAAATTTTGAAGGTTTTTGTTTCTAAGATCGTCATTCTCCTTATCAGACTCACCCAAGTCATGACCATCTTCATCAGAATTATTATCTGTTTCACCATCATAATCATCATCGGTATCTTCATCATTAGCACCACTTTCTTGAGCCTTGTCAGCTTGGAAATCATCTTCAACTGAGTCCCATTTCCTTTGAGAACTCTCTGACGGGTGGATATCTACATCTGAGCCCTCATAACCAGCACTATCACTTCTTTCTCTATGCCTGACATTCTTTTGGTCACCCTTGTGATCGCTGGGCTTTCCATTACTGCAAAACAAAACTAGTAGAAATAAATATTCTGAACACTTAAGTGTCTGAAAGTAAAAGAATTGGAAAATAAATGCAACATCAGGTCCGCCTAAACATTTCAGGATGGCAAAATATAGTGCTTTGCTATGGTAGTAAAGATTATAGCAAAGAAGTCACTAGAAAAGTCAAGAGAATTAGTGCGCAGTCACCAACAGATTATGGACACAATCAGAAACAATCACTGCTCTATTCTACTTATGCGGAACTTCTAGAGAAGGTATCATACTCACTCTGTATCTTGTATTGCCTCGTCAATAGCCTTGTCATAGTCTTCTGCATTGGTTTCAGAATAATGATTAGCTCAGTCAAAGCAGAAAGGAGAGCCAATATCAAACCAAATCACTCAAAAGCTAAATAATTATCCAAACCAGCAGAAGTTAATGAAAAGGAGTTTCCACGCCAGATCCATTGGCTGTTTCAGTTTAAAAACCTACAGAAGAGTGAAAATTATGGAGAACGATTGACAATTATCCACCATCCTGTTCCTAATTTTAAATCATCCAACAAGCACATAACAGCAATCTAGGTTTTTTCAGTTTTTTCTCCTCAAAAATATAGATATAATTATATATATTAAAAGTTACCATGGGATATTAAAGTGCAGGTAAATAAGATGGGCCATGAGGATGAGATTCGTTTAGCCACCTTGAACATAGGATCTTTGATCGGAAAGTTAGGAGAGAGAGAAAATAATGAATATAAGAAAAATTAGTAACATATGTCTCCAAAAAACTAAGTGAGTGGGAAAGAAGGTTAAAATAATTGAGTTTAATGATCATAAGTTATGGTACACAGATAATGATAGAATTAAGAATGAAATAGGAATAATTATGCATAAAGATCTAATAAAGGATGTAGTAGAGATAAGAAAGAAGGATGATATAATTATACTCGTCAAGATAATAAATGAAGAAAACGTTGTTAATATAGTTAGTGTATATACGTTCCAAATAGGGTGTAGATGTAATTAGTAAAAAACAATTTTGAAAAAATTTAAATGAATTTATACAAACTATACCGAGTGGAAAGAAGTTATTTATTGGAGGAGACCTAAATGGACATATAGGAAAGAAAAATGAGGGATTCAAAATCGTACATGAAAATCTCTGCTTTGGATATAGGAATGAGGCGAGAAGTACCATTTTAGAATTTACTGTAACATTTGATTTGGCATTCGTAAACATCTTATTCAAGAAAAAAGAGTTGCACATTGTTATATATAGAAATGTATCGAATATTAGTCAGATAGATTTCTTTTTTTATTAAAAGAAGTGATAAGATAACCTACAAGGACTATAAGGTTATATCGAGGTAGAGTGTAGTGACTCAATATAAACTTTTAGTTTTAGACGTATGTGTGCCTAAAAGACAAAAATAGTGTTGACCATCTGTCGAGTCACGAATTAAGTGGTGGAACTTAAATAACGAATTTTAGGGATAAAATAATTTGAGTAATAAATTGGTCTGCTAATAATGATCCAGAAATAATATGAAAATAGATATTTAATAATATTAAGAGTATAGGCAAGGAGATTGGAGGAGTATCTAAGGGAAGGGTTTCAACAGGCAAGAGTCATGGTGGTGGTGAAACGAAAAAATACAAACTATTATCCGAATAAAAAAAAGAGTACTATAAAAACCTTAAAATGATCATAGTAGCAAGGTATATGCAAAGTACAAAAATGCAAAAAGATGTGAAAAAATTTATCTACGAATCAAAGAGTAAAGTGTATAACAAATTATACAAGAAACTGAAAACGAGAAACGAAGAAAGAGAGATCTACAGAATTGTCAAATTAAGGGAGAAGAAGAGAAAAGATATAAATGGGGTTATATGTGTTAATAGTAAAACCAATAGTATATTTGTAAGGAATAAAGGCATACGAAAGCGTTAGAGGGAATATTTTGATAATCTGTTTAACATAGAGAATACAATAGATATAGGAAATATCATGATACCTGTAAAAGAGATAAATAGAGATTTCAAACATAAAATTCGATCTTCTGAAATAAATGAGACTCTAAAGAGAATGAAGAACAACAAAACTATAGAACTTGATGGCATTCTAATTGAGGTGTTAGGCAAATTCAGCATAGTAATATTAATAACTCTTTTCAACAAAATTTAGCAAACAAAGAAAATGTCCCAAATATGGAGAGATAGTACATTTGTTCTATAATATAAGAATAAAGGGAGAACACAAAATTGTTTCAACTACAAATGAATTAAACTCATGAGTATACGATGAAATTATGGGAGAGAATGATAAAATATAGATTGAAACTGGAGATAAGTATAACAAATTTAGATTCATGTCAATACGATTTACCATCGAAACAATTCACTTGTTAAGACAGTCGATAAAGGTAGAAAAGAAATCTACATATGGTATTCATAGATCTAGAAAAAACGTATGATAAGATTCCCAATGACATTGTGGTGAGGAACTGATGAAGAAAATGATTTCTTTAAAATATATTAATTTTATTAGAAATATGTATGAAGGAATTGTGACCAACGTAAGAACTTGCAGAGGCCTGAGCGCTATCTTCCATATTAACATTGGATTCCATCAAGATTCGGCATTAAGTCCCATATTTTGTAATAGTAATAGATGAAATAATAAAAAATATTCAAAATAAAATACCATGATGTATACTTTTTGTAAATGATATAGTATTGGTCGATAAAATTAGAGAGAGTATTAGTACTAAATTAGAGTTATAAAGAATCAAATTAGAGTCTAGAGGATTTAAATTGGGTAAATCCAAAATTAAATATATGAAATATAAATTTAGTGACAATCATTAAGATAATGAGAAAACAATTAGGTTAGAGGAAAAAGAAATATCAAAAAGTGAATGATTTAGATATCTTGATTCTATCATTTAGAATAATGACAATATAGATAGGGATGAGAACAATAAAATTAAAGTGGGTTGAATGAAATGGAAAAAGACATTCGGAGTTCTCTGCAATCGCACGATACCATTACATCTAAATGAAAAATTCTATAGAATCACAATAAGACCTATGCTATTATATGATACTGATTGTTGGACCATTAAATTATAACAAGAGGAAAAAATGATTGTAACTGAAATGAGAATATTTAGATGGGTGTGTCACAAAATTAAAAAAGTAATAATTAAAAACGATAAAATACGTAATAAGTTGTGAATTAGTTTAATTATAGATAAAATATGAGAGTACCGTCTAAGAATGTTTAAGTGGACGCTTATATGGTTTTAGATAAGAATGAGTGGCATAGGAGAATCCGTACAAATTAAATCAATATTCTTTTTTTTTTATATATTTGTCTCTCACATAGTCGAACCTAAATTTCTGGGATAGAAAACCTAGATTATTATTATTATAATATTAAAAGTGTGATGCACTTGCAGGGTTGAGAAATGAAATTTCATCAAACCTTCGAAATGCTATTACTTTCCATCACAGATGTTGTCACTTGCATATTTTGGCAACACATCAAAAGTGATATGCTAAAATTGCATGAAGAACTTGATTACATGTTTAGACCTATAACCATATAGAACTCAATCCTCATTGGCATTGTTTCCTTTCATGTCTTTGAACCAGTATAGAAACATCATGCTCAAGGAAATATGAGATTCTGTTTATTTAAGTGGTCTACCAATGGAAACCACATATCAGTAATAACACTAATGTATGAACTGAAGACCCTTTTCGCATATGCAGAAATTAGAAGACTAGCAAGATAAATTTTGCATCCTACCAAATGTGTATCTCACAGGACCCCGATTACGACACAGGCGAGTGGCCCTAAGCGTGTGGTCGTTCAGAAAACCATTAAGAAGCTTCTCTTGCCTCTGTTGTTGCTTCAGAGCTTGATCTTTTTTCTGTTGAAGAGAAAAAGGAAAAAAAAATGTCAAGTGGCAGAATAATCAACAATAAGAGCAAGGAAACAAAGAGAGTGTGGAGATTGGCCATGCCATTATATGGATAATCTGCAATGTCTATCTTATTGTAAATCAGAAAACATGAAAATAAGAAAACCAGGGAGAAAGTACCTTCTGAATTTTCTCAAGTGCAGGAATAACATCAGCTTCAACAATCTTACGGTTGAACCTTTGCTAGATGCATGGTTATCCTGTATTTACCGGCAAGAATATGAAGAAAATTCATTTACCCCAAGTTCATGTGTAAATAAGTGGCCTTGGGCCCCAAGTTCATGCGTAAATAAGTGGCCTTGGGCCCCAAGTTCATGCGTAAATAAGTGGCCTTGGGTTTAGTTTAAGCATCATCAGCTTTTAAGTGAGTTAGTAAAATATATTACGATCCTTTAAAATTTAATTTTGTTATTTCTTTTGTATGATGATCATTTAGGGTTTAAGAATACTTTCTTAAGATATTTGTAATCTTCTTTTTTAGTAAAATTCTGCTCCTTTCTCGTTCGTGGACGTTTCTTAAGATATTTGTAATCTTTTTCTTTAGTAAAATTCTGCTCTTTTCTCGTTTGTGGATCGTTTGTGGACGTAGGTCTATTTGATCGAACCATGTAAATTTTATCTCTTTTTTTATTTAAATTCTGTCATTTTATTTTCTCTATTTATTTAAAATTTATCTTTTGTTATTTGCCTTTTGGATTGTCAAAGAGTCATTTGGTTAACTTTCTATTTATCTTGGGTCGGTCCTAACAAATTAGTATCAGAGTTATTTTAACTATTTGAGAAAATATTTGAACAATTATTTTTTGATAACATGACAATAACGAAAATTGTGGTAAAAAAATTTGACAGAAATGTCAACTTCGGTATGTGACAACTTAAAATAGATGTCATTTTGGTTCAGGATGGAGTTGATTTGGTATTACAGGGAGTAGAGGCTAAACCATCAACTGTGACAAATTCAGAATTTGCTACGATAGATAAAAGGGCAAGATCCGGGATTATTTCGAACCTCTTTGATGAGGTTTTGCAAGAGATAACTATGGAGACTACGACTAAGGTTATATGGAATAAGTTTAAAGTTTTATATATGAAGAAAACAGTTGAGAATAGATTTTATTTGAAACAAAATCTGTATATGCGGCGTATGACAGAAGATACATTTATACTTTCTCATCGTGATAAATTTGATTCTGTTATTATGGATTTGAAGAATATAGATTCGAAAATTGAAGATGAAGATATGACTCTTTTGTTATTGTGTTCTCTTCCCTAATCCTTTAAGTATTTTCGTGATACTATGATTTATGGTAAAAAAATCATTTCGTACCAAGAAATAAAATTCGCATTAAAATCTAAGAATCAAATTGATAGGGATATTACTTAAAAAATTAACAGTGGTCAAGCCGATTGCTTGGTTATTAAGGATAGAACTGATAAAACAGAATTTGAGAATAGTAGATCTAAGCATAAAATTTTGGTGTGCAATTGTTGTCACAAATTAAGACACATTAACTCTAATTGTTTTAAGTTGAAAAATAAGCAAAAAAAAAAATTAGTGAGAAAAATACTACGATTGTCAAAACTAGTGTTGTGGTAGAAGAGAAAAATGGAGAAATTTTTTGTATAACTGATGACAGGATAAACTTAAAAAATGAATAGATTTTGGATTCGGTTTATTCTTATCACATGTGTCCTAACAGGGATTTGTTTTCCATTTATAAATCTGTTAATGGTGGAATTACTTTTATGGAAAATGATACTATTTCTAATGTTGTTGTTAGTAAGAATACATTTAGAATTAAAATGCATGATGGTATTATGAGAACACTCACTGATGTTAGACATGTTTCTAATTTAAAGAAAAATCTCATCTCTTTAGGCACCTTAGAGAATTTTGGGTACAGATACCCAGCTGAAGATGAAGTTATGAATATATTTTATGGTACTCTTATTGTTATGAAAGTTTACAGGTTTGGTAAATTGTATTTTCTGCAATGATCTACTATTATTGATTTAGTTGCAACCTCATCATCAGTGTTTGATTCTGACATTTGTTCAAATTTGTGAAAATCATCTCATGTTCAGTTTAAGAAAGGTATCAAGTATTTGTTGACCTTCATTTATGGTTATTTGAGAAACATGTTTGACAGTTTTGTTTTCTTCCGAAAATTAAGTGATGAGTCATCTGTTTATTTGCTGTTTTATGTTGATAACATGCTTGTTGTTGTAAAGAAATTGTCAGAAATATTCACTTTGAAGTTGCAGTTAAGCAATGAATTTGGTATTCAAAATTTGTGAGCAATTAAGAAAATTCTTGACTTGGAAATTAAAGGAGATCACGGAATTGGAAAATTATTCTTGACCTTGAATAATTATTTGAAAATTTTATCATGAAAAATGTTAAGTTCGTGAATACTTCGTTTGTTAGATTTTTTCGGTTATTTGCTGTTCAGACATTTGAAAAGGAGGATTTAGCACAGATTCCATATTTGAGTGCAGTTGACAATATGATGTATACAATCGTTTGTTCGAATTTAGACGACAATTTTGCAGATTTGTTTATGAAATCTCCTTCAATTTATAAGTTCAAGCAATGTTTGGATTTTTTTTGTTTAGTATCCGCTACTGTTGATTAGCCCACTAGGACTCTTGTGGAGAAAATGGAACAGATTTGTTATTTGATATTTATTAGTGTTGGGATTCGCAAAGGTAAAGATTTGTTAGGTGACTTATTCCCACACCGGGAGCCTCCTTTTTGTATTTCAGTAATCCCACATGGAATATGAAGAGAAGTCATTTACCCCAAGTTTATGTATAAATAAGTGGCCTTGAGTTTAGATTTAAATATCACCAATTTAAGTAAATTAGTAAAATGTGTTACGATTTTTTAAGACCTTATTTTGCTATTTCTTTTGTATGGTGATCATTTGAGGTCTAGGAACACTTTTCTAAGACATTTGTAATTTTATTCTTTAGTTAAATTCTGCTCCACCCTCACCCGTGGACATAGATCTATTTAACCGAATCACGTAAATTTTATCTCTTTTCTTTATTTAAATTCTATCATTTTATTTTCCTTATTTATTTAAATTTTATCTTTTGTTATTTGTCTTTTGAGTTGTCAAAAAAGTACTTTAATTAACTTTTTATTTGTCCTGAGTCGGTCCTAACAAAAACTTACTGCAATCGTAATAAATTCCTCAAGATTAGTTGCGAGAGTTTCCCAATTGAAACTGATAATTGGTGGAACGGCACTCCCTTTGCTCCTCCTTTTGGGAGTGGATTCATAACTTTTTACTTCCTTGTATAATCTATGACCAGTAATTGGATTTCCATCATACCAAGCACGCGCGCGCCCACACACAAAAAGGAAAAAGAAAAGTCACTAATGACATTTTGCTATTTGTACCTTTAATAATGCAACACATTCCCAACTTACCAATTCATGATTCCATTTCCATCTCCCGCCGGCTTATCTTTTCGAAAAGAACCAATTTGACCTCCAGTTTTCATAGTGTCGTTGATATAAGCCACAATATCCTCTTGCTGTGAATCAAGGAAAGAGGGGCTAGCTTGAGGAACAAAAACACAAAGAACAGATACAAGCCACGTTCATGTATCTACATAGAGCTACATCTGCATATGCTATGACAGATATGATTGTGATACATAAAAGCTTTGTTGTTCAGCGATGCTATCTTATTGCTGGGCTAAATATTTACCTAAAGTAAGAAAATTTCAACTTAGTCCCATGCATTAGTAGGTTTGCATGAGTAACCAAAAACCTTTTTCATTATCTACTTCGACAAATTTTTATATTTAGTAATTTTTTTAATACAAATATATGGCACATTTTATTTACAATTCCAATCCAAATACTTTTCTTGGAAACATTTGTGTTCTCTTTAATGGTTTTTTGACATTTGGAATTAGTGATTGTAACCATAGGGCTCGTGAATAAGTAATTAATAACTTATTGGCACCTATAGATCTGATTACCAAGGCAAAAGTACCAAGGCAAAATTCTCTAAGGCAGCCCAGTGTATGAGGCCCCACCTTTTGCGAGGTCTAAGAAGGGTGTAAATAGCCCAAGCCTGCAGCAGAGAAACTATTTTCCTGTTTTGAGACCATGACCTCTGAGCCACAAAAGAAAAACCTTCATGCTCCGGTCCACGAAACTAGCACAAAAGCTTTTTTATTGCATCCCTCCATGTTGTGTATTTTGTCAAGTTGTATAAAAGCAAATGACCTATTTACAAATTTTAGTTCAAATGTGGATATTAGAGACCACTTAGTAACATACCCGTTTATCTAATTTGAGTTTAATAGTGTTCAAAGTGAAAAATCTTAGTACATAGAAGTATAAGTTCCTTTCAGAAACTAGACTAAATTGATGCATTGTACCAAGGACACCCAAAATAATAAATAAATAAATAAAGGGAGATCCCTCCTAAATTTTCACATGTCATCCCATTGAAAATTTATAAATCTCTGAAGTTTTCTGCATCAATATTGTTTCAAGCAAATTGTAAGCTAGTGAAGCTAGCAACAATGGATCCACTGTACATTGTTATGAAAGAACACAGGCTATCAAAAGGTCCCTGATCTCTAACAAACCAAAGGCTAGCGATAGCAAATAAATAAAGCAAACAAACTAGGTATACAACAGCATCACAAATAATTTGTCCAAAAAAGTTTGTGCTCTGAAAGCATGCATCACACAAGTAATATCGATAGGAGAAACAAGAAGGTAGACAGAACCTACTTAAAATAAATTTAAAAAAATAAATAAATAAATAAGAGTGTTATATAAAGATAAAATGTTAGCAAGTGCGCATCTCCAAAACAGTGCATGCAGTTCAACCCAAAAGTAGGGAAACAGAGACAAGAAAAGATGTTCTTTACTTACATCAGCTCGGAATTCACCAAGTGCTTTTAGAAGTAGTAGACGAGTTCTTGGATTAAGTTGTTTGTATCTGCCTATCACCTCTCTGAGAAAAAAAATAAAAATATTATATATATATATATATATTACAGCTAAATTCAATATGGTTACATCCTTCAAAAAGCCCAGAGGGGCAACGAAAACACAAAAAGCAACGTTAAGTTATAGATTTGATACCCTTTAGCTGCAGCTAGATGAAGCTCCCCTTCAGCAACCTGCACCAAAATTGTATCATCAGGGAATGCATACTTCTTATGTAGTGGATAATCTAGAGCAGTGAGACTTATTATAACCTACCCATGGCCACCATGTTGCAAGTTTCTTACACAGAACTGTAACCCATGCATCAGGAGTATTCAAACTTTTATTTACAGGGGGTATACCCTAAGAAGCATTTAGGTCATCAGTCAAACAATCAATTACAAGAATTGGCCAATTGAACAAAGGTATATCAGACGATGAAAAATCAAACATAAATATAAAGGAGCATACATAGTGAACTAAGGTGTTGTAAATTTTTGATTGCGCAGCAATTGACATGCGCAGGTAATAAATAGGACCTAACAATCCCCCACCAAACCCCAGAAGAAATCCACTTGAACTTGTGGGGTAAATATAAAAGAATATGTGTGTGTGTGTGTGTGTGTCTGAGTTTATGCATTTTTGACAAAACTAAATTACTTAAGAGACTTTCGGACTTCATAGATTTATCTGATTCTCGAACACATTTCTGGACCAACAGTCATTTTGTTACATCCCCCCACAAAAGTGAATCCCGCCAAGATCATGAAATTTAAGTTACTATAGGCCAACCCTCCCAAAAAAAAATGCAGGCACAAGTAAGGAAGTGATGGAAAGAAGAAGTCCTAAAATTCTAAATGCTACAGGAAATGTCATGCTCTCTTGTACAAATACACGTAATTCAAGTCACTAAGTGGGCCCGATTACAAAAGTGATGCTAGCTATTATGCCATGGAAACCCTAACAACTTGACTATAGACTGAATCCCAGTAAAAACTCAAAACCTTCAAACAATTTCTCAACATGAGATATTTGCCCACCCATTAATATACATCTACAGCCAACAGTAAAAGTAGGTGGGTTGTACTTACAATGCAATGCCAACTTCAAATTTCATCATAATTGACATACAATGGTTGGCAGATGGATGGGAAACAAAAAAATAAATTATGATCAACAAAATATATGGATAACTCCAGCATCATGATTCATAGCCTTTTTGTTCTTCTAAGAGTCTCCAATGGATGAAACCAATCCCCAGGACTTCATATATTGATAAACTCAAAATGAACCCATCAATCTCCTTAATCTCCAATCAACCCTACTAAAGATATCCCCATCTATTTTCTAATCTTAAAAAAAATAATAATAAGTAACAAGAATAAACAATCAATTATGATATATTAACCTAGAAGTATATGTTTTAAAGCAATGTTGGAACGAATATAACAAAGCAACAAAATAAAGATGAAAAACACACTGAGAATGGTTTGGCTTTGAAGCCTATGTCCATGGGCAGAGAGGAGCAAAATCAATTATGAACAAAGAGAGGAAAAACTTGGGGGAGAAGAAACAAATTCTCTCTACCCAAAACCCAGAGAGAGAGAGAGAGAGGCCCCTTTCCACTCAAGAAGTTTAGTAAAGCGTAAACACATTTTCAGGGCACACATAACATGTACAAATGAAACCGCATTAAAGCTCATTCAACAAAAAAGGATCCATCCATTTCAATTTAAATAAGAAAAAAATCATCAGGGAAAGACAAAAACACTCAATCCAAGTATAAAGTGGCAATGTGTAAACCTTCAAGAGCATAATGTACAATTCAGAAAGCGAATTGTTCGGCATAATTAGACCAGCCTCAATCTCTTCAGCAGAAATCTTCAACCCATTTTTCCTAACCGGCTCAAAAACCAGTAATCAGGTCCAAATAATCAAACCCATACAGATCAACCAGCGAAAACACAAGCCCATCAATCCAAAAACTACAAACAGACCAAAAAGAAAAAGAAAAATAAATTAAAAAACCCAAAAACTCTTACGTTCAAGAAGTTAATGACGGACGGAAGTTCCCATCTCTGACGAAGTTGAAGCCTCGCAGACTCAAAATCCAACTCATTGGGGTCGTCAAATTTTTCGTTCTTGGCAACCCCGTCAGGTTCTTTGTCGATTTCGATGACTGCTTCCTTCCCTCTCCAGCGAGTCTCCGCCATTTTGGGGAGAGACAGAGAGAGAGAGAAGTGAGATTGAAAAGGGTCAGTAAGTGTTGAGATGGGTTCCCTGGTTCTCCCGCCTAAAATGGTCAATTTGATTTTGTTACCATTATTACAAACTACAGAGGGCGGTTAGGTTGGGTTCCATTTCTCTCACCTTTTTATAGAGATTTTTACGGATTTAACCGATTTAAAAATAAGAAAATTCTTAACTCAAAATATTCACATTTTAAAAACTTAACCAATACTTCACAAATTAATCGAGTATTCAAAACTCAATCAATTTCCACGTAAATAGTATTGATCGAGTTTGAAAAACTCGATCAATATATAAATAATAAATAAATATTATTGATCGAGTATTAAAAATTCGACCAACATATAAATATTGTTAGTCGAATTTTCAAAATTGAACAAACCTAGGACAATTTTAGAATAAGTTTGTTGAAAAGATTATTTTAAGAATCTTTTTTCCTTTTTGAGTCAATTTCACACAAATCTCCCTTTTTATAACCCTCTTCGATGTCCATTTTTTAATTAATCAAGATCGAATAATACAAAAAAAATAAAATAAAAATGGAAAAACTGATTAATTTCTCATATCTCGCCCTTTCCGAGTTGTTCGTAGAAAATTTATATAAACACTTATTTTCTCTTACTTTTGCTCCATTTACCCCAAAATAATACAATTGGACAATTAAAAAAAAAGTTGTATAATATAAAAATTCCCTACATCTTTGTAAATATTAATATTCATAGATTAGATTTTGTGATCATTGAATACCTATCTCGCCATTTTTTGAAATGAAAATGACCGATAAAAATTATCGATCCAACATCCACCATTTAATAAAAAAAAAAAAAACCCGACACCATTTCACATAAAACAATATATTCATATATAGTTAATTTAATTTTATATATAATAAGTTGGTAAGATGATAAAACCCATCAATCATCAATTTAATAAATATCAATATTACATGATATATTTTAATAATATTTTTTCATTATTAATTTCAGTGCAAGCTCTAAAATGGTAACTCGTCTTTGATTGTTTTCATGCCCCTCCAAGGGAAGGGAAACATTACAAATTTAACTATGGATAGTATTATAATTTTATTTTATTTTTTTACTTATAATATGTGAAGAAAATCTTATATTAAGATATTTGAAGTTGTTATCATGTCACCAATTCTAGGTTAAACAACTTCCTTTGAAGAAAATTTTCATTTGTCTAACACTTCTTTAGTCTATATAAGTAACAAGAAATCCCTCTTGATAACCTCGCATGAAGCGGTAAATCCCAATAAAAGCTTCAAAGGGTTCTACATCTGCTACTGTGGACTTCAATCATGGAGGTGCAAGATAAGTGCAAAATATACGACGCAAGGGTTTGTTAGTTTTGAAAAATGAAGGGAAAGAGTAATGAATTATCAAAAGAAATGGGTCCTTTCTTTTTTCGTGGTACAAAATGGAAGGTGAAATGAAAGAAAATCCTAACACTCTGTTTATGTATATATATATATATCATCAGTATCTGATAACCATATATTTGATCAAATTTTATTCAAGTCAAGTTAAAATTTTAAGGGATATATCTCTCCTGACAACTGTTTTGACTCGAACCCGAAATCTTTCTTTTACCTCTATTTTTCTTCATTTTGTTCTATAGTCTTTATCCCCTCACGACTCCCTAAATCGAGTTCTTTATTTGATTTTCTTCTCATTCTTCTTGGGTTTTCTATCAAAATAATTTTTTTATTCAAAATTAAAAAATTAAGGTTTTTTTTTTATATATTTCTCAGACTAGAGATGTCGCGCTCACAGAGGGTGACATCCACTGTGCTTTCCTGTACACTTCCAAACAGTAGGGTAATTTAAAAAAAAAAAGTTATGTCGCGAAATACATGTGTTATACCCTCGACACAAATCTATTCGCCCATTCTGCTTGCGCTCTTTTCTCTCTCGTGCTCTCTCTCCTTGCGACATTGCTTGCGCAATTGCAGAGCGCTCCACGCTTTTGCGACAGTCGGCTTCACTCTTGCAACTCAAAGATTCACATATCACAGTCAGAGGTAACACCACAGCGCATTTTCTTCTTCTCTGCTATTCAACTTCTGCATGTCTACATGTCCGCATCTCCTCGTCTCCGGTTCTGAAATGTGCAAGCGAGGTTTGAGTTAGGTCTAGGGTTGGGGTTTTCTTTGGTTCAATTGTTAGCATCTCCATTTGGCACATGAATCTCTATTTGCGAGAAATGGCTGCATGGTTTTCTCTACTCACGCGAGCATGTTAAGGTTAGGGTTAGGGTTTTGCCTATGATGTAATATCAATCAATACAATTTCTTGAGAAATTAGGGTCATGTGATGCTATGATATCTATGCATGTTAGGGTTTTAGCTCTGTGTGTGTGAAAAGTTGGAGTTATGATTAGGGTTAGTGTTAGTGTTAGATTTTTCTATTGTTTGTTCAATGTTGCTCGTGTTGATATGGGCTAAATAATGGAGTGAACTTAATAATTCGTTGCAACAAAATGTTAGGGTTTGAGCTGATGTGCATTCTGAATTTTATGATCTTTATGTTGATGTTCATGATTTATATCAATTATAATCAATGTTATGAATGTTAATCCTGTTTGTCAATCAATATTGATATTCATGCTGATATTTATTTTAATTTTCATGATATTTGAAGAAAAATGATTGATAACCATGTGAGACTTGTACTCTATTGGGGTCAAATTGGAGGTTTTAAAAAAGAGTTTCGGTATAGTGTTGGACCTAAAATAGGTGTTGTAGTTCGTAACAATATTGAATGGGATGAGTTCATTAATGTATTGCATCGTAAAAGTATGATTGATTCTAAACAATTCAAACTGAATGTTTCATGTAAATATCCTTTTTGGTTTGGTAATTTGCTTTCGTATTGTGTATTGCCAGTGAATGATGACTTTTTGAGGGATGTGTTATCTTTGCTTGGATATATCTCGGGTTTATCATCAGTTTAACTTTTTTTAGAGCAAGTACTAATTATAACTACACCTATTGATCCATCTATTCCTATGGTAGAAAATGAGTCAGATGTCACAGATAGTTCATTTGGTGTAGATCCAGGTAGTTCATTTGGAGGAATCGCAAGTAGTTCGTTGGGGGAGAGATAAATTTTGGATTTTTCACTGAAATGTTGACAAATGTGAATATTGCAGATGAATAGTTATAATATGGGGTATTCATTTCCAATGATATTGTCTTGAGTGCTCCTCCTAATTCAGTTATGCCTATGAGAGACGAGTTTGGAGAGCCGAGTTCTAATATACCTTATGGGGGGCAGGAGACAAATCCTGTGAAAACATTTGTTGATAATGAATTAGAGGGTGAAACTAATGATGATAACAATATTGTAGATAAAGAAAATCGGGTGAATGAAGAGGAAGAGGACATACTATTTCTATATGATATGGGGGAAGGGGACACAATGCTTAATGAGTATAATAATTTCAACCCTCTAACATGGGATGATGATCGCACTTCGGAGTTACAAGTTGGGATGATTTTCAATTCCAAAGAGGAGTTCAGCATGTTGTGAAGTGTTTGTCCACGCGGCATCACAGATATTTTAAAGTGCATGAAAATAATCAAAACATATGGTTTGTGAGGTGTTCTTTCTATCATGAAAACAACCGTTTATGACATGTTCAAACAAAATTGAAAATGAAGTTTAATATTTGGGAAATCACAAGATTAAATACAAAACACACATGTTTTCTTCCAATGCCTACCGGGGATCATCGTAATGTAAACTCTAATATAGTGGGTCGTCTTATCAGAAGTCACATTAAACAGAGTATTGACTATAAAGTGTCTGATATAATAGAGGATATGAAGGAGTATGGGGTAGATCTATCGTACAAGAAAGTTTGGCTGAGGCATAAAAAATCTATAGAAATGATGTATGGTAATTGGGAAACTTCATACACATTGTTACCCTAATTTATGACTGCTTTGTAATTGAGCAATCTCAAAACTATCATTGATTGGAGGTTCAATAAAATTTTGGGATCTACTGATAAAGTTTTTAACTCAGTTTTTTGGGTTTTCAAACCATGCATTGATGCATTTAAATATTGTAAGACTGTGATTAGTATTGATGGGACATTTCAATATTGGAGATATATTGAGAAAATTCTTATTGCTATTGGAACCAATTCGGCTAATCGCATTCTTCCTTTAAACTTTGCTATTATCGATGAGAAAAGTATTGTGAATTAGACATGGTTCTTTGAGAATTTGAGAATGTACATCATTGGTGATAGACATGAAAAATGTCTGATATCAGATAAGGCTTCCAAAATTTTACGGGCCATAGAGAGGAATTATAATATTCAACCACCATTTGTGTATCACAGATTCTGTGCGCGGCATGTTAAAGTTAATTTTAGTCAACGGTTTAAAAATAAACCGCTAACTGACTTAATGCATATAGCGGCACAACAAAGACAAATTAGAAAATTTAATATTGTGATGAATCAAATGAAAGAGTTGAGCGAGCTTACTTATAACTGGTTGATAGAGATTCCTCTGGATAAATGGACCTTGTGTTATGATGGGGGACACAGATGGGGGAATATGACCACTAATTGCTCGGAGTCGTTTAATGGTGTGCTAAAGGGTACTAGAAAGTTATCAATCATTGTATGTGTGCAAGCAACAATATATCGTATGGTTCATTTTTTTAACAAAAATCGAGAAACAGCATCCAATGATCTGAAAGAAGGCAATGCATTGCCAAGAAATGTGATCGAGAGATTGGCTAGAGTTGAGCAGAAATCAAAATATCATCGTTTCGAATCATTTAACAGATCTAGAGGGATATAAGAGGTTGTTACTGGTTTTCATGGTGGCAAAGGTGTAAAAAATCATACAATGCTCATGGATGTTCCATCATGTATTTGTGAGAAATATACTATATTCAAGTATCCATGCTCCCACATGTTGAGAGTTTGTGCCAACTTGGGACGTGAGTTTATGTCATTTGTGAATAAATTTCATAAATGTCAATCCATGTTGCTTACTTATGGTGGTAATTTATTCCTTTTCCACACAAAGATTGTTGGCCCCCCCTCATTTTTCCATGTTGGCTAATATTTTAGGTCTTAACAATCAGCTGGGTAGACCACACAGCACGTGAATTCATAACGAAATGGATAGAAGAAAAACTCAACGCTGCAAAGTTTGTGAGAAATACGGGCATAATCGAAATCATTACCCAAACATGGCCCAATTACAAAAGAGAGCAAAGTGAGGTTGATGTAATATAGTTTGTTATTCATGTGTTGTTATATATTGAACTTATCTATGTTGCATGTTGTATGTTGTATTGAACTTACCTGTATTGTATGTTATATCATGACTTGTTATTTATTGAACAAAGCTTCTTTAATTATGACTATTATATATTAACTTACCTATGTTGTATTTCATGGCATATGTTATATGTTGTATTGAACTTATCCCAATTATGGATATGTTGTATGTTATTACAAATTTGACTATTACATATTGAACTTACCTTTGTTGTATTTCATATTTAATATTGGATCATGGGTTGTAGTGATCATAGATATGGATTACTCTCAGATGACATTTTCTCCGGGTCCAGGGGATCCGAGTGTTTTGACCTTATATCTCACACACTGGTCTCAATATATATGGGAGACCGATAGTGATACACCTCTAGAGGTGCGACGGTCAGATTGTGGATTTTGGGCTGCTCGACCACTTTATGTTGAGCTCAGTAGATTTTGTTACGAGTGAGTTTTTACAGGGTATACAGGTGTAGATATATCCAGTATGATCATGCGCTGATTACAGTATTAGTTGGGAGATGGAGACCAGAGACACACACCTTTCACTTACCAGTCGGTGAGGCCACTATTACTTTACAAGACGTTTCAGTCCTTTTTTGGATTGCCTGTAGACAGAGAGGCAGTTATTGGGGTAGATAGGAGTCTTTCGATCACTGAGTGTCATGATTTATGCCGTAGTCTCATGGGTTTCTATCCTAGTCCAGAGGATTTTCACGGTAATCGACTTAAGTTACGAGCAATCACATAATTTCTTGATTTACATCCTCTGGGGCTGCACTCGGATCATACTTTAGTGCACTTTCACGCACATAGTAAGATTATGCAACTTTTGGGTTCTATTTTGGGCAATAAATTTGGGTCAATGGTGAAACTTTTATACTTGGAGTTTCTACGAGATCTTGATTGTACAGGGAGTTATAGTTGGGGTAGTGCAGTACTAGCGACGCTTTGCTGGGCTATGTGCTGGGTTACATTTGATGATGTTAAACAGATCTCTAGATCGGTACTACTTATACAAGTATTTTATCTCCATTTTCTTATTTGGTTTGCATCTATATTTTTTATAAAAATGTTATGTAATTTATTTCAATCTTTTTTATTCTCTTTTCAGCTCTGGACGTGGGAGAGAGTGACAATATTTACTCTAACTAGATGTTACGTCACTGATTCATTACCTGTTGCTCCAAACATGTCGGCCAGTTCTCGAGAAGCTCTGTATGTAATATTTATTACGTTTATCATACAATTTCTATCTAACTTACTGTTGTTTTATTTTAAATTAGTTGGGATGTTTCTCATAGCTATGTATATACGGGACAGTTTGTTCTACGATCATGTCGAGATCAGCTTGATCATAAAAAGGGAGGGTGGAGTGAGTAAATTTCCTTTCCTTTTCTTTATTAACTCGATTACTACTTCTAATACTACAAGTTCTATTAACACCTTTTTTTTCCCTCTATTTTCTTTGGATGTCATATTCTTACTCCAACATTAGAGCACTACCTAATTATTGCCTTGTCGGGAGCGATATATGGCGAGCTAATGTGCCTCTTATATGTTTTGAGATTGTCGAGTATTATTATCCTGCGAGAGTTTTAGGATAGTTTGGTTATCGGCAAGATATTTCGATTCTCGTATACACTGGATTTGCAGCGAATGGACCGACATGGGAAAGTTGGTCGCGATTGGACTATAGAGCATGCGGCACACTTATAGATATGGGATAACCACCGAGACCATGTCGTGACCGGAGAGAAGTGTTATGATGATGATATGACGACACCTGATTACATGGGTTGGTATCGACAAATCATACGCATGTTGATTGGTAGTCTTACACATCAATATCGACAGGGATTTCGGCCGACCGGAGACGTCACGTTTATGGTAACTCAAAAAAACTTGATCGTTTTATTTTACTTTTATTATTTACAAAATGATTTTGAACTTATGATTTTTTATGGTGTAGTGCTACCAGCTCAAGGATGTCCATTTAGTAGCATCTGATGTCCTCACTATCCCAGGAATAGATCCTCAAGTTGCTTATATTAGAGACAGGAAATGGGAGACATTGCAGCGCTTTGGACATCCAAGCCCTCAGGGAGATTGTCCTTCAACATCTACTCAGAGAGATATCGATCGAGATGTTCCCTCAGATGCTGGTGCTGCGGGTGCCTTTGAGGAGCATATAGAAAAGCAAATGTATTCGTATCCGACTCTTATACCCACTCCGACTTTTACATAGACGGGTGCCTTTGAGGAGCATATAGAGACAGATGGGTTGGTATCCGACTTCTATGCCTACTTCGACCTTTACACTGACACCTGCCCTTAAGGAGCATGATGACGCTTTGTCGAGTGAGCCTCTATGACTTAATGTTTATCGGTGGCAGTGGCATTGATATTCAGAAGATATTGGAACTGTTACGGTTCAGTTTCTAGAGATTGATGAGGGGAGGCAGGCACCCGTTCCCACGAGACGTTAGCCGAGTAGAAATACTGGACGACCTCCATACAGTACTTAGTGTAGGTTCTCATATTACATGTATTACATTCTAATTTTGTAAACTTAAAATTTTTAATTAAATTTATAAACATTGGTTAATTGTAATTTTTATAACTTTTATGGATATTGGTGTTTGCATCTGTTGATTATTTTGGAGTATTGATTGATATTTGTGAAGTTTGGAACTTGTGGAGTTTGTGAAGTTTAGTGATTGATATTTGTGGATATTGATGATTGATATTTGTGAAATTTGATATTTTTAAAAGTTGGTGATTGTTTTTGTGGAGTATTGATTGTTTTGGAATATGTTATGTTATTTTGGTTGTGGATTGGTGATTGATTATTCTCGCAAGAGGTTCGTTCTATAGAGGGTGTCTGTGCAGCATTTTCATTACAGGTTTGTAATTTAGGGAGGCAATACAAAAGAAGCAGAGTTTGGGGGGTGTTGTAGAGAAGATGTCGTGATTACAGATTGTGATATAGGTTATGCGATCTGTAATCATAACATAGTTTACGCGATTATAGATCACGCAACTTATGTCACGATCTACAATCGCGACATGATACGCACTCCTGCCACGAACATAACCTACGAGTTCAGAAACAGTGGATGTCACGAGCACAACATCTCTATTCCGGAAAACAAAAAACAAAAAAAAACAACCATATTTTTTTAATTTTGAATTAGAAAAACATTATTTTGGTAAAAAGTCTCATTCTTCTTCTTCCTATAACCAAAGTTGTTTTTTTTATAGGAGTGTCAACAACGACAGATGAATGGCAGGGTAGCCATTGTAGAGGTTGATTTTCACCATTCAAGGAGCACATTTGCTAACAAGTGTCAAAGAGAAGAATGCATTCCCTTCTGGGTTTAGATGTTCTGCTTTCTCTTTAGGATTCATCAAGGAGCAAACCTTTGACATGTGCTCCATTTAGATTGATCAAGAAGCCAACCTTTGAGAAAGTTTAATCAGATTACATGTTTTGAAATGAATCAAGTGCTATCTGTCCTCCATTATTTGATGCAATAATTTGAATATTTAAAATCCAGTTATATTTAAATTGAAGCATGCTAATTCACTAAATTAACCTAATTTTATAATTTTATTTGCCGGAGCCCTATTTTGAAAAGGTAACCCTAACACCTTTCTTCAAAAAGATACTATGATCATTGTATATGTATATGTATATGTTCATATATATATATATATATATATATTGAAAATTACTATATTTTTTAAGTTTTTTTGACTTACACTCTTTGTTTTATCTCTTAAGATATTTGTATTAGATATTTGTCTTGTATAAATGTCATAAATTTAATCTTTTTTATAATAGATATATTTAATTCTGATTTTGTTATGATTCATTAAATTTAATTGTTAGGTTAAGATATTTTTTTATTATTTCAATTTTTTGATATAACTCAAGTAATAGTTAAATTTAATATAAATTCATAAGAGTTTAATAATATGTATGGGTGGGCAAAATCTCACCAAGCAAGGGACTTTAACTCAATCCTTGAAAAGTAAAGAAAACAATAAAAAGAAAGAAAATGAAGGCTTAATTAATAATATAAAAATAAATTTTGGACTACTTATCAATAAATAGTAAAAATTAATATAAATATTTAACAGAACTTATTATTTACTTCATAATAATAATTAATTGATATTTTTAAAACAAAATTCCATTTAAAAGGAATTTAAAGTATAAAATTTCATCCATGAACAAATTTGAGGAAAAAAAAAATTGAAGGGAAAAAAAAAGAAATAAGAGATAGAGAAAAAAAAAAAAAAAAAAACAAAGAAAGAAAAGGAAAGGAAAATGGAAATAGAAAAATCACAGCCAAGAGCGTCGTTTTGCCACCCCTACCCTCGACTCTAGGGTTTAAGCTTTAAGACCAAAACCTCTCTTTTTATAGTTCATTAGGGTTTCGAGTTTTGGCTATTTCCTCCCTTTGCTGCTGAATACAATCATTAACAATGTATCTGCAATTCTACATCAACGAAAATGGCGACAAAGTCTACACAACCAAGGTAATTCATCAATTTCTAGACGATTCTTCATACATGTTATTTGATGTAGTCTTGCCTCTTTGATTTTTTTCGAATCTAATCGTTGAATATAGCATTTTTTTCCTCAAAATTTTATCTGGGTTTCAATCAGTTTGAAAGTTGATGTTCCAAAAGTTTTATAGGTCAAAAGTTGGTTTAGTGCTGAGAGTTTTTTCGAGACTTGATACTTTATCGGAAGATCAGTGTCTGTTTACAGAATAGAGATATTTTCTGACCTCCTAAAGAAACCCCTGTTTGGACTCGGTTTTATGCCATTTGTTCGTATTGGAAATCTTTAGAGGGATGATTTTTCCCTTTTTGTTGAGGGTTTAGTATGGCTGCAGCACCAGTATAAGAAACCTTGAGCAATGAATTCTGTTAGTGTGGGTATGTCCGTATGTATGTAATGCAATTAGGTATGTTATGGCTGATGATATTTAAGTTAAAACTTAGAAAATGTCTGATAACCTTGTTCATTTTTTTCCTCCCTTGAATTGATTTTCTGGGTTTGATTATTGCTCAGTGGCTTTTGGCCTCTTCAATGGAACCACGGTTGGCAGGTATTTGTAGCTAGAATTTGTTATGCAAATACAATTACTCAGGTCTCTGACTCATCTAACCAGACCTACAAGCTTCAGAGTTTGTCTGTTGGCTTTTTCCTGCATAATTGTTCAATGTTGTTTGCGTTAACTATGCTCTATAGCCCTGCCAATTTCATAGAAGGAACATTTCACTGCAGTTGGTGTTGGTTTTCTTTCTGGTTTTATGTGACTCCCTGCTAGGAGTTAGAAGGAGTTTCTCGTACGTGCTCACTTTCAATGTGAATTTCCTATTATCGTGAAGCAGAAAAACAAAAGATTTCATAATTATCTAGTTTGCTGAAATCCTTATTTGTTTACTTCCCATTTGTTATCTATTGGCAGTTTCACTTCCTTCAGCATACCTTTTTTGGGGGTTGTCACTGACATTCATTTGTTTGGTGTGCAGAAAGAATCACCCCTTGGGTTGGCTACACAATCTGCTCATCCAGGTACTGTGAACCCACATCAATTGGAAACTTTTACCTGCTTAATTTTAATACATATAGTTTCTTACATTTTAACTAGCATTTCGAATATTTGTAGTTTCTAAAGTGTCGTATCCACCGAAGAGCTTATATGTCACTTATAAATTATGCGAAGTATCAGTAGATTCTTCTGCTGATTGGACCTATACTAATTTGAATGTTTGTTGGGCATGCTCGTACTGCTCTTAGATTTGTAATGACAATTTTTCTATTTGTAAAATGCACAACATCTCTATTTTTATGCATATATTTTTCAATCTGAAGTTATTTTTAGCTCTCTTAACAGATTCCTGCTCTGAGCCTTTTTTTTTCCCTTTCAATTCTTCAACTTTTGTGGGCTTTGCTTGCTTCCTAACTATGTATTGTATTATCTTGCCTCGTGTCACTTTTTTGGGGCTTTCACCATAAGCTTAAGCAGAAAGTTACAGTTGCGGATGCTATAAACATTTCCTGGTTGTGTATTTGATTGAGTTGGCTTTGCATATGCTCACACATCTCCTGTCATCGAATTATTACCTCTTCATTTTCCATTTTCCCCTCATTCTAAGTGTCTCGCCTATATATTTTATCTTGATTGACGCAACAGTGGAGTTGCTCATTTGGTGACTTCGAGATCACGGATCGAGACGTGGAAATAGTCTCTTTGCAAAATGCAAGGGAAAGGTTGCGTACATACACGTCCATCCTCCCCCTACCCTTACGCTAAACCAGGGAACACTTTGTGCACCGAGTAAGCTCTTTTTATGCTTTAGAGGCGACTCCTCCACTGGTCTTAAGGCAGTAAATTTCCTTGCTTATTTGTTGATATGCTGTTGACCATTGTTTTGGATGTGCAGTGTCATTATCTATGACACCTTGACGAAGCTCCAAAGCAAGAAGCCTTCGTTATTTGATGCTTCATCATCATTGTGTTCTAAGTTCAGTGTGGTAAAAACTTTTGCTACAAACATAAGAATTGTCACTGATCCTTTTCTTCTTTCCTTCAGCTCGCTTCTCCCCTGATGACAAGTACTCGAGGCAAAGGATCCTTTTGAAGAAGCGCTTTGGATTGTTGCCTACACAGCAGGCACCGCCTAAGTACTGATTTCTTACCAGCTCCACTGTAGCAGTGCCATGGGAAGTGATTTTCAGTATCGGAACTTTTATTCTTGTCGAGAATGTATCTTACAGTGCTCTGTTCTTCTATGCTCCTGTAACATACATCTCAGCTAGCAGTAGTATGTTAACTTTATTTTTGATCATGGATGCTTAACTAGAAAAGTTTTGGACTAGAACATTTAAATGCTAAAACTCTCTCTCTCTCTCTCTCTTATATTTTCAAAAGTAATGCTGCTTTTGTATTTTTCATATTCTGTGCCCTTTTTAGTGTGAGCAACCTAGTTTTATGTTATGTTGCATAAATGGAGTTGAGACTTTCTTTTTTATTTCGGGTAATGAAAAATGGGCAAATATTTAAACTCAACCCCTTTATTGGATGCTGGAATTTTGACTGATTAGAATTAGTTTTTGAGCTAAATCTTTTGAACAAATTATGTCAAGACCAAAGTTTGAGGATCAGGCACTGCTCATTATGAGCAACCCTCCCAAAAGTTACAGCTTCAGTTTATTATTTGATCAGACTAAGACCTTGAATTTCATAAACTACGGTATTGTTTAGTTCGAATCGAAGTAATACGGGAACGGTCATGTACATTGGTCCGATAATTAAGTATTTGTATTTTTTAAATAAAATTTTAGACTTGAATCTTGTATATGGAGTATACAGTCATCAAGAAAGTTTTATTACTTAAGAGATCAACTCGAGACAATTTATAAAAACATTTTTCGACGATTCATAATAACATTTTTTTTTTTTATTTTAGAAAATATCTTTAACACACATGTCTTATGGTTGGTATATATCCGTTCGAGTGCACAAGTCATTTTTTTCCCTTCTTATTTGTATGATCCAAAATTATATTTTTATATTCAGACATCCAAAGGGGATTTTGTGAAAAGTTAAAAAATATTGAGCAAATCATTTGATTTAAAAATGATAAATTTTATAAGGGCTTTAAAGGAAAGAAAAGGTATACAAAAATATTTAGAAAAAATAATAAATATTAGATAGAATAAAATCATGAATTGACATTTTTTAAGTAAAATTTAGTTTTTTAATTTATTTAATATTATTTTAAAAATTAGGATAATTATAGTGATAAATTAATTATTTAAAATTCTCAGTGTTGGCTTTGTTAGAGGTTGTTGTGCCATAAAATAGAAATTGCTTTACTAATAAACTAGTTTTCGGGCCTGTGCAGACGCACGAGATACTCAAAAGACGTGGTTTGTATTTCTTTAACTATATAAATAGTTTTATATTTATAAATATCTCAATATTTAAATTCAATCATTTTCTATATTATTAATTTATTTATATAATATAATAAATATAGTAATGATCATGTGTTATTTGGAGAACTCAAACAATATAATTTCCTTATTTTCATCATCACTTCTCCGATTCGATTTCATTTATTGCATCTCTTTGCATTAAAAAAAATAATGATGATCATTTTTTAGAAATAATAATATTTAATGACAATATTTATATCAAAAAAAATAATAATCTAACCGTGATATTACAGTTTGATGCATAAAAAAAATAGAGTATGTTAATATACACAGATTCTAGTTTTAATTTATATGAGTTAGATAATAATATTAAATAATATCAATCAAATAGTAATAAAAAAAACATGTATGAAAATATAAATCTATAAAAATTCACATTAAGTTAAATATAAAGAATATGATGTTCAACAAATTAGAATATGGTGTAATGGAGTTTTTTTTTTCCTTTTTGGAACATCTAAATAGAAGAATAGCACATGACATTAGTTGGTTGCCTAACCCAAAAAAACAAAAAACTGTTTTCTTTGAAAACTCTTATAAAATAAATCATGTAATGTTATAAAATTTATATAAATAATTTAATTTTTAATTTAATATTTTATAAATATTTTAATTTTAATTTAATATTGTAAGTATTCAATCATTTGTGTAAAACAAAAAAAGAAAGCAAAAATTTTAAAATAAATTTTGCATAAAAAGTTTTAAATAAATTTTTCAAAAAAAAAAAGAATTTGCAAATAAGGAAAAAAAAAAAAAAGGTAAGTTTGAAATATCACTAAAAGAAAGCAAAAATATTTAAAGGAAAATATTTACAAAAGGCAAAAAGTTTTATTAAAAAAAAAACACAATTTTTGCAAATTATTAAAATAAATTTTCTATAAAAAATTTTTTACAAATAAAAGGAAAGAAAACAAAAGGAAAAAAATTTAATTTGAAAAATTATTAAAAGAAAGCAAAAATTTTAAATATTTGTAAAAAAAAGGAAGTAAAAATTTTAAAATTAATTTTTCATAAAAAGTTTAAAAGAAAATATTTCCATTAAAAATTTTTGCAACAAATGAAAGAAAATATTCCATAAATAATTAAAATATTTATCCAACATGTATTTGTATTATTTCAGATAAAAAGAAAAGAGACCTAACAAGAGAAAGTTGACTTCAAAATTAATGATAATAGGAATTATGGTAAAATTTTTTAAAAAATGAAAATTTTCAAACCCTAAATTTAATGATTCAAAAAATATAAAATATGAAATTAAAATATTAATGATAAAAATAAAATAAAAATATAGAATTAATGCTAAAAATGATTTAAATGATGGTAAAATTAATAATTTAAAAAATATGAATTTTTAATAAATATATTAATACTAAAAATAAAATAAAAAATATTAATATTGTAAGAATTAAATATTTATATACGTAATATTTTATTTTTAACTCTAAACTTATAGGAATTAGTATTTAATATAAAATTTATATAAATAATTTAATATTTTATAAATATTTTAATTTTAATTTAATATTGTAAGTATTTAATTGTTTGAATATATGTATTAAATATTTAATATATAAATATTTAATTTTTTAAATATTAATTATTTAATATTACTAAGTAAATATCTTTCATTTTTTGTAAAATTTTTTATCAAAAATTTATTTTAATAATTTACAAAAATTGAAAAATAGCCAAATATTTTAAAAATGTTTAAAATTATTTTTTAATAAATCAATTTAGAAATTATAATTATATTGAAACTGATCAGTTAAAACTGAATAAATTTATTTTTCAATGAATTTTTAATTATAACGAATATTTTTGTTAATGTGTTTTTGATTTTAAAACATAGGTATCAACATAACATATAACAAAATTTATTCAAACATATAATAAATCAATTTATTATAAAATATCTTTATTTTATCTTATTATACTTATAATATATGTTTGTTAAAATGAACGTTTTTTCTCATAAAATATAAATATTTATACATAAAAATTAAATTTTCATTAAAAAATTAAAATAATTTTTATATAATTATTGTATTAAAACACAATACAATTCCAGTTTATTTAATTTTAATTTTTCTTTAAATACCTCTTGATTTTCAATAAATTATAATATTTTTTCATATTCTTAGTAAAAATATCAAATATAGGATTGTAAAAAAATAGAGTACAGTCAAATTATGATGACCATAATATTTTGTAGATATTAAATATATATAAACTTAAAATTATAGTAATTATATTACTATTATCAAATAAAAAAATATAAGTACAATTTAGTAAATAAATAACAAATAAGATAATACCCAAGTATAAAAATATATGATTCCACTAACTCAATTTGTATTATTTTTTATTTTTATTCAATAATAACGATATGAAATCAAAATATTAATGATAAAAATAAAATAAAATAATATGACATCAATGATAAAAAAAAATGATTTAAATGATAGTAAAGTTAATAATATAAGAAATATGAAATTTTAAATGAAAGTATTAATATAAAAATAAAAAAATATTAATGTCGTAAGAATTAAATATTTTTAATATGTAATATTTTATTTGTAATCCTAAAGTTATAAGAATTAATATTTAATATAAAATTTTTATAAATAATTTAACATTTTGTAAATATTTTAATTTTAGTTTAATGTTGCCAACGTTTATTTATTTGGATATATATATATTTATTTTAAGAAGTAAATTAAAAAAAAAAAGCTTACAGTGTGAGTTAAAAAAAAAACTTTCAATGGGAAAAAAAAAAGAAGAAAAAGTTATGTTATGCGTAGGATCTTGGGGTAGGGGAGAGAGAGAGAGAGACCAAAAGAGAGAGAGAGAGAGAGAGAGAGAGAGAGGAGGGTGGTGGGTCATGGTGGGGACACAAGGGAAAACCAAGAGGAAAAAAAAAAAACAAAGAGGGGAGAGAGTGGGACGAACGCATGCGGAGTACGCAACCCAATGCGGCCTTTAGCCGTTTTAGTATATTAGAATGAGTCTAGTTTGGATCTATATTAAATTTTTTTTTTAAAATAATCCTCATAATAAAAACTTTTTAAAAATAATTTAAATTATTAAAACTCGATCAATACTATTTAATATTAAAGATTAACATTGATCAAGTTTTTAAAACTTAATCAATACTATTTACGGATTGGTCGACTCGATCACCTTTCTATAGTATTGATCAAATTTTTAAAATTCGATCAGTTTAAATTAATTTTAAAATATATTTAAAAAATAGATTATTTTAAGAATTTTTTTGATTTGGGTCAATTTCGAATATTTCTCATGTTAGGATTAGGATCAGGAAGATCAGAAAAATAATTTGATTAGAAAAAGAAGCAAAATAATTAAAAAAAAACTGTTAAATTAGGGTTAGATATTAGGGAAATTTTAAAATTTTTTTATTGTATTACCTCTTCCCGTCTCTTTCCGTGCCATCATCAGATTCCTCCTCTCCCTAGACTCTTCTTCCCGTTCACCTCTCTCCTGTCTTCTTCTTCCATTTCTCGCTCGCTCGCTCGCTCGCCATGCTATGAATCCCATCACCAATGGACAAAGAAACGACTCTTCTCACTCGCCTAGCAGCGAACCATCTCTTCCTAGCGCAATTCGAGCCTTTCAGAGCCATAATCCTTACTCTTCAATCCAAACACCCTTCTCTCGCTCTCTCCATCATCCAGACCATTCTCTTCAATGGAGGTCGATTCGATGGTATCTTATGGTCTCCTTCTTGCCCTTCTCCAACTCTCCTCACTTTTCTTACCTCTCACCTTCTCCTCTCTCTCCCTTCTCATCCTTCTCTCGATCAATTTACCCTTTTCACCAAATCTGAATTCCTTCTCTACATTCACACAATTAGTTCTAAAGTGTCTGGAGTGAAGATATTCGATGACCCAATTGATGAGTTTGGTGAAAATAGCGAGAAAATTGATGACCCAGTTGATAGATTTGTTGGAAGAGTTGACAATTGTGAGGTTTTGGTTAGGATTTTGGAGAGAATTTGGGAACTGGGTTTGAGGAGATTAAGGTTAGAACTTGATGTTAGTGTAGATAATGTGAATGATGGTGGAAATGTGTTGGTTTTGGGACGTGGGGTTTTAGAGGAATGTGAATTGGAGTGTTTGAGAAAGGCGATGGTGGAGTATGCTGATGTTTTTGAGGCTCTGTGTTGGAATATTGAGAAGCAAGTGAAATGGTGGCGCGATCGAAGAGATAATTCAGGTCTAGCAATTACAGTGAGGAATGAGGGGAGGAAGGGTTTTGATGAGGATGAGGAGGTTGATATGAAGGTAATGGAGTCAATTCAGAGGAATGTGCAGGTTGCTCATTTGGAGGTAATGAGGGAGTGCATCGATGGAGGTGATGTGGATGGAGCAGTTTCGCATATTCGGTTTCTTCATTTAGATTATGGAGTTGAAGAGGACGAGTATCGGTATGTTTATGTTGTTTCTGAAAACTCATAACATATATGAATTGTTGTTTTATGTTTTTACTCATCCAATTGGAAAACTGCTGAATTGGATAGACAATGTCCTTGCTTTATTTACAAGAATTTGATTTCCAGTTGAATCAGCAAAGTGGCATCCCATATGGAGCAATTGATGATAGATATCCAATACTCATAGCAATGTTTATTCGTGGCATGAGGACTTGTAGTTGGAAAGTTCTTTTTGCTGTCTAATGTATGTAAATAAATACTGCAGCCGGAAGCCAGAAATGTTATGCAGCGGGGACGGCTAGCATAGTATTTGCAATTTAGATAATATAGATTTAAAAACTAATTTGCTCAGATAAGTAGAATTATTCTATATTGACAGAAACTTTTGTAGTTGTCTTTGTCACCAAAATAATTGATACAAGACAAGGGAGGTTAATAAATAGATGTTTGATATAAAATTATCAAAAATAAAAAATTTGTTCTCTCTATTTACATAATATACTCCAAATGTTAGGCATAAATTACATCAGAAGTTGGAAAGACTAATTACTTTGTTTATTGTGAAAATAGAAAATTTTCATTTGAGATATCATGTGTTTCTAATAATGATCATTGAAGAATTGAAAAGTTAAATTTATAGAAGTCTTTTTTTTTTTCTTTTGATCTGAAAAGGAATTAAGGGGCTCAACCAATAATTGTATCCATTTTTTTGGGAAAAAATCTACACAAGTTTTGTATTAAATAATATTAACTCAAATCAATTACTTCTTCAAAATTTGGAATTAAGCCTCAGTTTATTGTTGCTATTTGTAAGTAAATATTATCATATATCATTTATTAATCAACATAACATCCTTAAAATTTGAGGGGTGGGGGGCATTTGCTTCTTTCCCCACTTTGTCTTCTTCCGTAGACCCGGTTATTAGTAAAGAACGTTTAATTATTGCTTATATACTTAGAAGCGGCTGGATGCTGGTCAAATTTTCTCACAGGTAGTAGGATTCAAGGTTGGTTGATGTCCTGGTGATATTGTTAGGACTATTTTCTCTCCTGATGTGCAAGTTTTAAGCTCAAATGGTTGTGGTAGTGTAGGGTGATATCAGAAATACAATTTTGTGAGTGAGGATGGCTTCGAGTACTTGTAGATTCCTTCCCTGATCCTACTACAGACAGTAACAAATCACTTTCCTGTTCTATTAATGTATGATTAGGTGAAATTTGGACCAAGTCCCTTTAGATTGGAAAATTTGTGGTTGACTCCTCGATTGTGGTTTGTTATGGTAGGGTATGAATAAGTTTTATGGTACCTTATTTTGTTGCATGGGTTTAATTTGATTCTTAAAATCCTATTTCATGTGGTAGAATGCATAACCCGCTGTGGGTCTTTGGTCTTGGACTGCTGAGCATTTAGAGGAAACTCTCTCTGAGGATTTACTTGGGTTTGATAGGATCTTTTAAGTTGATTGATTTGTTTAATTTGGATTTTGTTTTCATTTCTTAAAGGATGTTTTATCGTCTATATGGTATAATTTCCATATGTTGTTTTACTATATGGATGGTATGATTTGAAACTGTTATTCTCTGGTAAGTTATGTTGTTTCTGCCTTCTTTGATTAATGCAGTATGATTCTCCAAGGTCTCCTTAAGAAAGTTTTGTCAGAAAGAAGTGGATATGATGACAATTGGCTTCTTGTGGAGGAAAAACTGCTTTTGGTTTATACAGAAGCACTTTCATCAAACTGCACAAATCTTGTTCAGATGATACAGGTTAGGATCATTCAATCTTGAGTAAATCATTTGGCAGTCACTTCTAGATATTGTGGTTGTGGCCATGCTTTCTGTTCTTATCATTTTGTGTAGTGTTATGAGGTTATAATAAACTTGTTTCCATTTAATTTTTTACATGGTCATATGTGAATGAAAATGTTGTTTGGAAAGTTCTAAAACTAGGTGTAATGGGTGTGCTTGTGAAAAACACTCTTGGATATGACATGAAATCATGTTTGTTGCAAAGTGCAACCTATTAGATAAGGCAGTTTGAATTTTGTCTAATGAGCACCTTTCTGAAGTTATTTCTATTTTTTTTTGGTGGGAGAATTTGAATTTGGTGGATGTGTGGGGATGGTGTTTGAAACTATTGTTTATTAACATGTCAAGTGGCAATCTCCCGTTTGTGAGTATTGGGTGAAATTGGGTTCTGTGGTGGCGCAATCGGTTTGGCAGTAATATGAATTGTTAATGGTTGGTTCGTTATTATTTCCAATTCATTTTCACAACACAAAAATGGTAATATGGTCAGAGTGGAACACTTTGGAGTTTTGAGGAGAAATTTCTACCATGTTAGCATCTCTGTGGGAGGTTACTGGGGCATTTATGGGATTTCTTTATAAAACATTAAGAGAAATTCTGGAAATGTTATCCTGATTTTTTTTCCTTGTTTCATGTTTATGTGCATGTCTATATACATATGTATGTATGTGTACATATCTGTCTACATATATGTATCTAGTTCTCTTCTCCATTTATGTTCGTTTTATCCTAAAATAAATTTGTTATTTTTTTGCAAAAAAAATATTAATTTGGTTGGACGACTAGAGGGATAGTGTTATGGACTGCCTTCCTAATATGATCTTTGATTTATGAAACAGGTTATACAAGATGAATTGCTCTCTGAAGAAATTGAAAGCCATAGAGCTTCAGACAGTAATCAAATTCCACCACCTCTTGAGCGTCTTCAAAGGTATATCAAAGAGTTGACATCTGATACTTCTGATGACAAAACTTCTTCCTTGAACATGGCAATCAGTTCTTGCATGAGAGATACATACCATTATGCTCGTGTTTCTGGATTGCATATAATGGAATGTGTTTTGGACACCGCTCTTACTTATATCAAGAGGGAACAGCTTCAAGAAGCTGCCAATGTATGTGTACTTTTCTCATGGAATAGGGTATTATTGTTTTGGTAATGGAATTCAATGGTCTTTGATATTATTTATGTTGATTTAGTGACATCCTCTTATATTCTCATCCTTGTGTCTTCATCTATGCTTATAGGTTCTTTTGTTGTTCCCCCGACTTCAGCCTCTTGTAGCTGCCATGGGGTGGGACCTACTGTCTGGTAAGACAAGAGCAAGGAGGAAATTGATGCAAATTTTATGGACAAGTAAGTCCCGGGCTCTTCAGTTTGAAGGATTGTCTCTTGACAACAGTCAACCCAATGAGGTAACCTTCTGAAAGATGCTATCTTAAATTGTTCCAGCACAAAGGTGAGAAGTTTGCAATTGTGTGACTTACAACTCACTTTTATTTTGGCAGATATCATGCATCGAATATCTGTGTAATTTCTTATGTTATCAGCTTGATCTGGCTTCTTTTGTTGCCTGTGTCAATTCTGGCCAGTCATGGGATTCAAAATCATCGCTACTGTTGTCTGGAAAGGAGCAAACAGAATTCAGGGATAGTGATGCTCCTTCAGACCCTTTTGTTGAAAACTTTGTGTTGGAGAGACTTTCAGCACAGAGTCCTCTCCGGGTAAGATTAAACTTGGTTCTCCAAAAATTGTTTGGGTTCTAAATAGGGAAATCAATAATATTTCTTGGAGGGAAAGTAATTCATTCTTTTCACTTTCAACTTATTGGAGTTTTATTTTTTTGTTTAGCTGTGAAATTTATGATCACACTGTATACTACCAATACATTTCTGGATAAATATGTTTTCCAATGAGCTTGTAGATATAATTGTTTGTCATAATACATGATATGGCTGCATATTGATGGTAATCACTTATATGTATAGGAATATGCACAATAGGTGATTTCCTAATTGTTATCTTAGAGTATCCAATTAGAAATCCATTTATGGTCTTGCATATTTAGCTTCTGTAATGGTTGAACCATGCACTTGCCTTAGCTTGGACACACTAAATGGCCAACTTTTGACGCCATGCTTAGCATGCAATCGGTAAGCCTAACCATTTGCAATGCCTGAAAGGAAACTGCTGCATGAGAAAACATTTTCAGATGACTAATATCGAAATTGAGTGCAAATATGTTGTCATTATTCAGAGTTTGGTGTCTAAAAAAATGCTCTTGTATAAAATGTGATCTTGGAGAACATTAGATGCTTGAACAATATTGCAATTATTGTTCTTGTTATTTTTGTATGAAGCTCTTCCAGTATCAAATTCCAGGGGAATCTCTTTTTTGTAGGTATTGTTTGATGTAGTTCCTGGGATAAAATTTCAAGATGCAGTTGAACTTATCAACATGCAGCCTATTGGTTCTGCAATGGCAGCCTGGAATAGGTATGATATTTTCTTGGTACCTGTATAATTATTTTATGTTATACAAGTTTTAACTATCAAACTATGTGCGCCCATAGAATTTAAAATCCAGTCATACGCTCTCCGTCTTTTACTTTTAATAGAAAAAGAATTATATTAAGAGATTTTACTTCTAATAGAAAAAGAATTATATTAAGAGAGAAAAGAATACAAAAGGCTAAAAGGATGAGAAATCCTCAAAGACTAAAAAGTGTACATTCATGTTTGTAACTAATGAAGAATTGCTTTCAATTCCCTCTTCCTCTAGACCCAAAATACCCCTAAAGTGTGAGCTCAAAGAGAATCGTAAAACAGTGGTCCTAAAGCAGAGACGGATCCCTTTTGAAAAATTTAGCATTCAACTCCAAAATGTAGAGCCATGGCAGCAGACCTCGATAGTAAAAAGGCATTCTTTCGCCCATTAAAAGCTCTAAATTTTGCAAAGAGCAAATTAGAAAGGCTTTAGGACAAGCCTGCTGATTATGACAAAGGGCAAAGAGGTGATTTTGCATCTCTGGCGGCATAGAATGTATAACAGTGAAGGAATGAATGGTTCCTACATTTGAACTCTTTGTAGCACATTACACAAGGATCCAAGGAGATAACTTATAATCTTTTTTTTTTTTTTCCTTTTTTGCAACAAGTGTGTTCTATTAATCTTTTTAAGCACCTTAAGCCAAGTAAAACTCTTAACTTTGGCAGGAAATCTTGCCTTCCAAGCAAACTTTATTGGGAAAATCAAGTAGGATGGAGGGTGAGGTCCTGCTCACCCTAAAAAAAAAAATTGAAATCTTTGATAGTGCAGAGTGAAATATAGATAGCTGCTAGAGCCGTAGAAAGTGGCAAGTCTGCTCTGTCTATTAAGATTTTTTTGGTTGAAATTACAATGTGCTAATCACTTGTTACATTTTTTTTTTTTGTAGGACAAAAGATATTGAACTTATGCACATGCGTTATGCTCTTGAGGTTACTGTTCTCGCCTTGGGAGCAATGGAAAGGACTGTTGTTGATAGCACAGAAGGCCATGATAGAGAGGCTATGTGCTATTTGAAGGATCTACAAAACCATTTTGAGGCGATTGATAATGTTCCACGCAAGGTAATCTCTATACTATTTGTACTTTGTTTGCTAATAATTTACTGTATTCTTATGGTGGAGTTCAAAGTTTTTAGTATTTAATTAGGATTTTTCCCCCCTGGAAATTAATAATATGCACAAAAGCATGGTATTGTGAAACCAAGGACAAAACTCTAACAAATCTATCCTAAGATAGTTGAATTTGAACTCGGAAGTACATATCAGATATAAAGCAGTAACTCTAGTTTTCTATTAGTAAGATATTTGCTTGTGGTAGCACCAGGCATACTTCTGCTAATTTCTTTATCCTTATATCGTGCACCTGTGTAATTCTGAATCCTTCAAATGATGCAGATTTTGATGGTCAACATAATTATCTCGCTCTTACATATGGATGATATCTCTCTCAATTTGACACATTGTGCCTCACCAGGGAGTCATTCCGAATTGTCTTATACTTGTACTGGGGAACATACTGATTTGACTGCATATGAAGATGGAAACAAAATGGTTGTGTCCTTCATCTCATTGCTACTTGGTGTGTTATACAGTAATGTCCCATCACCTCAGCTAGAACAGGAGCATGCATTAAGTGATGGTGTACCTACTGGTGGAAAACAGGCATTAGAGTGGAGGATTTTGAAAGCTAAACAGTTCATTGAAGATTGGGAGTGGCGTTTGTCAATCTTACAGCGTCTTTTGCCATTATCTGAACGTGAGTGGAGCTGGAAGGAGGCGTTGACTGTGTTACGTGCAGCCCCATCTGAATTACTGAACCTGTGAGTTCCAGAATTCTGTACAGTTGGTTTTCTTACATGGCTTACTTGCTGCACCAAACTGTGTTTTTCACTTCTTGCATACATCTTGTAGTCAGAATTCACAATTTCTGGTTCTTGGATTGGTTCTAACTTGACATGCCCGGACATGACATTTCTTCCTCTATGACTTTTTTAGTAGTTGGAATTGTATAGGTTACAATCTGGGATCTATCAGGTGGTTATTGTCGCAGCTGCTTCTAAATGAATTAGATTAAATATTTATCAGGACATTATTTCAGAACAACACTGAAGCACAATACATGGCAGCATACTAGTTTCAGAGTGCCTGCAGTTATATTGATGCAGAACTAGCTTTCCGTGTTTGAAAAAGTATGTTCCCTTCATTGACTGTGATTCTTGCGGTTGGACAGCATTTCTGTGGCACTTTTTATGGTATTTGTCTTTTCCTTCTCCACAAAAGAGATGAAGGAAAATGTATCACTTTTAGAATGACATTTCAGGCCCATCCCCCATAATTAAGGATTTTACCTGTTAAATGGTACCAACCAAGGGTAAATGCAAAGGAATTTTTGTGGAAGAAGAGACTTGAAAGAGCTTTATTTGTTGATTCTTATTTGCATGCCATTAAAATATTGAATTGCAATACGACTTAAATTTATATGGAATCTCCTCCAAACTGAAATCTTTGGAAGCTTCCGCAGCATGATTTCATAAGGATGCAAAACAAACAAATTTTTCCCTGTGAGGTGTGAGTGCTGTATTTCTTTTCAATCATACATCAAATAGCTTCATTGCCACCCTCAAAGCCTTTGAAGGACATCACAATCAATCTTGGACAAACCCATTATTCCTCATACTAAATATTGTATCTTCTTCTTTCCCCCCCAAAGAGGTGATGCTTGTTTTCTTCTGCAGTTGCATGCAAAGGGCAAAGTTTGATATTGGAGAAGAGGCTGTCCATCGGTTTTCTTTGTCCCCTGAAGATAAAGCTACTCTCGAATTAGCTGAGTGGGTTGATGGTGCATTCAGAAGAGCATCTGTACGATCCACCTTTTCCCTTACTCTTACTAATTTAATGCTTTGAAAGCTGTCGTAGCTTCTTCTACGTGCTATTTGAAGATTTCTTCTCTTCTATTTGTATTCGTTTTGCTACCTCCATTTTTGGCTGCGATTACGGCATAGTCTCCTAGTTGTGGTCACAAGTAATCCAGTATTCAAGAATGAATTCCTTGCCAAATGGTCCATCTTGCTTCAGATTTTCCTTGTTTACTTAAGAATATACTAGAAATACTTGGATCCTTCAAACCCCATCTTATTATATCGTGGCTTAAAATTGTATTTGGCATTGTGTGTTGGCTCTCATTTTTTGCTTATTTGCTTGTTGGCCAGTTAAGTCTCCCTTGTATACTAGTATCTTTTTTTTTGGGGGGGGGGGGTTGAGGGCTTTATTGTATAGAAAGTATTGTGTTTTCTGACTAGCTTTAAATGGTCATATTGGTTGTTAGAACTCACTGGAATTATCTGCTGATGTTGTTTAATTATCACTTTGGAGCAGCATTACTTTTATTTCCTTTATTGGTTCATAAGATGTTTTCATATGCTTTGCTGCATATGATGACACTTCTATTTTAGGCTTATTTGAATCTAAACTATAATAATTTGTAATTTTAAACGTAACAAATTCCATATTCTCAGCAGTGCATAGTTAATCGTAGATATTAGGTTTCAAGTATCTGTTATGTCTTTTTTTTTTTCCTTATATAAAAAAGCTTTTCCCTGCCAAAAAAATAATTAAAAATGTGCTAGAGTATCTTTTTTTCCCCAATCAATGGATAAGTGGACAATGAGATGATATTTGTTGAGGTTTTTGTTTCTTGAAAAGCTTTCATCATTGTCATCATTTCCTGTGGCTTTCTCCTGTCAGGTAAAGGATGCAGTGTCCCGGGCTGCTGATGGAAGTTCCACAATACAGGAATTAGACATATCTTCTTTACGCTCTCAGTTGGGTCCTTTGGCCGCGGTAGGTGTTTTGGATGTTGCATCTTTTCAACCCTTTTCTAGTCAATGTTGAGAAAGCACTCCCCCCCACTCCACCTCAAGCAGGCATCTGTTTCTAACATATGTTCCCATGATTACATGTTCCACCAGACTCTTCTGTGCACTGATATTGCTGCCACCTCTACAAAATCTGCAAATATGTCTCAACATCTTCTGGATCAGGTAATTATCTGGTTTGATCTTTATGATGTGTCTGCATAGTCTTTATTTTTCTGAAAAACCTGCAGTTGAGCGTACTGATAGAATTCTAAACTTTATTAAAACAGTTGGGTCCAATTGATTTCTGCATTTCAGCAGTTCTACTGTGTCATCAGGTTTTCCTTTTATGTGCCAGTCATATAATTATCCAAGAATAAAATATTTGTCATGCTTAACAGTATTATTGCTTGATTGACCCCTTTCCATGTTATGTGTGCATTTCAATTAGAGTACAACAAATCAGAGGGTCTTGGTCCAATTTATCAGTTTCATAGTTCATAAGATTCCTTACCACCACAAAATCCCTTTCCATGGTCTCCAATCTTTTGCTTCCATGCTTTTGATGGTCGAGGGATAGACAGTAAGTTGACCCTCTGGATAAAGTACTAGTTACCCACAAGAAAAAAAATAAAAAAATTGTGAATAGCCAAGTGTGGGCGTGGAGGGGGTTGAGGTGTTGTCTGGCGAAGGGGAGGTTTACTTGTGTGTCAGTTTTGTGGATCTCTGGCTGGAGACTCTTTTGTTTTTGTGCTGCTCTCTTCTTTCTTTCTCATAAATAGATGTAGCTAGTTTAGTTGATTGCTTTGTTTTAATCAGTGCGCCTTCATGGTGCTTGCTTAATGAATTCTTGTATTTAAAAAAAAAAAAGAACTCTTTTTTGAATGCTAAGAGGATTGGAGTTGAGCACATATTTTTTGTGACCCCATGTTCAGTATCTGGGGCTTGCTGTGCTCTGGATCTTTGTGTCGTATTACAAGAGACCACATGTATTTGCATTGTTCTATTACGTGGGAGATGTGGAATTGCATCTACCCCGTTGGGATTGTCTTAGAAGTGTTCCTGAGTTGCTTTTGGCAAAAATTTACAAGTTTTGGTGGTCAGAATGATTCTTTTTTGCTTTTGAGATGTGCTCGTGTGGCTATTCTTTGGTGTCTTTGCGTGGGGGGAAATGCTAGAATTTAAAATCAGCATATTGGTTCTTATACCCTTTGGGACAAGTTTTTATTTTATTTTTTATGCTTCTCCCTGGATTCATGCTTCAGATGCTTATAGAGACTAAAGTTTAGAAGAAGGGGGATTGGAAAGCTGTCATGCACTAGTCTCTGTTTGGCTCTTTGTTTTCTCTTATTTCTGAGGAGTTCTGTTACCCAGAGCTTTTTATATGTCTTCTATTACGTCTTATGCAATTCTTTTTCTATTAAAAGAAAATTGAGTGTTGAGATCTCAACTCATTCTTTTGAAGCAAATTATTTTGGACTGAGCAGAGTCTTTGTTCAGCATGATTATATGATTAGGACTGATTGATGAAAGAGTTATTATGGTTTTTGAGGTTTCATTCATAATTCAAGCTTTTGGTGAATCTGCATTTCATGGTTATATCCAAGTTCATAGATCTAATTTGAAGAACACCACATCCTCTTTTTTCTCATGCCATCTTTCTTGTTGCTTGTGCTGCCTGCCTTACTGTTTCTGGGCAGAAGTCTCACCTTTTTGTTATCTTCGTTTCCAGTATCATGGAATTAGCTTTTGTTTGGAAAAGGTTAAAGCTTATGCATATCTATTGTTGTTGGTGCTTTGATTCTTGTATCTATAATCTCCAGACCTAGCAGGGGTGGGAGACTCATGCATTAGGACTCTTATTAATGGTAATGGTATTGTTGTCATGCTTACCTAATGTAAAAATGTTGCTTACATATATATACATATCTATATTAATTTTTCTAGTGCATTTGATCTTGCAATGAAGTTTAGGGTGTTTATTTGTTTTGAAAAGATGCATTTTCCTGTGTCATTTTCAGGCTCAAGTTATGCTGTCTGAAATATATCCGGGAGGTTCACCCAAAAATGGTTCAACTTACTGGGATCAGATTCAAGAAGTGGGAATAATCTCTGTGACAAGGCGTGTCCTCAAGCGTCTGCATGAATTCTTGGAACAGGTGACATATTATTCTTTTGATCTCTCTCTCTCTCCCTTTCCCCCCCTCTCTGTACGATGGCCGCAGGATTGTTTTGTGTATAGCACATGAAAAATTAATTCATGTACCTTTTCCATGAGATTACTCTTGTGGAATAATTGTTCATTTCATTGAGCATTAAAGAACTAGTTCTGAGTTTTAAAACTTGTCATGAGCTTCTAACCCCCAATATTTTCCATGTGTTTGGTGAGAGATAGATTTATGATATAAAATAATTATTATGCTATTTTGAATCCTTTCCAGGCTTTTGAACTTTTTGGTTATTTCTTATGAGGCACCAAGACACCACTTAAGTTGCGTGTCGGCATGTCTATCAAGCACTGGTCAAGTGTGCTACTGAAAGTAATAGATCTTGATTTTGGACACGGCGTAACCATGCATCTGACATAGATGATCTAATTTTGGGTTTCTTTAAATATAAATCATAATCCATTTTCGCACACTAATTTTGTTTTTATGCTCATATATTAACTTTTAAATTACACATATAAATTACTTATAGTTCAACAAACATGTCCACATTTCTTGTCCTTTTTTTGAGTTTTTTTGTCTCGATTTGTTTGTCTCTTTGCTTTGTTGGCTATTTTATGACATTCACATCACAGAAATTGTGGAATTATATAGTGTGCTAGGATGGGGGTGCTTTGGGCCAACAACTATAGGAGGAACAGTCTGATTTTAGTACATCATTTGCATGGAATTATAAAGTGTACATTTGCCTCTTGATATAACGATCGCATGGTCAATGTACTTGAAGGTTTCGTTTTGTATATGCAATTTTTCTGTTATTACCTTTTTTCTTCCAAAGTTTTCTGCTCAGATGTTTGGAGGTAATAGATTGTTTTTTATTATACAAGTTTCTGTAATTAGTTGATACCAGGTCTTTTAGGTTGGCCCTATAATCACTCAGGTGGATGAATGATAAAACTATGGTCTGCAGAATGGTTCTCTGGAACCGGATATTAATTTAGCTGCATGATCTGTGTCTCCAGGATAATCCTCCAGCTCTTCAGACTATTTTGTCAGGGGAGTTTGCAATTGCATCATCTGAATCCCAAAGACTGGTGCACAAAGAGCGTGCTTTAGCTATGCTACATCAGATGATTGAAGATGCTCACAAGGGGAAGCGACAGTTTTTGAGTGGTAATGGTTTTGTGTTCTATGCTTTTAGTTTTCTTGATGGTTAAAAGCTTTATTAAAAGTAGAGACTTATATGCGGAAGCATGTTTAGTAATTATGCAAATCAACGGGTGCCAAGAAAAAATCACAAAAAGAAAATAGAGATGATGTGAGACTATTTCAATGGCATCCTTGGGAAGGAAAATTTATCTATTGTAGCTAGCTTTGTTTTTGCGGGGGTGGGGTGAGGGGCTAATTCTGTGCTGGAAATAGCTGATCGCAGAGATTATTTTCCTTATCTGCACATTACAACAGATGCAGCCTTGCTGACATTTTGGATTTTTTTTTTTTTTTTTTTTGTGTGTTCTGTTCAACCTTGTGTTCTCTATATGAAGTACTTAACTACTGTATTTTCAGGTAAGTTACATAATCTTGCCAGAGCTGTTGCTGATGAAGAAACGGAGGCTGAGCGTAGAAAAGGTGAAGGTCCTGATTCCGAGGCCCTTCTGAACTCGGACAAGGATGGGCTTCTTGGGCTTGGACTAAAAGTTAGAAAACCTATCTCAAGCAATTCAGCTGCTGGAGAAAACAATTTGCAGTCTGTTGGTTATGATATAAAAGATACTGAAAAGAGATTATTTGGCCCATTAAGTTCAAAGCCTTCAACATATCTTTCACAATTCATTCTCCACATTGCAGCAATTGGTGATATAGTCGACGGAACTGACACCACTCATGATTTCAACTTTTTCTCTGTCGTGTATGAGTGGCCTAAAGATGTAAGATATATGGTTTCATGTCGATTGTTTCTTGTTGTCTATTTTGGTATATATTGTTTGGCATTTCAATCATAATTTGGTTTTAGATGCTAACATTGTGTGGCATAAAGATGTAAGGTATCTGGTTTCATGTTGATTGTTTCTTGTTATCTATTTTGGTATATATTGTTTCACACTTTAATCCTAATTTTGTTTTAGATGTTAGCATTGCGTGGCTTATTTGTTAGCAATGAGGCACCTAGACACTTATCTCCGGTGAGGTTGAATGTAATTTGGCTGAGATGATAGCGCTGGGTTCCTCTGTTAGAAAGTTATTGAGGGAAGTGAAGCCATTGCTTTGAACGATTAGAGTAGGTGTTTGGATCCCTGGAATCTTTTCATTCCTTGTTTTCTGTGGTAAAGAATGGGAATAGGTTGGTTAGAGTAGAAAGCCAAAATATTCAAAAAAGATTCTCTTCCTCTCCCTCCTCTTTTGGGAATGGATAGTATTCCTTATCTCAGTCTTTGTGGAGGTGGCTAGTGGGAAGTTTAGCTCTTGCAGATAGCATTTTGAGAGAGTGGACAGGCCTGCTTTTCTTGCCTTTTTTTCTTTACCTTTTTTTTTTTTTTTAATAAAATATGGGGCTTTGGAGGATGCCTTGTCTTCCTTGCATCCTGCCAACCCCTCCCTACGCCCAAATTGTTGATTTATGATAATCCGAAGGGAAGCAAAGATGAAAAGAAGTCTGGGGGTTTGTGAATGCTCCCCAACAAAATGATGTGCAGCTATGGATATGCATATTCTCCTAGTCGATTTTATTAGAATGAATGGCACATGGTTGACAATTTTCATGTTCTTTGATTTCCTTTCTACAGCTTTTAACTCGTCTGGTTTTTGACCGGGGTAGCACTGATGCGGCTGGAAAGGTGGCAGAGATTATGGACTCCGACTTTGTTCATGAAGTTATTTCAGCTTGTGTACCTCCAGTGTATCCTCCTAGGTCTGGTCATGGTTGGGCATGTGTTCCGGTGAGACCAATCTCTCCTAAGACTAGTTCAGAAAGTAAAGGACTTTTTCCCACTTTTAAAGAAGCTAAGCCTACTTCCTTCAGCTGTTCATCAGCAACACCAGGAGTTCCTTTGTACCCTCTTCAGTTGGATGTAGTAAAACACCTGATAAAACTATCCCCAGTCAGAGCTGTCTTAGCATGTGTCTTTGGGAGTGGTATGTTATACAGTGGTAACGAATCATCTTTATCTAGTTCCTTGAGTGATGGTTTGCATCTGGCTCCTGATGCTGACAGGCTGTTTTATGAGTTTGCACTTGATCAATCAGAGAGGTGATTGTTTTACAATATTGGATGTTATGTTAGAAAGTTGAACCTGTCCCGTATCCACATTATTGACTCTTTCTGTTCTTTTCTTCTTACAGGTTCCCTACTATGAACCGATGGATACAAATGCAAACTAACCTTCATCGAGTTTCAGAGTTTGCTGTAACATCTAACCATGCAGCTCAGGATGCCAAAGTTAAACCTGAAGGGAGCGCTGCCATAAAGCGACTTCGTGAACATGATAGTGATTCTGAGTCCGAAATTGATGACAATGTTAATAACATTCTGTTGACTTTTCCCAACTATGACAGTCAAGGTGGTGGAGCTCATGACTCATGGAATGATCTCCCAAATTCTGAAGCTATTGAATCGGATCCAAGGGTATTTCTTTCTTTTGATTGGGAGAATGAAGGACCCTACGAAAAAGCCATTGAGCGGTAATTTCGAGTTTCCACTTTGGGAACTTTCACCATGCTTACAATACATATGCATACTTTCTGCATCTTATGCATACAGACAGACTGGTAATTATTGGGGATTCTCACATCTCAGAAATTTAACTTGAGTGAGGACTGTGAAATCCTGTTAATCATTAGGTGTTAGAAGATGATCTAAGAGTAAAGGAGAAAATGACACAACTAGTTTTTTCTTATCACTCTATTTTGGGCAAAAAAAAAAAGGAATTGTGTATGGAATGGAGTAATATAATTGGTTTTAATTGATTGTACTTATCTTTGACAGACTGATTGATGAAGGAAAGCTTATGGATGCTCTTGCACTTTCTGATCGCTTTTTGCGTAATGGAGCATCAGATCGGCTACTTCAATTGCTTATTGAGCGAGGGGAAGAAAGTAATTCAGCCTCCAGCCAGACCCAAGGTTATGGAGGCCATAGAATATGGAGTAGTAGTTGGCAATATTGCCTAAGGTTGAAGGATAAACAGCTAGCAGCACAACTTGCTCTCAAGTATGTGAACTCATAGAAAGAATCTTACATTGTGAATGCTTGCTAAAATGTTTCTGAGATATAACTTTGTACCTTCTGCTTAAGGTCTGTAACCTTGTTCCAGGTATCTTCACAGATGGGAACTAGATGCAGCGTTGGATGTTCTTACTATGTGCAGTTGCCATTTGCCACAAGGTGATCCTATCAAGGATGAGGTATAAGTTCTTGGCTGTCAATCATTTTGATGACGTAGAAATGCAATATTGCAATACATTATCAAGTAGTAGAGTAAACATTTTTTTTCTTTATAATTTTCCTCTATTCTTTAATCTCAATGGTTTAATGTGCATAACATTTGTTCACTGAATGACCAATGAAATCTTAACATATTTTTGGGGCAATTTAGATTTTGCAAAGGAGACAAGCCCTACAGAGGTACAACAACATTTTATGTGCTGATGATCACTATAGCAGTTGGCAGGAGGTGATTCTCTAGTAGTCTTTGTAAACTCTTAATATTCTGTCTCAAAAGTTTTTGATTTGGAGTTCTGGTCAGGTTGAGGCTGAGTGTAAGGAAGATCCTGAAGGTTTGGCCCTTCGGCTAGCTGGTAAAGGTGCCGTCTCTGCTGCTCTGGAAGTGGCCGAAAGTGCTGGATTATCTATTGAGCTACGGAGAGAATTACAAGGCAGGCAACTTGTAAAGCTCCTTACTGCAGACCCTCTTAATGGTGGAGGTCCAGCTGAAGCGTCACGTTTTCTTTCTTCATTACGTGATTCTGATGATGCTTTAGCAGTGGCAATGGGTGCAATGCAGCTCTTACCTAACTTACGATCTAAGCAACTTCTTGTAATTGATCATTTTCTGTCTGTGTGTGTGTGTGTGTGTGTGTTCTTTGATCCACTATTATGCTTGTTTCACCCTCAGAGAGTTCAGATATTATTCTCTGAAATGCTCTTTCTTCTCTCATGAAGGTTCATTTTTTCCTGAAGAGAAAAGATGGGAATTTGTCTGATGTTGAGGTAGCCCGGCTCAACTCTTGGGCTTTAGGTCTTCGTGTTTTGGCTGCTTTACCCTTGCCATGGCAGCAACGATGTTCCTCTTTGCATGAGCATCCACATTTAATCGTGGAAGTTCTGCTAATGAGGAAGCAACTGCAGTCTGCTTCTCTGGTATCAAATTCTCCCTCTTGCTCTAAAACTAGTGCTTGAAACCCTACAAAAGTCCTTTTCGTGACAATTTTCTATACATATTGCTTAAGATCCCCGTGCTAGATGTACCTGCAAAGCAATCATTTTGCGCCAGGCGATAATTTACCCAGATATTGTCCTTGTAGTTTCAGTTATAATTCAATGTATTAAATCTATTAATTGATCAATATCTGTTTGCAGATCCTAAAAGAGTTCCCTTCATTAAGGGACAACAGTTTGATTCTCAAATATGCTGCAAAAGCTATCATTGTCAGTATTACCTCGCCGTTTAGAGAAACTCGAATCTCTATTTCTGGTCCAAGACAAAAGCAAAAGGTAAGAATGGGCAATCCTTCGAGGTCTTCTTTCACTAATAGTTTAAATAACTTGCAAAAAGAGGCCCGTAGAGCTCTATCATGGACTACTCCGCGGAGCACAGGAGAGAAGTCTGCTCCAAAAGAGGTGTTCCGGAAAAGAAAGAGCTCGGGGCTACCATCTTCTGAAAGAGTTGCTTGGGAGGCCATGGCTGGTATTCAAGAAGACCATGTATCTTCATATTCTGCGGATGGGCAAGAACGACTTACTTCTATCTCGATAGCTGAGGAATGGATGCTTACAGGCGATTCTGTTAAAGATGAAGCTGTTCGATCTTCTCATAGATATGAAAGTGCTCCAGATGTTACTCTTTTTAAGGTATGCTACATATCTAGAACCTTGGCTGTGACATGCTTGTGTTTGTGGCATGATAGCTGTTCCATTTGCACCAGCCAATCAGCAGGGGATGGGCAATTATAGAGCATACTTTTCTTATATGTTCACTAATTTTATAGAAGATCGATGTACATTTTTTCAACTATGACTAGCTGTGATCCTAAATTGGAGTTGAGTCTGGTATTTAAGTACAAAATGCTGATTACTAGCCAATCCAGCAAGCATGTGGATATGATTGTTGGCATGCTGTTTTGATTCTTTTTATGGCCCATCCTGCAAATTCAGTGGACTGAGAATTGGTATTCTGATAAGATTCTTATTAGCTAATACAAGAAATCCCACAAAGGAATAGCTTTATTTCTTATTTTTCTGGGGAAACACCTAATTGGCATTGTAGTTGTATGACAGTATCCATGTAGTAGCAGAGACCCAGCACCTTGTACTGGAGGCTGTCAAGGATAATAATTTATATTTTGGTATATTATAGCGGTTGAAAAACATTAAGCTTTGAAGTGACAATTTGAAATTTGAAATTTGATGACATGATGACATGACAATTTGAAATTACAATATTCTCAAACCACATATGACTTAATATAAATGGTGTAGATTATAGATGGATTAAAGCATTTTGCTTCTAGCATTTTTGGTCTCTGGATACTTCATCACTGAGAATTCTGATCTGTTTTTTGTTAAGGGTAATCATGCTTAAAGTTTGCAGTCTCATTGTAGTTGAAGCTTTTGATAACTTGTTCTTAGGTACTGCTTTCATTGTCTTCCGATGAGTTAGTATCTGCCAAAGGTGCTTTAGACTTGTGCACTAGTCAGATGAAGAACTTGTTGAGCTCCCAACAGTTACCTGAAACCTCTACAGTGGAAATCATTGGCAGGGCATATCATGCTACAGAAATGTTCGTGCAGGTAGCTTCTTTATCCAGACCTGAGAATTGCATGCATCATTTTCTTGAATCATGTTTTCTGGCTCCCAACTGAACTTGTTCTTAGGCACTGCTTTCATTTCAATAATTTGTATAACATTGAGAGTACAAGAGACAGGAAATATCGCGATACTTGTAGAAGAGATTAATAAAGATTTTAAAAGTAAGATTCGTTCTCATGAAATAAAGGAAGGCTTAAAAGAGAATAAAGAATAATAAAATCATAGAACATGATGACATTCCTATTGAGATATAGAGATGTTTTGGTGAATTTGTTATAGTGATGTTAATGGAGCTTTTTAACAAAATTTGGCAAATCAAGAAAATACCCCAAATATGGAAAGAGCGAGCACACTTATACCACTATATAAGAACAAATGAGACATTCAGGATTGCTTCAATTATAGAGGATATGAACTTATGAGCCACACAATGAAGTTATAAGAGAGAGTGATAGAATATAGATTAAGATTATAGATAACTGTGTCTCAGAATCAATTTGGGTTTATATCAGAATGATCCACCATGGAAACAATTCATTTGTTAAGACATTTGATAGAGACAGTTAGAGCACAAAAGAGAGACTTGCATATGGTATTCATTGATCTAGAAAAAGCATATGATGAGATTCCTAGAGATGTAGTGTGATGGGTGTTGTCGAAGAAAGGAATTTCCTTGAAATTCATTAATCTTATTAGAGATATGTATGAAATAGTTGTAATCAATGTAAGAACTTGTGGGAGTTTAATTGATAGCTTTCCTATTAACATTGGGTTTTATCAAGATTCGGCATTAAGTCTCGTCCTTTTTACAATAGTGATAGATGAAATCACAAAAATCATTCAAGATAAAATACCATGGTGTATGCTGTTTGCAGATGATATAGTATTGGTCAGTGAAACTAGAGAGGATATCAACGCTAAATTAGAGTTATGGAGAGGCACTGGAATCTAGAGAATTTCGATTGAATATGTCAAAAACTGAGTATATGAGATGTGGATTTAGTGACAATCATCAAAATGATGAAACGGTAAGGTTAGGAGGAAAAGAGATACCAAGAAGTAAATGTTTTAAATATTTTGATTTCATCGTTCAAAACGATGACAATATAGATGTGGATGTAAATCACAGAATTTAAGCAGGTTGAATGAAATGGAGAAAGACATCTGAAGTTCTTTGCAATCGCATGATGCCATTGCATTTTAAGGGAAAGTTCTATAGAATCGCAGTAAGACATGCACTATTATATGACATTGAGTATTGGGTCATTAAACAACAAGAGTATAAAATGGCTGTAGTTGAAATGAGAATATTTAGGTGGATGTGTGGCAAAATTAGAAAGGATAGAATTAAAAATGAAGAGATACGTAATAAGTTGGAATTTAGTTCAATTGTAGATAAAATGCGAAAATATCGTCTAAGGTGGTTTGGATATGTGTAACGAAGACTTGAAGACGCACCAGTAAGGAGGATCGAGAACTCAAATATAGAAAATTCAATAAAACGTAGAGGTAGACTGTTGAAAATTTGGATGCAAGTTATCTGTAAAGATATGGTAGTTAAGGGTTTAGTTGAAGAAATAGTTTTTGATAGGAATGAGTGATGTAGGAGAATTTGCACCAATTAAATCTTCCTGATATTTGTCTCTCATGACTGACTCCAAAATTTGGGATTAAGGTCCAATTTGTTGTTGTATGTTCTGGGTAAAAAGAAATTATGCTTTTAAACAATGTAAATTATAAAGTAAACTGTAGTAATTAATCTTGCAATTCTGAAAGAACTTTTTTGTTGTAAACATGCAGGGATTGCTTTTTGCTAAATCACTGCTTAGAAAGCTTGCTGGGGGTAGTGACTTATCTAGCAATTCTGAAAGAAGTAGAGATGCTGATGATGGTTCATCTGATGCGGGTAGCTCTAGTGTGGGTAGTCAATACACGGATGAGCTGTCTGAAGTATTGTCACAAGCGGAAACTTGGTTAGGACGTGCTGAGCTGCTGCAGAGTCTTCTGGGGTCAGGGATTGCTGCTTCCCTCGATGACATTGCAGACAAAGAATCATCTGCTCGTCTTCGTGATAGGTTGATTGTTGACGAACGGTACAGCATGGCTGTGTATACTTGCAAGAAGTGTAAGGTATATTACGCACAAACAGATCCAATTATTTCTGTTTCTAGTTGTAAAGTTTTAACCAACTTATGTACCTTATTTAATTAGGTTGATGTTTTCCCCGTTTGGAATGCATGGGGGCATGCTTTACTCAGAATGGAGAATTATGCACAAGCCCGCGTGAAGTTTAAGTACACTACCTTGGCACTCTGCTTACATTAATTGAGATTCAACACTAATATATTTTTTTTTAAGGAAAATAAAGTGTCTGTGTTTACTAAATTATTTGCTCTTTTTTTTTTCTTTTTGTGTGTTTTTTTGGGGGGTGGTGGGGATCAGATATATAATTATCTAACATTATGCATCATGTTCAGGCAAGCTCTACAAATTTATAAGGGCGATCCTTCACCTGTGATTCTGGAAATAATAAATACCATTGAAGGAGGTCCACCTGTTGATGTTTCGGCTGTCCGGACCATGTAAGCTTTCGAACAAGATTTTTCTTTGGAGGATTAAAAATTTCAGTTTGCGGAAAGCATGATTAAAACAAGCTTGATACTGTAGAAAGGTCAGATTAAACTTCTGTTAGGACTAGGAGTTGTCATATTTGTATTCAAGAAGCCACAAGATTAAAGGTAGGACATGAAACTGTGTGGGCACATTGTTCCTGTATGTCAGACCATTTGAATAAGAGATCAAAGGGTGCATTAGGTTAGGTTAGTTGCGGTTAGTAAATTGATCAATGAGTCGTAAAGGATGACTTAGGGAAGGGAAATAAACTAATGTCCTGTCAGGAGAGGAGCTGCAGATTTTACCATTTTTATGCATATGCATGTTCTGTGCGGTTTGGGTAAATCCTTGAACATTATAATATGCTTTCCCAACTGACTAAGCTGGTATAATCCTCAAGTAAATCCTATTGTTCCTTGCATGGATTACTTGTCTTGATGATGTTATTTATGAATCAATTATAAAGGGATTGTAGAGAGCTAATGGTGTATAGCAGCACTCTTTCCACAACTCGAGGTTATATTTGTGTGGGTGCAGGCACAAAGTATGCTTTCTGCAACATAGAATCTGACTGATTTATTTTGCAGGTACGAACACTTGGCTATCAGTGCACCAACAATCTTGGATGATTCTCTTTCTGCTGATTCATATCTTAATGTTCTCTACATGCCATCCACATTCCCGCGTTCAGAGAGATCCAGGCGCTCCCTAGAATTTTCCAACAGTAACTTGTCTAGTCTGGATTTCGATGATGGACCTCGTAGCAATCTTGACAGCATTCGATACCTTGAGTGCGTCAACTATTTACAAGAAGTAAGCTATAAATATTCTCTAAATTATACATGTTGAACTTGCCTCTGCATTGACTCTAAATTTTGAAAGTAGTATTCATTAATCTAAATTCAGTACTCCTACGTAATTAAGCAAACATTCAAAAGTTATTAAGGAGACACCATCAAACAATTTTGGACTAAATTCTGTTTCAAGCTTGTATTTGCTTATTTTGCTAGATATGCATATATGTTACTTTTTGTGGTCCACATTTGCACAAGGTACACTTTATTCTTTCTCACTCTACAAAGTACAGCGTCTCACTATCATGCCCTTGTTCCTTGCTAATTTTCCATGCAGTGACCATTGGTTCATTACCCCATCTGTATATGCACTAAAGATACTGTTTTGATTTCTTGTTGGGAAATATTCTCTGATCTTTTTTGACAAGAGGGTATTTCTATACTTGTATTTGTATATTTTATTATTTTAGGGTTCTTGATTAGTCTAGTATTTTGATCATGAAAGACCTGTTACAATCTAGATTCAAAGTTAATCATCCTCTACATCTCTCCTATCCTGGTTCCTCATGTGCAGATGTTCATTAGTATTGATTTCTCCATTGGTGTATGTCAATTTATTTTTCATTGTGATCATTTCCTTAATTAGATTTTTCTCTGCACATTTTTAACTGTGCTGTTTCTCTGACTTGTTTCTGCCCTTTCATTGCAAGTGCTATACATATATGGTGTTGATTCTTCAAGGGGCAGTATGCATGTGATTGTTCTCTTGCTTTCACAATGTATTATACTTGTTCTAATGTTCTGCTAGCGGTGTGATCTATAATATGAGGTTATTCATATATTGCAGTGTGCACGCCAGCATTTGCTTTTATTCATGTTCAGGCATGGTCATTATGATGATGCGTGCCTTTTGTTTTTTCCTCCAAATGCTGTTCCCCCACCTCCTCAACCATCATCACCTAGCATTGTCACATCATCTTCATCGCCTCAAAAACCAGATCCTTTGGCGACTGATTATGGGACCATTGATGATTTGTGTGACTTATGCATTGGCTATGGTGCCATGTCTACTTTGGAAGAAATTGTTTCCGAAAGAATGTTGTCCACTGGGCCTGAGGATATAGCAGTCAAGCAGCACACAGCTGCCGCTCTTGCCCGTATTTGCAATTATTGTGAAACTCAAAAGCATTTCAATTTCCTCTACAAGTTCCAAGTAAGTTTATTTTTGTTTTATTGATTTTCTTCATGGTGTCTTAGTTTGGTTTTACTTTAAATATATCTCATGATGGCTGATAATTTGCTCCAAGCAACTTGCGAAGCACCAATTAACTGTACTGGGAACAGGACCTAGTGCCTGATGTTACTATCTGGTTGTATTGGAAGTTTGTATGGTCAAAGGAGAGAATGATGCTAGTCTGTGGGGAATCTGGATATTTTAAAAAGAAGTAAAAGGAAAATTAGTTGTCTTTGGAGACCCTCTCAAAGTTGAACAAATGACCATCTTAAGTTCCCGAGTGACAGTGTCACTTAACCATATTGAATGAGCAATTGTATATTTCGATCAACATGGTGGATAACTGAAAATGTCTTCTTCCACATGGTTACCTATTTTCCTTTCCTTTCCTTACCACCTTCCCAACCAAAATTATAGATCTTGCGTCAAAAAGCAACCCTCAATGCTCTCCAAATGATTGACGCAACAGTAGCTCCTATTGTATTCAACACAATAAGGGATGAGCAAATGATCAACCAACTCCAATCTCTATTTATGAACAAATTTCTCAAAGACGAACATATCACTTAAGATGTGGATGTTGGGGAGTTTCAACAATTTTGACACTCTTGAATGAAAGAGAAATGTTAAAAGAGATTTAATTGACTAATCTTTGCTTTCTCCGCACAAGCACATTTCTCTTGCCAGATTTGTATTTAGTTTTACTCAAAGTTAAGCTTATGGTTCAGGTAATCAAAAAGGACCATGTTGCTGCTGGACTTTGCTGTATTCAGTTATTCATGAATTCCGCATCACAAGAAGAAGCTATAAAGCATTTGGAACTTGCCAAGGTATGCTAATATGTATTTCCCATTTTATACTGAAGAAAAGTCTGCTAATCAGCCTGAATATTTTGTAGGGAAAAAAATATGGTTGAGTGACTTTATAATACTAATAATTTCTTTGACAAGCTCCCAATCTTGAATTTATGAATTCATACTTTCTTTGATACATGGATATATGGAGAAACTTGTACACATTTTTGATTCTGCACAAGTTGCCGTTTCTGTTTCTGTTTCCGTTACAAAATTAGCCCCGCTGTCAAAATGATCTTCATTTTTTTCTTTGACAAGTTCCAGTAAGAGTGTGTGTTAGGTGTTGCTCATAAGTTCAGTTGTACAATGCTTTCTGGGGCAGCAGAGTTTTTCTATTAGGAGATGGCATTTCTAACAAGTTTTGTTTTGTTTTTTTTTTTTCTTTTTTAACTTTGCTTACTTCTTCTTCTTCTTTTTTTTTTTTGAAAAACTCTCTCTGAATTTCTTTAAAGCAAGTTTTATTATCTTGTATTCTATAGATGCATTTTGATGAAGGGTTGTCAGCACGTTACAAAGCTGGAGAATCTACGAAGGTTGTCACCAAGGGAACTCGAGGGAAAAGTGCCTCAGAAAAGCTTACTGAAGAAGGACTTATCAAGTTTTCTGCTCGTGTAGCAATCCAAGTAAGAATATTTATTACAAAAATTCACATCATTTTGTGTCTTTATAACCTGACAGCAAACCATCCACAATTTGAGGAGGTTTGTAACATCATCTAAGGATTAGTACTGAATACATGAATAAAAGATGTAGCTGCAGCTTTTCCTTTTACGAGTCTGGATGTGCTTTACTATTTTGACCATAAATTTCTCTAGAAAAATTTGATTGTTTTATGTATTGGAAATTAAACAGACAGATTTAAAATGCATGGTTTGAATGAGTACAACCCTTTCAAGTGCAAAGGGAAAGTCATCTATCAATGTCAGCAGAACAATGTCAGGTTTAACTTCCAACAATGGCCTCCACCTAATTATATGAAACTCATCTGCATGATGCTGCAAGAATGTTTTGTAAATGTCCTTTAACACTGGCTGTAATAGGACATAGAGTGTACATAAAAATTAGTGGAGATGCTCTTACTAAGATTTTAATGTACGGGACAGATGATGGATGATGATTCATTGATGCACTAATATTTTGTTTGTTAGATATGTTTATACACTAAATAATGTGTCATTGATTGATTAGGCTTTGTGCTTTTTGTCTGTTCGATGCATTGTCTGCTGTAGTTAGCAATTTTGCTTAATCCTGCTAAAAATTTAGGTGATTTCCTTAGTTGCACCATGTAATTTCTTTACTACAAGACGTAGTCTTCAACCTTTATATGTTTAATTACAGGTGGATGTTGTGAAAGCCTTTAATGACACAGAAGGACCACAATGGAAACATTCTCTTTTTGGAAATCCAAATGACCCTGAAACTTTCAGGTTCTCATCGTCTTGTAGTTTTTAACTCCACAAACTCCATGACATAATGGCTAGTTTTATCTACAAATGACGAAGTTACTTGTACCGTAAGACGGTCTCTATTTTATAATGTTCTAGATATTGGAGTATTCTTAAATACAAACAATTTTAGAGGATTTAAGGATTTACATGGAACCCTTATTTGCCTTTTGATTCACAGGAGGAGGTCTGAGATTGCAGAGACTCTTGCAGAGAAAAACTTTGATTTGGCATTCCAAGTGATCTATGAATTCAATCTTCCCGGTAGCCTTTGTGACATCATTTTTACCAGTGTCCTATGTCTTCTATGTAATTAATGTTAACAAGAATCTTGGCCATCTGTATTTCAGCTGTTGATATATATGCGGGTGTTGCTGCTTCCCTCGCTGAGAGAAAAAGGGGTGGGCAATTAACAGAATTTTTTAGAAACATCAAAGGAACTATTGATGATGATGATTGGGACCAGGTAATGTGATCTTACGTTCATAAATTGACCATCTACTGTTAGGGTAGTTCACCATTTCTACTTATGCCTAAATGGTACTATTTTAGTTTGATATGCATTGAATGCACAAAGAAAAATAGTCTGAGGCCATCTATGGTGTAGAGTTGGAAACCACAATAACACGTGGCATAGATTTCATGGATTAGACTTTTAGGTAGTTTCACTTCCCGAAAGAATTATAATCATCTGTTTTGTTACTTCCAAAGACCTATGGGCTTGATATATCTTGAATCTGATGGATGAACCTTGAAATCATTGATTTAGATCTTTCAATCAGGTAATTGTTACTTCTATGTATTTGGGTGCAACATGACAATTACAACTCCTCTAGCCACGATGACTGCCGTCATGGCTAGTTCTTTTTTTTTTTGTTGGGGTGGGGGGGGGGGGAGAAAACTGACAATGCAAGGAATCTTTTTTTTTTTTCTTTCTTTCTTTGACAAATGTGTGGAAAGTTATGGTCTGAATGCATGCCTTGCTGTCCTATAGGTACTGATTTAGACTGGTTAATAATGTCATACTGCTTTAAAACTGGTGCAACCTATTACTTGAAAATATGATTCTGAAATGATTTCCTTGGATCTTGTTTCACTATTTTCATGGACGCAGCAAAATATGTTATTCTCTTTTTATGCATATTTGAGAATTCTTTTGGATGAAATCTTGTAGGTCTTGGGGGCTGCCATAAATGTATATGCCAACAAGCATAAAGAACGTCCTGACCGTCTCATAGACATGTTAACTAGCAGCCACAGGTAATGTGCGCCAAGTTGCTTATGGGTTTAGCTATAAGTGTAATCCCAAAAGAACGTGGATATCAGTAAAAATCTTGTGCATTAGGTAGAAAATTTTTAATGCTTGTTAACAGTTCCTATTTTGGCTGGGAATGATTAAGAGACCTTCCCAGAAAGGCATCGCTGGAAATTTGTTTTTCTAATAAATATTCTGTGTTAGTTGGATGGCAAGCATGGAATGGTAGTGTGTAGGCTCCTCAAGCATATAGTTCTTTTATCTCAGGGCAGTTGAAGTGTCAAAGTTTAGCCAGAAAATCTAATTTCATAAAAAGATGACATCAAGGCAGCTTGGTGCTACGTGTTTGTTTTTTGTTGCCCATACTGATCATTATCTGAAGATTTTAGCTAGTTTAGCTAGTAAAGGGTCTAAGTGTTGTACAAGAGTCACACTTATCAAGGATGGAGGTGCACATCTATTAATGCCAAGAAAGAAAAAGAAAGGTGTGATGGAACCATGAAATTTTTACGTTATGTTTCGTCCTTTCAAATTAAGAAAACACTCTAGTTCAAACAAAGGTGTGGGATAAAGCCATGGTGGAGAGAGTGATTATTCTGGTGTTCAATCCATTTTCTGTTTCAGAGTTTGTATGTGGTTTTCCTTAATCAAAGACTTGCTCATGCAGGAAGGTGCTTGCTTGTGTGGTTTGTGGCCGTCTTAAAAGTGCTTTCCAAATTGCTTCACGGAGTGGAAGTGTCGCCGATGTTCAATATGTTGCTCATCAGGTTTTTTCATCCTTTAAAAAAATAAAATAAAATAAATAATATGTTCCAAGTTGGACATGCTTGCTGCTGAAACATTTCAGGGAAGTGCCTCACCCTGTACTGTTTCCTTTAAAATCTCACAATTTAGAGCAAACAAGATGCTCACAGTCAAATATCAATTTTTACATGGATTTTGTTCTTCACGGAAACCAATTGAGTTTCTAGGAATTAACATTAGCACAATTCAAAGTTTTTATATAATTTCTTGGAATCTTTGCAGGCATTACATGCGAATGCACTCCCTGTGCTGGATATGTGCAAACAGTGGTTGGCTCAATACATGTAGTTCCCCTCAAACTGGGTCCCCAGAATTTGCGATTGATTGCTGCACTCAGCATTTGGCCGTCGAACTGATAAGCAAGAGACAATCTAGACGTCGGCCATTGCATAGAAGTTTATCATATTTGGCCTCACTCGTGTCGGAATTCTGATCCCAAACCGTGAACATAATCCTGTTACCTTAAGTTGGATTAACTTGCGAGCAAATTGGCATGGTTGAAGCTGATTTAAAACCCACTTTGATTAGTTCTACTTCAAAAACAGAGGTTTAACATTTTTTCCCCAAAAGAGGCCATCGACACAGGCAAAGCTTTGACATTGTACAAGATCTTTGGAACATGTGTAAACAAATACCGGCTGCGCATGATCAATGATGCCTCGGAATCAGATGCCAATGAATGCGGTTTCTGCTGTATTCAAATGCAGTTTCTTTTTTCCTTTTTCTTTTCTTTTGGTATGATGCAGCTGTAAAATAGAAGCTTTCAGTTGTAGAATGAGGAAGTTGTAAATCTCCCACAGATTGTCATATTACTGGCTTGGTTTTTGAATTTTTCAAGTCAGATTTGTAAATTACATTGGTTGTATTACTTTATATAAAGAAAAAGAAATGAAAGTTAATTTTTTTTCTCCCCCTGATTTGATTGAGCTTTTCATATCTGTGGTGTCTGGACCATGTTGGTCAATTTTCATTAAGGTAATGCTGAATCCTTCTAGACTCTGGAATGCGTGCCTGGTCCCTTTTTGACCCTGGGAAATTTTAGTTCCATCATATGGTATTAATGATTATTAAAAAAAAAAACATTATTTTCCTTAGGGTAGATTTTGAATTTTTTTTTTCTTTTTTTGGGAAAATTACCCTACAAAAAGTGGTTAAATGAGTTTCCACGATGAAGAATAAAAGAATTTATGCTGCCTTACATCTTTATTTTCACAATTGATAATCCATATATTTGTTACTCGATGATCTATTATAAGGGTATTTTAACCATCATAGTAATGTTCTTTTGGCACAATTTTATTAATGCCCTAGTTCACAATTTTATAATAAGGGTATTTTGAAAATTACCCTACAAAAAGTATTATTCTTGTTATTGTTATTAGTCAGCAAAAAAAAGAAAAAAAAAACTTTACCCTTTGTCCCCCCCCCCCAAAAAAAAAATTGTAGTTTCCTTCTCACATTTAATATTGGTAGAAATAAAATGTAGATGAAAATGTAAACCCAAAAAAAAAAAAAAAAATTATAAGTGGGAAGAGAAACCCTAAATATTTAAAATGCATATTCTTGTCTTACCTGAATATTTGCTTGGCAATATTTTGTAGTCTATCCAGAAATTATGTTTTAGCTATTAAAGTATAATTTTCTTTTATTAAATATGCTGTAAATTTAATGTCTCAAGGTTTAACGTATGATTAATATTATATTTAGAGTTTAATTAGAAAAAATAATCAAAGTGAATATTTTTTACCATAATAAATAAATATAATAGTAATGTACTTTGTACAACAAAATCCATTATTAATTAACATTTGTAATGTTTATCAGTAATTGGAAAAACTTCTCAATGTCTATGCATAACTTTAATGGTTATGGTTACAATTTAAATTACATAGAAATAAAAATAAATATGAAATAATATAAGAAATGATATTTTATAAGAATAAAGTGAAAGACGTATTTTAGAAACAAAAAAATATTAGAACTCAGGAGTTTCCATACACCGGAGCCATCCGACCTATATAAACTGGAACAACCCCCCTCCTCCTCTCTCTCTTCCCCCCCCCCCCCCCAAAAAAAAAACCCACCCCACACACACAAGGAGACTGCTTTTCTTTGCGGAAAGCAATCATGTTGGAATCAAGGTCACCAATAGGCCCTACACCATTGTTGTTCCAAAGACAGCCCAGCGCAGATGTCAAGAATATGGCATCAATTTCCAGCAGCCTTTGATGAAGGATATCTGCAACTTAAGAAATATATAATCGCTCCCCATGATTGAAGATACTAGTAATTTCTCTTCCTCTCTTCATTTAATTAAGATATCCTCAAAACTGCTTTCACCTTTTCCGTCAAATCCAAGGAATCGAACTAGGTGTTGTAATCCAAATGTGCTCTTGGTGTATCTGTTTGCCAGCATATTAAAGTTCCCAAGATACATATAGAATAGAAGGATCCTTTCCTTGGCATTCTTATGTTAGGCTCTGTTTGAAGCCTTCTATCAAACATCCCCAAGCTGTTGCCTAGTTTTATATAGTAAAGATCACCACCAACCAAACTAGGTAACTTTCTTATTCCATCCAAGAGCTCACTAGCTATAGTCAGACTGTAGCTGGGATTGTTTTGACCTAGATTTTCTTGGTCCAATGAAGAAATGGAATTGAGGCGAACATGGGCCTCATTATTAAATGGCACGAGGCATTAATTATTAAATAATATGCTTACATAAGGAAAATTTGGTTAAGAAGATAGTTGATTATGTGTAACAGGCTGTGGCAGACATTTCTAGTGGTACTGGTTGTGGACTCTGCATGGTCATCGCCTTTCGAACTGGCATTCGAGGAAATGCCAAATAGTCCGGTCCTCCTTTTTCTTGACATTGTTTTTGATGCCTCCTTTACTATTGATACTGTCCTAACATCGACCTATCTCCTGGTCGACAATCACAAGAAGATTGCCATCAGGTATGTTTTTCTCACTCACTCTCTTTGCTATGTCCTTCAAACTTTATGTTCCCACACACTCGGCTTTTACCTTTTTCAGGTATGTCACAAAGCTGTGGTTCTTCATGGATGTGGCCTCAACGATACCATTCCAAATGATATATCACTATGCCACGCGTCACATGCACAAAGGGGAGGCATTTGGCTTGTTCAACTTGCTTAGATTCTGGCGATTGAGGCATCTTAGTAAACTCTTCAAAAGGTAAATAAATTCTTAATGATGTCTTTTCTGCATAAGCCATCCATTCCAGTCCCAATGCACCTAAATTGACCTTCTAGAGGGTTTACTTGTACCGTACCACTAAATATAACCTTTGAGAGGGCTTGCCCTTGCTAAGATGTTACATGACAAATGGGAAAACTAAACTTCATCTCCACTAATCGATCTCACTTAATCACAACTTCTAAGTGGTATTGGCTGAACCTTCCAATCAAAATATTGGGGTTGGAATAATAAGGCATAAGAAAAAACTAGTCTAGATCCAACTATCCACCTTGAATTCAACTATAGGTGCAATGCATTTTTGTATAGCGCCAAAAACCAAACAGAAGCATCAGATGTATTACAACTGAATGCAGTCATCAGTCACCCCAAACATTCAAAACCATTCTTTATCAACCACTTCATACACATGTAGAGCTCAAATTCACACTCATGCTTAGTGATTATTACAACAGGTTCATAGTTCCTCAATTCCTCATCCAACTATAAATTTGTATCTTTTTCGACCTATTAGAATGGAGAAAGACTACTTTTGGACAAGATAAAAGATTCTTTCACCACTCTCTACACCATGCCAAAAGAAACTCTACACCTATGTTAAAGGCTATGAAATGGTACTCTTGAATAACATTAATTTCGTCACAGGTAACCCTGCTTATAGTACATACAGCAGGTTGCTTCTACTTCTTTCTTGCAAAGCATGACGAAATTCCAGAGAGTACATGGTTTGGATAACAGGTTTCAGATTTCAAAAGCGGAAGCATCTGGCTTGGGTACACCTATTCTATGTATTGGGCAATTGTTACCCTCACAACTGTTGGCTATGGAGACTTGCATGCAGAGAATACAGGAGAGAGTTTTCATTATTTTCTACATGTTATGCAACATGGGCTTCATAGCATATTTGATAGGAAATATGACCAATCTTATTGTCCACGGTACCATGAGAACCTTTATCACGGTGATTAACCTAGCCCTTGTGATCTTGCAAAAGCATACTCATTTGACAGGACCCAACAATTATAAATCCCCTTGACCATTTGCAGAGGGATAGCATCAATAAAGTTCTGCCATTTGCAAGTAAGAATCGACTTCCAGAATGCATGAAAGAACAAATGCTGGCACACTTGCAACTGAAGTTCAAGACAGCAGAACTACAGCAAGAACAAGTCCTAGAAGACTTACCCAAGGCATAAGGTCCAGCATAGCCCAGCATCTATTTCGCAGCAACGTTGAGAACGCCTACATTTTCAAACATTTCTCTGAAGATCTAATTGTCCTATTGGTAAAGCATGCTACTTCCTTTATGGTTCAATATAGAGCTACTTTGGCAACAGTTGTTACAATAATTAAAGCAACACTAATGCCAAGAACTGCTTCAGCTTACATGGTGGGTAATAAGATATTTACTCAGAATTTTCGTAAGCAATCAGTAAAACAGATCCGTCTAGAACATTCAAAAGAAAACAAGGAAAGTTGGAAACTACTCGTGTTAAAGAGTATATTATATTAGTTAATATATATATGTAAAATTGACTACCATTCCTCATGACATCTTGCATTTATTCTTACAGGTCTCAGAATATTATCCACCTAAAGTTGATATTATCTTACAAAATGAGATACCTACTGAATTCTATATCCTAGTTTCAAAAGCAGTGGTATTAGTCACTTTCTTTCTTACTGGTTCACCTTTCAAAGCTACTAAAAATGCAGATGCTGACAAGTCATTAACTGTGCAGGATGTGTTGACGTATAAAAATGGAAGAGAGCAGGTATGTCCAACTAGCTCTTCTTCGGAGGGCATTTTTTAGAAGCTTAGGTATATGTTGGGAAATCTTTGAAATAATAGTTGTAATTGTCTCAATACCACTAAAATCTATATTGAATGAAGAAAAGTAGAGAAACATTCATGATATATTTCAGAAGAGTTGGCCTTCTAGTACTATGAAAACTGAACACAAAACGATATGAATGCAATACCATTGAAGATGATTAGTGTGATGCAATTAAAGGGAGGTACAGCATGAAATGATACCGTAGCGAAACTCCATATACTCTTGTTGGATTTAATTGATTCACATGCAGCGGAAGTATTCAAACAATTTTTGAAAAAATAAAATAGATCGGGTATAGGATTAGCTCAATTATAAAGTCTCCCAAAAATCAATCGTACGTCTCTCGATCGGATCTCGCGATCAGAATGGTAATCACGATGTTAATCGAATCACCACCGTAATGTCACAACGCCGCAACCTACAGTCTGGCGATCGTTATGACAGGAGAAATTTTCCTATACGAAAATTTCTCGAACCCTCAAATAAAATTCTCTCTCAATATAGCTCTGTCGACCACATGCAATTCCTTAAGAAGAAGACTTCTATTCAAAATAAAAGTCTCATCCTTAAAAGAGAGAGAATTGAGAGTTTTTCACGTTGGGTGGTTATGGATTAGTGAGAGTTATCCCACTAACCTCACTTCATTGTCTAAAATGCCCCTCGTGGACATTCTAGACCAATATCTCCCACTTGCACGCGAGGGTATTTTACGTCCGTCACTAGATCACAACTTATGCAATCTATCTCATATCACCCTACTGAATTTTCATACAGGATTGAGTGTCGTGCAACCTACGAGTACACATGCAAATAAAGACCTCTCGATACACCTGTTAGGATCATCGAGAAGCTTTCGTTAGTATCAAAAGAACTCGTTGCACCCCAGATCCAACACTAATTACATCCATCAAGCTACTTTCCTCGTCAAAAGCAATCCCAATAAATGCTCGACTATGTATCCACTATTATACTTACATCCCAATATAGATAAGCATAATAGGTGTGCCGGTGAATACAACACAATAATGTAATGTCAATTGGTTTTCCTTTTTCCAAACTCGAATCTATTAGTCTTAATTCAGCTGCTTTCCTAAACCTATCCTCAGACCTCAATTTATCTTCTGCACCATCGGTAAACAGACTAAAGTAGCAACACTAAGCCATGACTTCTAGAAACAGCCAAAAGTGATAAGGGTACAAGAGATCCCACCCAATGGATCTCGGTTCTCACGCAATGGGAACGGGGATCTAAATAATATCAATGTCTCAAATAATGCTCCTACTATCCCTGGTCGTCATATCATACGCTGTATGAAACGTGTACCACAGTGTTATTCTCTCATCTCTCAAAGGGCATATACCAGATTTCTCTAACACTGTGCAGGTATGGGACTCAGTCTACACATAAGACTTTACCCAGAGATTTCAGAGAGAGTATCTAAAAAACAATATCACTAGTCGCAGGTGATATCTGATATCTCAAATCTGACTACTTACAGGCAACATGGATGTGGGTACGTCCATGCCGATCATATCATATATGGCCTCATCCTGAACACATATCAGAGCGACTTATATTCTAGTAGGGTCACTCTCAAAACCTCCTATAACTAGAAACCGTCTCATCTCTGCTCACTCAGAGCTGAAGGTGGTCACTCATGTGAGAGAGTCGATCACGTCTGCCTGACATATCATTTGTCACAACAAATCACAAAATATGACAATTAAAATAATACAATAAATAAGTGATTCAATTATGCACACATGTCATATATATAACACAATAAGTATCAATACAATATGAGAAATGTCAATATACATGCAAACCCAATGATTCCTATATCTCATACAGGAATCTCTCACAATGGGTTTATTGAAGGAATCAGCAAACACGCTTTATAGTAATGTACTTAATTTGTCACTTCACCTTTCTTGGTGATGTCTCTCATAACGTAATATTAGGTATCAATGTGTTTGGACTTACTGATACTTAGGATCTCAAGTGTGGTCAAGGGCGGCCTGATTTTCTCAATAAATCATCACTGGTCTCCCATTGTTTGCCACAACCCCTAAGTGATCCAGAAATTTCCAAAGCCAAACACTCTCCTGAACTGCCACTGAGCATCTCATAAGCTCAATCTCTATGATAGATAGAGATATACAGGTTTGCTTTTTGCTACTCCAAAACAGCAAAACCTGATATCGATTTGCATATATTCAGATCACCAACCCAGTTGGTATCTGAATACCCAACAAAATGCAAATCACCTCCTCTGTAACACAAGGAGAGGTCCGCAGTTCTCTCGAGATATCTCGGAATCCTTGCTCGACTCCACCGCATAAGCATGACCCAAGTATGGCCTACTCGCCTCTAGATGCTCCTACTCGAACTCTCTGTGCCTATTCACACTAATAAAGGTACGAATACTTTCATCGTATGTGAAATACTTTCATGATTTCCCATGAATCAGGTAAAGAACTGGATCGCATCCAGCACTAGAAAATATATCCGAAATGGGCTCGATCACATTCCCCAATTCGACGACCATACTCGATATTTTTATCAAATGTTACATCATCGTTTGATCAGCCCTCTTCTTATAAGTTATTAAATTTATAAGTCAGTATCCTCATCTCAGGATCTGTAAGAGCATCATAATGCTCTTTATAGGGTGAGTCAAACCGATAAAACCATAGGATATTATTTATAGACTGGGATCACATCATCGTACATGCTACTCAGGAGAATTACCCTAACTCGGCCATCATTCCTCTTCCATGCACATGATGTCCCCTAATCCCGTCTGTCTGAAGTGTGGTACCCTCCCCAAATTCCACCATCTCATGCCTCAGAATTTTAATTAGATCTTGTCTCTCGAAAATAAATTGAATCTACTGATAAAAAATCACATAATTATCACAATTTAATTTTATCCCCCTTTCAAAGATCTAATACGACAATTTTAGAAGCAATTATAGAGATAATCGTTACTTGTGATACTTATTCTCACATTTTGTGCACCCTACGAATCAACAAGACCCAAATGACTCGAGTACAGATCCCAAGACGAGCGTATGAATCAACAGACACCATACACCACAATCCGAGATTGCATCTCACCATTCGGACTAGGATTCAGTATACAAAAACCCACAAAAAGTCACTTTTATGGATGTGGAACTCTCAAAAATTAAAAAAAATTCAATTCTAGGCAGCCTCACTTGCCGCCGGCAGTTCCACGCGCCGCCACGCACCGGTGGCGCGTCCCCACGCGCTCTCACGCGCCGGGGACAACTTTTGGCCCGTGCCAGACGCGCAGCGCGTCTGGCATGCGCCCGCAAGCGCGAGACATGCAAGTGTGCGGGTCAGGCGCCCACACGCACGCGACCCGCATGCGCGGGTCGGAACCCAAAACCCCCGGTCCGGATCCGGTCGCGGGTCGGGGCACGGTCGAGGTGACACGTGTCTAGGTCGTAATCGACTCGAACGCCCCAGGCCGGTTCACGCACCTCTCTCGCGCGTGAACCTCACGCCCCAGATGCCCTTTGCTCCACGCTCCACCCGCGCGCGTGCAATGCACGCGCCTGCGGGTTGGAGCCATTCGTCTTCGCCCGATGGTTTCTGTAACTGGGTCTTTTGACCCGATATCCTAAAAACACATTTTTCGACTCATTTTTCACCGAATTTTTTATAGAATCTCTAATTTCAATTATTCCAAGTATTCTTGACTCGATTTTTGGAATAATCACGCCCTATTCTCGGCGTATTTTGGATCCAAAATTCTGACCCTCCGCGGTCAATTTTGAAACTCAATTTTTCAGCCACAATAATATGCAATGTATATACAAAATCGAAGAGTATGAAACAAGAACACAGATTTATAATTTTCATGCATTGATTTACCCTAAAATTCGACAAATCTGGGATTGAATGGTTCGGTCACTATTCACAGCTGAAACTTTCAACCAAAATTTTTTTCGCCTAAACGTGCTTAGAAAATTACGAAAAAATTATTTTCATGTTCTACGGATCATGGGTAACACAGTGGTATTCTCGGATTCACGAAACTCATCTGTGATCCGAACCTTATATTTTTATACCCAAAAATAAATCCGAAAATTATTTTTAATAATCCACCGTACGCTCTGATATCAATGTTGGATTTAATTGATTCACATGCAACGGAAGCATTCAAACAATTTTCGAAAAAATAAAATAGATCGGGTATAGAGTTACCTCAAGTATAGAGTCTCCCAAAAATCAATCGTACGTTCCTAGATTGGATCTCGCGGTCGGGATGATGATCACGATGTTAATCGAGTCACCACCGCAATGTCACAACGTCACAACCCACAGTCAGGCAATCGTTGTGACGGGAGAAATTTTCCTACATGAAAATTTCTCGAACCCTCAAATAAAATTCTCTCTCTAGAGAATTTTATTCTCTTTCAATATAGCTCTCTCGACCACGTGCAATTCCTTAGGAAGGAGACTTCTATTCAAAATAAAAGTCTCATCCTTAGAGATAGAGAATTGAGAGTATTTCACGTTGAGTGGTTATGGGTTAGTGGGAGTTATCCCACTAACCCCACTTCATAGTCTAAAATGCCCCTCGTGGGCATTCTAGACCAATAACTCCCTTAAAAAATGAAGAGCATTGTACAATGCGAATCGGTAAAATGCAGATTGGATTAGGTATTCGTCAAATCCTCAAATTGTGACAACCAGTGACTGATATATCCAGACCTACCATATATCCAAGAGGCTGATGACAATAATTGTTTCTGTGGAGAAGATGAAGCAACTTGAGCTGAAACTGGATTTGATAGGTGATGCCAATTTTGGAAGATTCACTGGCTTCTGTCTTTATGCAGTCTTTAATTTCCCTGCAGCACCATATAAAATGCAGTTAGAGAAATGTTTTAATTAACTTAGAACATAAAAAGCCCTTCACTGGGAAACTAGCTAAATTATTCTTCAAGATCAAAATTTAATTTGAGTTAAATCCAAGAACAGCAATGAAAAGGAGAAGAAAGCAAAGAATTTGTATTGGATCAAATGAATTAACATAAAAAAACGAATGATTGCGAGAGAAAATTGAGGGCAATGGTGCTTATTGAGTTAATTTATAAATTTCACATATAATTAAGGTTAGTGGAGAGAGCCCTTATTAATTCTTTTGTATCTCAATACTTCCCTCCCCCGTTAGTTAATTCATCTAATCACGTGGGTTTTTTTTTTTTTTTTTTAATGGAGCAAAGATGTCTAGCATGATTTGAACTTAGAACCTCCCGCTTTAATACCACGATAATAACTTGGCAAAATTTCATCTTAAGAGTAAAATGTACAAGAGGAAGATTTATATACTAATTACCTTCTAACCAAATAACTACTAGATTAGTAATTAACTACTCACTAGCTAACACCGACCAGTTAACTAACTATATTTCTAACATTCCCCTCCACACTGACAAATCAGCATATTTTTATAACACAAACACTTGTAAGAGCTTACAGATTTTATCAGATAGATCAGTCGTTAAGCATGTCAAGAATAGCATAAGCAGCTTTCTGAAAACGCTCTTTCTCTTGCTCCAATGTCCTCTTCCTCTCAAGAGCAGTCTCTTTGCATTTCTCGATCGCTTCACTCACTCCGGCAGAGTTCTGATCAATTTCACTGCCAAAAGAATTTCATCAAAAGAAATAAACAGAATTTCCCAAAAAATAAAAAATAAAAAATAAAAAAGCGGCTGCAGACTAAAATGTTTCGATATCTAGGGCTTGATAAGATAATTTTATATACGAAATGAAATAGAGTTATGTGAACTGAACAGAATGAGTTCATCAACTCACTTTGTCATCTTAAGCATAGTCTCCATAGCTACTTGAACTTGCTGAGAGATATCTACACCATTGATTCATTATTACATTAGATTTTCTTGAACAAACTAAACTTGCACAATCAATTTTTAGAAAGTTCCATATAAATTAGGGCGAGAGAGAGAGAGAGAACCGTAAACGAGAGACGAAAGCTGAGATCCACGTTGAACAGATGGCAGATTCGATGGAGATGACGATGAAATCTCCATTATCGCGTTCGAAGGAGTCTCCATGAAGAGAGAGGGGAGGTTTGGTTTTGCTGGGAATGCAATGCAGCGGAAGGATGGACAAATTGGCGCGATACTTGGGCGGGGCTGAAGTATGGTTTTCCTAGAGTGAATTGAATGACGAAAATGCCCTTCATTTAGTTTAAACTTCAAATCCTGCCAAATGCACAGCTTGGGCCTGAGTGCTTCAAGCCCGTACCAGCAGTCCAGCCCAAACAAGTCCAAGTTTAAGTTTCTTCTTTGAATTACACTAGATTTGAATTCTAGGGTTGAAAAAAGAGGTTGTGATTATTAGACTATTTCTTTGAAAATCAATTTTAAGTTTCTTTGGACTTGAGAATAGTTTTTTATTATTAATAATTTTTTATAAACTATCAATATCTGGTAATCATTTAGACCCGACAAAATGCATTCGAATCAAATTTAACCTTTAAGGAAACGAGAATTTTCAATATCTATTTTTTCTATACATAATTTAAATTTAAAACCTTAAAATCTTATTTATGAAGTACCATTTATAAGTCATTAAATCAACTAGACATCGATGATTTTCCTCTTTCTTAAGGTGCTTCTCTTTCTTTATCTTCTTCGCAATGGCGAAACCACACTCTCTCTCATCTCCTTCTTTCTCTCTCTTCTCTCCCACTTTAAGAACAGCCATCATTGGGCAGTAATGGCGAAGAACAGAGCTCATTTTACTTAACTTTTCTCTGCTTTGCTATTTATGCAACATTTTTTATCCCATCCTTTCTTTTATTATTATTTTATTTATTTTATAATATCGAATGAATTTTTAAATGGAACAAAAATGACACCCGTAAGATTCAAATTCTGAATCATCTACTTTAATATTATAATTATTATCTCTTTTTAAAATTTAAATAAGTGAAGAAAAGTATTATTAATTTTTTATACCTTAATAAATTATTTTAAACATGCATAAAAAAACAATTTTCATTCAAATTCATCTATTAAATTCTACACTATTAATTAATTATTATTACCCTTGTCAGAATACTCAAATGATAAAAAGTGATAAAGAGCTTCTACTCAGATATCTTTCTTGATATTGAGATCTTACATTCAAATTTTTCTAAGATCGATACTTAATATTCAATTTTTTATGAATACATGAATTTTTATAATTTTTATATAAAAAAAATTAATTACTATAAAATTACAATTATATAATCACCCCCTACATTGCCTTCTATTTCGGATATTAATTGTGGTGTGGTGAATTCAAGCAGAGGATATGGCCTTCGAAAACCTTATCCACTAAATGCGACAATGAATTTTTTAAAAACATTAAAAAAATTGAAAAAAAAAACACCTAGAATAATAATGCACACACACATTTCTTAATTCCCAATAATTCATTTGGGAATTTCTCGTTACTTGTGAGGGAACAGTTCTTATATTATATTATGAATCAAATCTACTTTTTAACAGAGGAGCCCAATGAAATCACTTGTTTATCTTTAAAGGGTTCACTATTTGTATAAAAATATTTTTTGATTTAATATGAAAACGGAGAGAGCATGAATAAATATATATACAGAGGTATTCTTTTATATTTTTATAAAGAAACTGTTTGCACGTTTTAAACTCGTGATCTCAAGATTATCAAAAGAATAAGTGTAGTGTTGCGTTAAAATTCGTCTTCTACTTATTTATCTTTCTTTTTTAAAATAATTTCATTTTTAAGTATTAAACAAGTTTCAATGATTTAAGGGAGTTAGTATGGTATTTGATTATCGATGTTGTGACTGGATACCAATGATTTATTGATTTAGTGAGAATAATATTAGACTCCTATACTAAATGCTCGAATTCGACTCTTAAGAGTGATAAAAATAATGTTAAGAGAACCCTTTCAAATGAAGACCCGACTACGGTTTGGTTTAGATTAATCAGAGTAAATCTCTGTATACTAAGCAGTAGATCAACTCAAAGGCATAAAAAAATAGTGACTGAATATTAATATTGGCTCAGAATATTGTACATGATGAAAATATATGCAAGAGAGATTTTTTATTAAGAATTTAATATGATTCGAATCGAATTTAAAATAAAATATCGATGATTTATTAAAAAATTTATTGTGTTTGATTAGAATTAAATAAATTTGTTAATATAAGAATTATTAATATAATAAAAATTTTATTTTTTTGTTCACTATCATGGTAATATAATATTGACTATACATTCTCATGATATCGAGAGTATATTTATTATGTATTATAATAATAAAATATTATTATTATAAAATAATAAAATTTTAATTAAAGAGCATGATATAATAATATTGGTGGTGAATAAATCCGGTGGGGGTAATAAATATGAAGTTGGTGAACGCTGAAAATATGATACTGTAAATATTATAATTCTGAAATTGCAGAGAAGTGACAGTTTGGAGTGTTTGGTACTGTGGATGCAGAAAATCTAGGCCGCTCAGAAATATTGATACTGCCACTCCTCATTGTGGGGTGCTCAGAATTTTGTCTTTTGTGATTATCACTATAGACAAAATAATTAATTTTTGAAACTTTTTTCGATTTCTCTCCTTGGACAAAATAAAAATTAATAGTTTTTAAAATTAAATTAAAATTTATTTAGATATTTTATTTTTAAAATAAATTTATTTTATAATTTTTAAATAAAATAAAAAATAAAAAGTAAAAAGTAAAAATTAAAGAAAAAAAAAAAGAATATAAGAATAAATAAATTTATAATATTGATATATTTAAAATTTTATATTTTATAAGTAATGACATAAATGAAATAAAAAAATAAAAAATTAGATTTTAAAAATAAAAAGAAATAAAATCTCCTTCCAAGAGCGTTAATTTAAAAGTCACTTTTAAATTTTTATTTATTAAAAAAAAAATTTTTTTTAAGAGTTTCTAAAAAAATCTATTTAGTGATTTTTCTAAAACTCAGAAAAACCTCTACCAAATGTGCTCTTAATTTGCGGATCTCCTCACTTGTTTACTTTATTTATTTTATTTATTTATAAATCATCGATATTTAATAATTAAATTTATTTTATTTGATTCAACTCGCATCAAATTAAATTTTTAAAAAATAAAATGTCTAATTTTTTTATTTATAAAATTTAAATTTAAAATTTTATTTAAAAATATTAATACCCGAACAGTATTCCAAGGAAAGTTTTATTTAACTCTTGTGATGCAATTGCAGTAATGATGGGATTGTGTGATAAAAAGAGACCCTTCTCTTTTGTGCACTAAATTATTAAAAGGAAAAAGAAAAGGAAAAAAAAAAAGAAAAGGTAATGAAGTACAGTACTCTTTTGAATGGAATATTTATATTTTATTGGATTTGATGCATGTCGGTCAAGTAAATTTGGGCATATGATTTAAACGTATGTGGAGGAATCCCTTTTTTTTTTTAGTCTAAATGTTTTGTTCAAGATCCTTATGTTTGATTTTGTTACTTATAATAGAGCTAAGCCAAGTTTGTGAAGATCAGTGTTTTAAAAATCAGATCAAATTGATCGATTCAACCGGTTCAAATCTAAACTGTTTTATAGTTTGATTTAATTTTTAATATTAAATTAAATGAAATCAAAATCAGATCAAAATCGTTTAAAACATATCAAAAATATTAAAATTAGATCGATCCAACCAGCTTTTATTACGGATAAAGTTTTTTCATATGTTACTAATAGAATAATTTTTTTAAAATATATAAATTTTATTTTATTTTAAAATATATTATATATAAATTATATATATAATATTATGATGACGTTATTCATTTATAAAACAGTTCGATCAATCTGATCAATAAATCAATGAATTAATAGGTTCACGTATTAAAAAAAAGCGGTGAACGCCTCATTTTACTTCATCCCAAACATTGTTTCATTCCTAATAATAGATTGGATTGGACAATTTGACATATGCTAAGATTTTGATTTTCGAATCAAAATTATAAAAATATTTCTAATTTAGTTATAAAACTAGAATTATTAATTTATTTAACCAATTGAATGAGTTTAACTGAGTTTAAATAAATCAAAACATACAAAAATAAATCTGAACTTTATACCCAAACCCGATTCGTCAAATGGGTCTTAAATCGCATCTTCTTCACCATAGAGAATCCAAACTGAATCATTAGCAAGTCAAACCGTTAACTACTTACCAAGGCCATCTAGTTCCGAAGACTAATTTAAGACCCGGTAGCTCCATAGTTATAAGAGACTAATGCGGGTCGTCGGGTCAACCCGATCAAACGATCCAATTGTTCAATCTTGTTTGCTGTGAAATGTACCAACTGCACAACGTGAAGTGCAAATAAGGCCGTAACCCAAAAAACCAAAGGAGTACACTTTTCACATTTTGAGCTTTTTTAAATCCAGTGTGAAGACGCCACGTAAGAGAGGACACGTGTGGTGGACCCCACTATGGTTAAACAAATTCTTGTGACCTGAGAGAGAGAGAGTACGGAAAAGTTAAATCTGACCCGTTCGATGACCGGTCCATCTCAAGCGAATCTAAAATATTGACCGTTAGATTACGTGGGGATGCGAGTCGATCACCGAACACGTGTCCTTCAACTCCTGTCTCCCCGAAAATCATGAAAAAGAGCTGAGTCACACGAAACGACAAAATCAAGACCGTACCTAAAGGCCTTAAAGTAATTCTCAAAAAAAGAAAAAGAAAAATAAATTTTGACAGAAGAAGAGAATGATGGGTTTAACCACGGATGAGTTAGTTGAACTACGGTTGGGTTGGGATCGGGACCAACTACGATGACGTGGCAATTGACAAGGACGAGCGAATTATATAGTTAACGTCGGGTAACGACGTTAGTGGCCATACCGTTACCCTCATGTTAAGGCTGTCGAGTAGTGAGAGGGAGCAATAATTACTCGGCGATTGTGATTGCCTTCATCGTTTTGTTCGTCGGCTGAAAGTCAAAATTACCCTCGATGATTTTTCTCTTTGGTGTTGGCTTGTGTGCATCATACGCATAAAAAAATTTGATATTTTATTTTATGCATCAATTATTTTCACACACAAATAAATTTTCTAAAAAGAAATTTATTATACACAAATACATAACAATAGATCATAATAACAAAATTTTTATGTCCCCAAGTGACAGCCTAGAGATCGAGAGCACTTGCTTTAGTGTCTACCTCAAGATCTCGTATTCAAAATTTCGTAGACGCGTATAATTCCGCGATTATCACGACCCCATGTAACCAAAAAAAAAAAAAATTTTTATGTATTTGTATATTTGTGTGGTAACAATATTTGATAAATAACAATATTATTATCCCATCTAATTTTTAAAAGAAAAATATAATACGATATCAAATATTGTTTATCATACTAAAATTTATCTATTATCTCCCAAAAATTATAGGTCAAAACATACGTAAAATGTAGCCCGGTGTAAATTCCTAATTTTACCATGACGAGAAATCTATTTTTTTTGTTAATTTAAGATTTATTTTATTTAATTTTTTAAAAATGGTAGGATGTGATTGTCAATCACATTTTAATTCATAGTCAATGTATTTTTTTATTAGATAGAGATAATAAAAATTATAAAAATATATATATTTATAAAATTTTGAATATTAAATCTTAAAAAAAGTATTTGAATATAAATTCTTTAGTACAAAGTCCTTAAAAAGGACAATTCATGGTCAATGTGTATGAATCAAAAAGTGCACAACAATTAAATGAAAGAAGCAAAGGAAGGAAAGAATGCTGGTAGAAATAATTAACCAATATGTACCTCAAAGAAAACAGAAAAAAGACAAAACAAAAGTCACCAAATTTGACAATGGCAGCAAATTAACAGTCGTAGTGCTATTCCCCCAAACCCTGGAAATCACATTTAAAAAAAAAAAAAAAAAAAAACCTATGGGTCCAATTCCTGTGTGCCCTCGTATAATTTAAACTGCGTTGATATAATAGAAAGTATTATTCTTAAGAAAATAGTCTAATGATTATAATCTATCTCTTGATCTGAAAATTTCAGAGTCAAATTTTTATGTAATAAAAAAATAATAATATAAGGTACCTCCTAATTCAACTAATGAAAATACTATTCTTTCAGATATATATATATATAAAAGTTGAGAAGCGAGAGAACAAGAGGTGAGAGAAAGCTTAGTAATTTTGAAGTTTGGGATAGTTTGGGATGGAATACAACAACAATAAAATTTTTATTTTGGAATCGGTTATATAGGTCATTCTATATCATTATACTCCATTTCATATCACATACTCAATTATAATATCATTTTCATTATATAAGAACAAAATCATGTGTTTATCTTATTAAATGGAGTCGATAATATAGATATTTTTACGTTATTATATTTTATCTTGTATCATAACTTACTCAATATTCAGATAATTTAAATTATATTTTGTTATCGTTATCCAAATTTTTTTAGCTCTCTCCCCCTTTTTAATATAAGTACTTGTTATAGTTTCGCATTGTCTAACCACAGTCTCTATCAGTCATTTATGTATGTGTTCATATTATTTTAATTGTGCTTCTGTTAATTTTTGTTCGATAGGTTCAATGATATGAATTATACACTGTCTTATTCTATATTTATTATAAAATAAAATTAAGTTTAAATTTTATAAGGAAATCCTATTTACTATTTAATTTAAATAGAGGGAAAAAAAATAAAGAAAAGAAAGGAGGTAATACCACAACCTTGTGAACTTTGGATTCAATCAAAATCAATTGAACTCATCCAATAGTATTGAATTCTCTCGCCAACCCCTGCTTGAAAGGCGCAGAGAATAATAACTTTGCAATAATTCAAGGAAAAAGAAAGAGAAGGACTTCCCTTCCTCTTCCTCCATTAATGGCTGTGAAGGGACAACGTTGATTTAATTCAATTATTAGAATTACAGATTTCCTAGAAATTCTGTTTCTTGTCCGGACAGTTTAAATGATAAAATATTTATATATTTTTTTATTAATTTGATTTCATTTAATTATATCATTTTATAAAAAAAAATTTATTTCCTTTAAATTAATATTTCTTACGCCCTTAAATAACATGACATTACCCAAAATCACACAAATTTTCGAATTTATTTCATATGAATCCTACGGTATATAGTTGAAGGTGGAAAAAAGGTGAATAACACCCATCTGGATTGGCATCGAATGTGGTTAAATTTAATTTACTTAGATAGAAATTTTAATATAAAAAGATTATTTGATATAATAATTATTTTAATTTTTTAATAAGAAAAATTGTTTTACACTTGAAAATCTTTTATTGTTTGAAATACAAAAATTAATAAAAAAATAAAAAATATAAATTAAGACAAACTTAAACCAAGTTAAGATTTTTTGGACCGGCCTAAATCGATATTAAGCTAGGCACTTGAGCATTGCATATGGCATTTTCCTCTGTTATACCAAAATAGAAATTGATATAAATGATACGAAAAAATAATATTTTATAAGAGTATCGAAAACGAAAATAAAAACACGAGAAACTGTGTAAAAATAAAAAATATAAAAATTTTATATAAATATTAATTATTTTATAAAAATAATATAATAGTTATATTTTAAAATAAAAATTTAAATTGATTAAATATGTAATTATAAATTACAAGATAAATAATATAAAAATTATAATTATAATTAAATAAATAATTTATTAAATATAAAAATATAAAATTTTTTATATAAATATTAATTAATTTAATACATTGAATAGAACAACATTAATATCCCAAAGTTTAGGGTATTTTAGGCTTTTCACTGTCAATCATAGGAGTGTAGGACAAAACCTCAGGACGAGGAAATGGGCATAGTTAAAACCCGGAGAACCTTAACGATGGTTAGGGGCCGTTAACGTTAGGGTCGGTTGTAATAATAAACCCGAGAGAGAGAGAGAGAGAGAGATTCACAGACCCACACAGGTCGGGTTTGTCGTTTTCTGATGACTCACCAAAAATGGGTAAAAATGTAAAAGCAGTAAAAATCCAGAAACTGAGCCTATTTCCCCTCACTTCCCATCCCGTTACTTATTTTCCATTTTTTCTTTTTCAGGAAAAAAAAAAAACAAAAACCACAATAAATAATTATAAATTAAATTCTCATCTATTTTTAGTGTGTGATCAATAACTACACTTTCCCCAGAACTACAAACCAATTATACCTTGCCACGACATCAATGTCACGTGATTCCTCACGTGCCAATCCCAAGTCGCACTCGTGTCGATGATGTGGCACTCGGTGATTGGTAGAGAAGGATGTGAAGGTTTACGGGTGTTTACTAAATTAGATTACCCTTTTCACTGACCAGTACTGTATTTTATACGTATATTCCGAGAGAGAGAGAGAGAGGAGTATTTCAGAAGCTCTCTGCTTCCCTGATTTTTATGCATGGAGAGAGAGAGAGAGGAGTACTGCATAAGTTTCACACATGCATAGTGATGGACTGTGATAGAGAACATTGTGTGTGAAACATATAAGAAGCATTTTTTACTGCATCTGGGGTGGTCTTGGTAGCGTCATCCGTCTGGGAAATTTTTCAGCAGTCAGAAAACCAAAAAAGAAACCCAGGTGAGCTTTCTTTCTAATTCTCTCTCTCATTCCCTTCATTCCAATCCTCTGATTCCACTGAACTGCGTGTTGTTTTTTTGCATGTATGATCTATCATTATCTCTCTCTTTTTTCATCTTTGGTTTTATTTTTTGGTCTGAGAAAAATAAAAATTTGTTCCATTGATCATCAGAGTCATGGAAAAATCAAGTTTCATGTAACAATGGGGTTTTCTTTAGCGAGGATTCAATGATCATTAAAGGTGTTTCTTTTTTCTTTTTTTCCTTGTCTGCATTTGAAGTTTCTTACAATGGGGTTTTCTTATGTTGCATTTGATTCGACATTTTCTGTCTTCTTCACGAGACCCCCTTTTGATTACTTCTATTGCTAATCCACTTCTTTTATTGTTTGGATTTAAATACATCTATTCTCCTCAGGTTCTTGAACACACACTCTCTCTCTCTCTCTCTCTCTCTCTTGCTTGGAGGGGATGGGAGGTTTGATGATAAAATCCGAGTGTTTTCTCATCTGGGTTGAAGTTAAATCATGAAAAGTACGAGCTAAATGTGCTTAGTCTTAGCAAGGATTAACTGATCATTGAAGGGTTATTTTGTCTGCATTTGAAGTTTCTTACAATGAAGTTTGTTCGGTTGCATATGATTTGACCCTTTTTCTGTCTTCTTCCCAAGACCCCTTAACGCCTTTTATCATTGATCCACTTCTTTTAATCTTGGTGGGGTTTTCCCTTATTTGGGTTTTCAATCCATCTATCATCCTCTGGTTCTTCAATGTCCTGTTTTTATTATTATTTAATTTTTTCTGGTCCCCAAATATAGTACACTGTTGATGCTATTATTGGTTTGTAGATCAGCTCTGTTTACAATCAATTTTATTTTCGTCTTGAATCTGTTTTGCTGATATTCAGGTAAAAGGGCCGTACCTCTTTTTGATTTTTCTGAGATATAATGCTGAGGAAGAGAAGTAGATCACACCAGAAAGATCAATACGTGGGTCATCTGATGTCTGATGCCACTTCAGAATCACATATTCAGTCTGATGTTCAAGGGCAGAAACATAAAAGCAACTCCTTTTTCTCTGTTCCTGGTTTGTTTGTTGGATTGAGTTCTAAGGGATTATCAGATTCTGATTCAGTTAGAAGCCCTACATCCCCACTTGATTTTAGGGTGTTTTCAAATTTGGGCAACCCCTTTAGGTCACCCAAATCATCAACCCATGATGGACAGCATCATAAGACCTGGGATTGCATCAAAGTAGGTTTGAGTATCATAGATTCCCTTGATGAGGATACTAAGCTATCTGGAAAAGTTCTACGGTCATCCGAGAGTAAAAACATTCTTTTTGGACCACAAATGAGGATTAAGAACCCTAAATTTTCTAACAATATCAATTCTTTTGAGGCACCCAAGTCTTTGCCTAAAAACTATGCAATTTTTCTCCATAGCCAGGTGAAATCGCCCCATAAAATCCAAGATGGTGATTCTGATGTCCTGTTTGGTATTGGAGAAGCACCTGGAGAGTCGGAAGCATTTGGTAAAACCCGGTCTTGTTCATATGATTCTGCCAGGTCATTGTCATCCATTGCTGGATTAAGCAACCGCAGCTCCAATTTGTGCCATGGCAACTTTTGGTCAGAAGATGCAACTACCCAAATTGGTGGTTCACCAACAGAATCATCTAGGGTGAACCGAAATTTAGGTGAAGTCTGTAGTTTGAAGTTGACCTCGGTACCACCCTACATTGGCTCAGATCATGGATTTATAGAGTCACTCTCAGCTAGTGAAATAGAACTTTCTGAGGACTATACGTGTGTGATTACTCATGGTGCCAATCCCAAAACAACTCATATTTATGGTGACTGCATTTTAGAATGTCACCCAAATGACATCCACATTGCTAATTCGAGCAAGCAGGAAGATGGTGGACGGGGGAGCAATTTGTCCTCTTCAGCCAAACACTCTCAATTTTCAAGTTCATGCCCCTTCAGTAATTTTTTAAGTTTCTGTTACACTTGCAAGAAGAAATTGGATGGAGAAGACATCTACATATACAGGTATATTTACTATATGACATTTTTCATGAATTACTCATACGAAGCCTATGATTTTCGAATGCAGTTCTTATTTTTTATTTCATTTTATTTTATTTTTTAATTTCCCACAGGGGAGAGAAAGCATTTTGCAGCTGGAGTTGTCGCTCACAGGAGATACAGATTGAGGAGGAAACGAAGGATGCAACTGATGATTCTTTCGAGAGCTTTCCAGAGCCAGATTTCAATGATGATGTTTTCCAAGCTGGCATCTTCATTGCTACATAGAGGCCTTGCAATGGCCATGCCATAACCCCCGTGCCCATGATTGGTGATGCCTTCTGCAGTGGCAGATGATTATGATCATCTGTTCATAGAAAGAGCTGTGTGTGTATCTGTTAGCAGCCATGGGCGATCTTCACTAACATTGTGCCATTTGCTGGTTGTGTTTCAGCTTTCATGGTCTGAGTGGGTTATGGGCTGCAATTAGTTGGCTTGCGGTTTTGAAGATTCTGATATTAAATTATATATGATATTATAACTCTGCTGCACTATGATTTAACAAGAAAGGGTCGTAGCCTAATCTTTGGCTCCCCCTTTTTTCAAGTCTTTTCAGCATCTTCTTTCCTTTCCTGGCAAGAGTTGATGTATAAGCCTGAAACTCTTCAAATTTTGATTGAATATAAATTTCTTTTATATACAAATTGCTTGTCCATTCCATATTATGCTACTGTTCCTATCTGCGAGCACATCATGAGCAACTTTTCTTCTTGCATTTCTGTTCACCAAAAATATTTGCAGTATTCAATTGTTATGAAACTGATGAAATCTGTAGTTCTCCCTGATTATGATCTCTCCATTGTAGTGCTGCTGATCCGGAGATTATTCACAATCCGCATGGAAGGTTTTTCAGGATTGCTTAGTGCAAAAGTATCAGGCAGCCTCTCTTTGGGGTAAGTGTGTGTCTCCTTTCTATCTTTATGTGGTAATATTTCTGCCTTGCACCAAAATAAATAAATCTCAGTAGACCAGTGCTTTGAAATTATCCTGTCACAAGTTCAGGAATGACTCCATTTTTGCTCAATCAGACTACATTCCCGAATCTTCTTCCCTCCAAGTTCCTTCAACTTTATTCTTGTAGAGCTCACATCATCCCATCCACCAGCATTTACATAAATGTTAGCAGGAAGCACATTACCTGCTTCATTAAGTGGCTCCATGACTATTGAGTTGCTCAAATGCATACTGTTGTGGTAGGTTTCACAAGCTCTCATTGAACTTCACATGGGAGCATCTGGATCAATTGACATTGCTTCGAAAAATCTTTTGGCATATTTTATATTCCAAGCTCGATCTTAGTGCTGTATCCCAGCAAAGTTCACAAAATCTTTTGGGAGTTAGTTCAATTGTAGATAAGATGCGTGAGTGCCGTTGAGATGGTTTGGAAACATACAGCGATGACCTAAGGACGCACCTGTTAGGAAAGTAGAGAACTTAAATATAGAAGATTTAATAAAATGTAAAGGTAAGCCGTTGAAAATTTGGATGCAATGTATTCGTAAAGATATGATAGTTATGGATTTAGTTGAAAAGATGGTTTTAGATAAAAATGAGTGGTGTAAGAGAATCCGCACAAACTAAATCTTTTTTTTTTTCGATATTTGTCTGGTCGATCTTAAATTTTGAGATAGAAATCTAGATTGTTATTGTTGTTGTAGTATTGATTAAACCACCAGGGCTAGAAGCTGAGAGAAGAGCTATAACAGCGACATGGTCTGGCCCATTACCTGTTCTTTTCATTTCAATGAATAGATTTATTGGTTCCTTACTTCAGCCCTCCATCGCATATGCAGCGACAGGGAGCAGAAGGAAAACACCTTAGATGCATTTCTCAATTCTTCTGCATTGGCCCTGCATGTTCATTATAGAAGTACTCAAAGCAATGCATCTACCTCATTATGATTTTTGCAATGTAAGCATGGATCGACATCCTTTATTCAGGGCTCGGGTACCGGCACAAGAAGAGAGCAGACCGATGATAGTAAACCTATCACGACCGGCATTTACTAACTCAAATGTGCATATAACTCTTCAAATCAGTGCCTTTTAGCATAGCAACTGATCGTAAAGTTCCAAGAAACTAGGTCCTTGTCTGGTGTGCGTTCAAAGAAATCTCTTGCTTTGCCGTCATCCCCGCTCTGAAAAAACCTGCCAACATAGAATTCCAGGACTATATTCTTGGTAGGCAATTATTTCAAAACTTCGTGCATTGTCCGGTTCCTAAGACTATGAATGCAAGTCTATCATGGCATCACCCTGCAACTTTGAACACATTCTCAAGCTGCATTTCTTTGAACAAACCCAAACTTTCAAAGAACTTCCCTCCTTGGGAGTAACCTGAAATCATTGTAGTCCATGAAATCAAATTTCTAAAAATCGTTCCAACAAATAGGCGCCTTGATGTGTTGGGATTTCACATACCCGTCAGGCAATGTGATTGCCGAAGCAACGTGTCTCTTTATCGCATTCATCCAAGAGCTTTTGTGCTTCTTCAAGTTACCCACACTTGGACATACAACTGCACCAAACAATTCAACAAAGACCCCATTAATCTGCCTATCATTTCTTTTAACCTAGAGATGCAACTCCACTCCCATTTTTGAATCCCTCAATTTTGTGCAAGCAGAAATTGTCCTAATCACTATTATCTCAGCAAGATTCCACAGCTTTTCGTTTCCTCGGACGTTTTTCATTTCCTCGAACAAATCCGAGGCCTTTTTTGGGAACCCTATCCAAACATGCTTTGATAACATAGTATTCCGGGTAAAAACATCTCTGTCAAGACATTTCTCAAATAGTACATACACCTCCTCCAAGCTCCCATTTTTTGAGTACAGGCCCATCAAATTACTCTTCAGAGATGTTTTAAAGGGAAGAATGCAAAAATCTCCCACTAGGGAAACTTATGACCTAAATCCTTTCGTCCATTCTCCTCTACAATTTCCTAAAGTAAGGATTAGGGGGGGGGGATCTACCATTCATTCAACTTAGTGGTTCGAACTTGTCACAGTGGTGTCGTAGAGAAGAGACTTTTGAGTTGGGACAACTTTGAAAATCCTTCCATGAACTCCCTTTGCTGGAGAAAATTCATTGATGCCAATAACAAGCATGAACCAAAAGGTAAATACTTGCATATCTACCAAAATCCCATCAACAACCACAAGGTAATACTCAGAAATACCTTCTGACACCGCTCTAATGAGTTCTTCTTCCAAAAGGGTATTCCAAATCATGGTTTGGTGACACTGAGTTTCAGCTCAAGTGACATCTTCTCCCTTCCTCTTGTAATAGACTCAGATTCGAGTCTTCCTTTTAGTGGCTCCAAAGGTAGACCGAGTACTACTTCAACACTTCACTCTAGTGCCACTCCGAGAATAGGGATGGGAAGTAACACCGTAATCGCCCATACTCAATGCTCTCAATCAAGGGACAAGGCGAGGATTTATGCTATGACAAATGAAGAGGTTCAAGCCAATTCGGACATGGTCACAGATAAATCTCTTTGAAAGTTGAGTTAGATAATTTGGAAATGTGATGCAGATGATATATAGTTATTATTTGAAATATGTTGATGATATGATTTTGTTTATGGTCATTAGTATATGCTTAACATTGGATGTAGGGAATGTGTTTAGAATTACTGAATTGTAAAGTTCCTTTTGAGTTAGTAACAATTGATGGATGATCATTTGGTATGATCGAAAATCCCATTTGATCTAGGGAAATTGCTCGGTTCAATATGTTGGACTATATATTTGATCCTGACTTTTGGGCCTAGAATTATTGGTCTTAAGAGTTTCGTATATGCTTATATAGTATGAAGTTATGATTGTGTTAGCGGTGTGGATTTCTATGATAGGTGAATGGATGAAGTGTTTATGATTGTGTAGTGTGATGAAATGTTATAAGATGTCATATATGAATGATGCAATTTGTAGATCGATTAATAATTATTTTATGGTTTATATTAATAGGTATAATGAAAATCTTTGGTATTGATATTCATGTGCTAATAGATACTAGATTTAATAATTCATTTATGAGCACGAGATTTGCTAGGCATTCTGATAAGTCTCTAACTCCACTTGTCGAAATGTCATCAGGTAGTGTCACGAGATTATACAGAAAATTCTACTTTAATTCTTTCGAACTTGACGGAGTATGGGCTCGAGTTCTGACTTGATACTAAGCCACCTTAGCCCAAACTCGTGTCGAGGTTTGACTAGATAGTGTCACAGGTATCTGTGACATTACCCGAATTTCATAACAGTCTTAGTTTAGAGTTCTCATACAAGACCATAAATTTAAGCAAAGAGCTTGAGTTTGTCCGAAATTTTCTACTATAAAACTTCAGAATTTAATCCCTATCGGTGGCATTCCTTCAAACTTCTTGAACCTTTTCATTTGCACAATAAGCGGGGCCCTTTTCTCATTTCCAAATTTTTTCGTCGGTAAAGATTTTATCATCTTTTTTAAGCAAGCATCCTGGAGGTCAAAAGAGGAAAAAAAGGGGCCCGGGGGAACCCCACTCTTCAAATATACAACACTCATAAGCAAGTACAAGCTTGATCTTTCTACATCTAACCCCCACTCGCATAGAGTTATCATTTCACATCAACAAAGTTTAGGACATCATGGTCAGAAGCATATTGTAACCTTCAAAAGAGGGTACCAAAGAGACATCATTTTCAACAAGATGGCCATGTCCACCATTGCAGAGCCATAATATCATTTTCAACAAGATGGCCATATCCACCATTGCAGAGCCCATAACGAGTTAACTTTTTTCGCTTTTATCATATTTTTCCATCTTTTCTTTGAGATCCAACCGTGGGGACACCCGAAAATCACTTTCCCTTAAAAAGCAGAAAACAGAATAGAGGCCACAATCGCACACAACCGCATCTCCAAATACCACCATGTTTCTTGCCCGGAGAGCACCATACATGAAAAAGAGGCACTACTTAAAGATCCATTAAAGATTACCAGAATGACTGCATTATCATATCCATTCACAGGGTTGAACGAAACATGAGAGATGCAAACCATGGGCCAGTCATAATGGAATAGTTACAACGAAGAAAAAACTTAATTGCTGACTCCCATCACCAACATAGAACAGTGGTGCCTAAGCTAATACTCGGCAAACCTTAGGTTGCAAAGAATAACAAGAACGGGATCATGACTGCAAGAAATGGGTCAACTGTGGGCTAGATTAGGATGGGAACAAGCTGCAGGAACAAAATGCCCTCCTTTCTTCTGCATCTGTGGTACATTTTTGCTTCAGGCTCCAGGTGGATAAGGTTTCCTGCAACTTCTTGCTTAGTCATGCATCCCATGTGAAAGTAGTTGGCAATGTTTGTCAAATTATGGATGATTTGTTCTCCCCAGAACCACTGTCTCAGCCTCTTGTTTGACCGGATTATAAGACTTGCAGTTGGGGCACTTTTGGGCTACAACATGATACTGAACATTTCGAGGTGGCTCCACAATCGTTACAAAGAATCCAAACCTGTTTAGTAATCCATAAGTAACCGCCTAGGTTGAGAGAGAGAGAGGGAGAGAGAGAGAGAACCAACCATTTTGTTCCGGTAAGGTTCCGGCATTGGTGTAGCTGCAATCTCCATGTCGAATTTCTCCCATACCTTGGACATATCACAAACTGACTTGGAACAAAGAGGACATGCATATCTGTCAAAATAACCAAAGAAGGGGAAAACTCAATACTTGGGACTAAAATAAAGGAAAGATGCAGAGAAAAGTAAAAGAATATAATGAGAGGCATCTTGCATCTCCTTTAAGCAGTTCTGATGTATAGTGTGTCCACAAAGCATGACAGTTACATCATTTCTCGACTCAAACAAGTACTGTAAATCAGCAATTGCTCGTTAGCATAATTTACACCTCATTTGAAATTAATGGAGAGATCCTAGACAAAGAGAGAAGAGGGGAGTTCATAACTTTACATACCTCAAAGCATACAGGGCAATCGTGATGCATTGCCCCTTCTACACATGGGTGGTTGTTCTTCAGCAGTATAGAGTAGCAGCAGCCTACATTGCACACACACACACACACACAAAACAAAACAAAACAAAACAAAAAAAAATCACACCAAAAAGAAAAAGAAGGAAAAAAAGGCTTACGGAAATAGTATAACATCATCCAGAAAGGTGTGGAAAAAGGACTTACCACACTTGTAGCAATGGAAAATATTCTCGTCCGCCAATTCTGCAATAAACACATAGCCTCAATAGTTAGAATGCAATCAGGAGATTACATCTTCAGATATTACAGAAGCATGAAATAATTCAGTAGTCGTAAAACAGGTATACAAGATGAAAAAGGACATCAAGTTCACACATAATTTTCCTCTCTTCAAATCATGAAAATTGACCCCCGGAAATCATATCAACTGTAGCCATACCATAATTGGTAATGCATTCATACCTGCATATTCCACAGCCATTGCAATGATACTGGTTCTTAGATGTCTGCGGTAAGCCAGATGAGACTGATTAGATAGATAAATTAACTAAATCTAACATATGAAGGCACCAAGCAATTTTCAACAAAGAATTTAATTACAAGGAAAAATTTTAGTTTAGCATTGCACTTTCCCTGGACAATTTGATAGGCATTGTTTTCATAACAGAAAACAGGCTATTTCTTCTTAATGTGAGCATATTATATGTAGATCTACAAAACACTGCCAAACTGAGGAGGAAACTTGATGCAAAAGATATAGCTACTCACATCGTCATCAAACAATTTGCAAGTCTCACATAAGTATTTCCCCATGCATACGCCACAATTATTGCAAACCTGTCGGACCTAAAAAAGAGGGAAATGTCAAAAATTTTAGCTAGAGCAGAATATAATATAATTAATCAGTATCACAGACAGATGACAAATTGGTTTAACATTCATCAACTCAGTAGACAAGAGGTGCCTAATCAATTAAGCTGTCCAAATCTTCCTCAAAAAGACCTATTAAAAAATTAAGAAATAAAGTGATTGCACTTCACCAAGTTTGAAACATCAAACCATCTGTGAAAGACTAAACGGTAGACATAGAACTATAACTAACCTCTTGTTCAAAGCCACAAAGTGAGCAGATCACCTGAAAACAGAAATGTCAGCATTAGAAGAACTTCAATCGGTGAGGTTAAGGAATTTTAAGAGAATGAAGTTGGGATCAAGCCCAGAAGATAGATAGAAAACCTGTTGCACTTGATGGCATGGCATGTCGTGTCTCTCCTTCTGATCAACATCAATATGGTTCTGCACAAAGTGTAAAGGTATGCAACAATGAGAATGATGCGGAAGATGATGAGCCAATGAAAGGCAAAAAAAAAAAAAAAAGAAAAAGAAAAAGAAAAGATCTCCATTAAAATAGATACAAGTGTCCAGTTCCAAGGCAATCAAATTTTCAAAAGCATAGACAGAACTTTGTGGGGGTAATCCAACTGAATATAAAGGAAAATTTGGAAACACCTGCTCTAGTTTCACGGACTGTTATTGAACATTGAAGAGTAGATTTCTAGATGCCCGTAAAATCAAACCCCATTCCAGTCTTCAATGCATACAACATATGACAATGATTTGCCACTTTTCTTCTATTTTTTCATTGATTAATAAGGTCAAGTGTTACTTTTTTTGGGACTTCAAATTTGCAACTTAGTGTGACCATATATCCGCAAGCTTGCATGTCAAATAAATTTGAATTCAGTTAAGCAGGAGCAACAAAAGCAATTGCTGCCATGACAATCTAGTGTCTTCCATAAATCAAATTGCCAGACCAGATGTTCTTGACAGTACAAACTTGTACACTGAGAAAAATAAAAATTAAAAATTGGTCCATCAACACTTAATTAATCTTGCCTAATGCATGATGCTAACATAAATCAAGAACCCAATACAACATTCACCCAAAAAAATAAAAGAACCCAATACAACCCACCTAGAACCATAGCATACAAAAAGAGAGGGAAGTAAACACTTCAATTTTCGAAGATCTAGCCTACCTTTGCCTCGTTATGGCAATGGCGACAGTCAAATATCTCATTGCAACAAGGAGCTCTAATGCGGCACCTGCGCCTAGAGTGAGGGCACCTGTCAAAAAATATATATTTTTACATATTAATAACAACTTATAAAATTAAACTATTTCATTAAAATGATTTAATCAAAGACAACCCATACCCAATCTGCATTAGTCCTCTATCCAACAGTTGGACTTGGTCTGTGTCCTCATTTGTCATCTGTTTATTTTTTAACTTGTACTCTGCTGCGTACATCTCTACGTTCACCATTTGCCTTTCTTTGGAAATACTGTTTCTTGGCTCAATTGTTCCAGAAGATTCAACGTGGAGAGCCGTTACCTCCATTGCATGCAATATTGTTGGATGAGACTAATAATATCTAGCAGCTGGCAATAGGCCTAATTCACCTGCATTTAGGATCATTTTTAGGATCTATTCTAGGACCTAGAGAGGCAAGTTGCCCAATCAAACCAGGTAGATATGCCTTGATTGCTTTCTTCTACACTTCTGGAGACGAATTGAAACCAGGAACAACATGACCCAATAAATGTTGAACAGCTCCAATCAGCAAATTCCCAGGAGCACAGTTCATCAAAACAAGTAGAATACATAAATCCCTCATAACAACAATAATGCAGCACTGAGAAACTCCAGAGCCTCCAGCTGAGGAAAGTATACCAACCCATTGTTTGTTCACTTCACAATTTGAAGGAGTCCCAAATCTAATCCAAATGAATTGGTCCAACCTATGGTAAAAGGACTATATCACAATGTCAAATGTGTTCTAGGAAGAAAAACATAAAACGGAGAAAGACTGTTTGTCCATCTTGGACAAGCCTACCTCAGAAGAAGATTCAACATGACATCCCTTCAACAACTGAACTTAACAAATTTCTACCATACTAATGGTGTCCAAAACACATGTATAGACCCACTCATATCTCTCTTAAGCATCCAGGACTTGGAACTAACATCCTTCACTGGTCTGTAGAATCTTTGATTTCTATTGAGACTCCGTAACTTTACTTGGTTAGTGAAATCGACTACAAATAGGCTTTTGTTATCCCTAATATCCATTTCGATCTTGAAGGATGTGTAATAGCCTGACAATTTATAGATAAAGTGTTCCAAATCCACATCCAAGTCGAACCTAAAGGAATTATTTTGAGCAAAGAAAGAGGAAATAAGCTTTTGTTATTCCCAAAATCCATTTCGATCTTGAAGGATGTGTAATAGCCTGACAATTTTTATATATAAAGCGTCCCACAGCCAAGTAGAACCTAAACGGATTAATTTGAGCAAAGAAGAGGAAGTTTATTCAGGTGACTGACCATTCCTAGAATATGAGTTGAGATATGAAGAAAACGCATGCTTCCAACTGCATGAATCACACCGTTCACATGGCATGACACCACGACTAGTTCTATCAGCATAAGGGGATTTCTAGTTTTAGGACTGCTATGATTAGAGTACAAGTGAGAGAAGTTGGAACTAAAAGCAATTACTTTGCTCCAACAAGGTAAAGCAGGTCCAAGACAGGGCAAGAAACAGATAAGGCCTTCAAGCCTGCTAATGGGGTACTCAAAACTTATATCTGAAAATGTTGACATGCATCCTCGTGTGCCTGCATTCCACAATACTTGAGAATTGCAAACCCTGCAAACAAGCACTGAAAAATGCAAATAACCTACCCTATTGAATGATGCTGTGGACACCAGCAGCTCGTGACCGACCTGCACAAAAGCCCCTTGGAAGCATTGAATCCTATCGTCAAGGTAAACAATGGCAATAAGAATGGGAGGAGTCTGGCTCACATCAATTTTAATCATTTTAAGCACAAACTCAGCTAGTGTTAACAGATATTGGTCTAAAATGGTGATCTTGCCACTGCGATATCAATAGGAAACTTCTACTATTAGACGATTATTCTGAATACTTTCTATTATCCATAAAGGGGTAAAAGTAACTGCACAAAACTTGTTTAAGCATCCATGATACATGCCTATTGCAACAAGTCATTAACCAGCTATATAACAGTTTAGGAAGAATTTTTCCTACTTCAATCGGTTTCTCGAGCATGCGAAGCAGAAAACAAACAAAACATGGAACAAAATGTCCATTTAATCCAATTGTCCCCCTTCCTGATTTGCAAGCAGCAATACAATTCTGCACATGTATAGTTTCTTTCCATCAGCAGTGTACTCAAATTAAAACCAAAAACAAAATATTGGCACTCAAAGGTTAAATTATTTCCCTCCCATCATTCCACCTCCAATTTCCTCAAGACCATCAACCTATAAACCCACTTGTCTAGGTGATATTGCACCCACGATGTAACCCATATTAATCAAAGGGAATAATGATTCTGTCCATAATTGCAAGTCAACCTAGAAAAGTGTTTATTCGTTTGATAAAGAAGAAATAGGAGGGAAAATGCAATTCTGTCTGTTTGATAGAAAGTAAAGGTGGAAGAAGCAAAGCCCATTCCAGTCTTTCCTGCATTTTTCCTTTACCTTCCAAAAGAAAGAGATTGAATTCTCTCCTTCTTTCCACACTCTTTAACTTGTAACATTTCCTTTCAATCCTTGGAACTTAACAATGGGAAGAAAAAATCAATTCCTTCCCCCCCATACTTCCTCTCCCCGTTTCCCTTCCAAATTTTCCTTCCCTCCAACTACAACAAGCATTCTATAACTATTCAATAATCCAAGACCCCAACAGGTCTAATACTCTTTACTGTTACAAGTGTTGTATCCCGCAATCAAAACAGCACAAACAAATATTAAAACCACCCCTCTGACAACAATTATTCTACAAAGGGCCACATACAAGGCCGACTTTATACACTAGGGAACAAGTTTATCACCAAAATCACATGTAACATGGCAACGACAAATATAATCATCACAGAAATCACAGCAACAAAAAACAACACTAAGGATCATGATCAGGATCAGGATCTAAATCATGGATGCCCACAAGCAACCACATCAAAATTACTACCAACAAAGAACAATTTAAACGAACTACATTAGCATTCACCAGCTCGACAAAAACCCAAATGCCCATCAACACATATATTGAATGCACACACCAAAAACTGCAAATCAAGCAAATTCAGACAAAATCAAAAACCAAAACAGACCCAAAAAGAAAAGAAAACTTAAAGATCTCAATTTTCCCCCAAAACCAAAACCCTAATTCACTTTGAATATTGGAACGCAACGGTTCCTTAGAACATAAAAATTCAAGCAAAATATAAACAAACTGAACACCGGTCGGGATTAACATGGGAAGATGAAAATTTGGAAGAAAAAAAGAAAAAAAAATAATCCCCTCAAAAGAAAAACGAACTTTCAATCTTGTGATGTTTTTTTTACAGAAGTGCTCCTTCAGATCCGACACGAAATTCGTCCTCCCAATCTTCGCTAGCATTCAAACAAAGAAACACTTTGGCGTGAGAAAGAAAGAAAAAACGATGGCGAAAGTTGATGAGAGAGAAGGAGAGAGAGACGGAGAGAGAAGCCAACTCGGTCCTTTTATACCTTCTTTTTTGTGATTACGAGTTTCGAGAGAGTTCGAAAATGGCGATTTCTTTTCAGTCGCGAGAGAGAGATACAATGATCAAGACCGTTGAAAATTACTGGCGACCTGAAATTACTTCAATGGCCCTAGAAAATATCTCGGCAATAATTTTTCAACCGTCCACAAGCTTTTCCTACGCCGTTGGATTCGGTCTTTCAAGAAATGTCTAATTGAATTTTCTTAAAATTAGAAAAATATATAACTTTATGAAATTGAATTTAAATTCAATAGAAACAAAAAAAATTATAAGTTAATAAAAATTTTAAAATATACTTTAAAACTTTATTGGTTTTACATAATATCTCTATAAATGCTACTAAATAATAATTTTAGAAATAAACTTCAATATTATTTTAGTTATTTCAAATAGTAAAATTCAATTAATTTCCATATTTCACCATTTAATTCCAATCAAAAAAAATTATTCCACTAAACAACAATAACAACAAATTCGACATTAATTTCAAATTTTGGAGAATCTACCGTTTAAGATCAATATAGAAAAAATGAGAAGACAAAATAAGCTATTCATAGAAACTTAAATAATAATAATATTAATAACAACAACAAAAATAATAATAATAATAAGAAAAAGAACAATAATAATGCATTAAATATTTTTTTGTTTTTTTTTCCCCCCCCCCTTTTTTTTTTTTTCCCCTTTTAACCTAATTTAAAATTGTTTCTAACTAATATTTAATTATACTTAATGTGCGATAGATTTTGTGTGGACTATATTTTTTTAAAAAATAACTCTATTTTTCTTGACTAAAATTAATTCATTATAAAAACAAACACACACATATATGTATAAAATATACTGTGACACTTGAAAATTATATATTTTTAATAATAGTTAAAATGTATTTAAATGTTGTTGCCTTTTATTTATTTATTTTTATAAATTATGAGAAAAATATGCTGTTTTGTAATTTTTTGATATTTTAATAATGTCGTGTATTTTAAATCAAAAATTATATTTAAAATAAAGGCTTTTATAATAATATTCAAGTAATAATGGTGGTCCCAATAATTAAAAAAAAAAAGACAAAAATCCCAAAATTTAAATAGGAAGTAAAAAATTTATGAGATATTTTGGATCAAACGGTCGTATGAGCATGAGTCTATATAAGAAAATAATATTTTATAAAAATAAAAAAATATTTATAAATATAAATTTTTTTTTATAAATATTAATTATTTTATATAAATAATAATATAATTATATTTCATAATAAAAATATAAAATAATGAAAAGATTAAAATTATAATTAAATAATAATTTATAAAATATGAGAAAATCTGTAAATGAGATCATGATATTCACGGATGGACGGCGGACGGACGGTGTATACGGAAGTAAAGTTTGACACGTCAGATGCATGTTAGTCACGGCTGAGCTCTGACCCAGATTTTGGCGTAAAACTAACTGACAAAGCGACACGTGTTGGTAAATATCAGACTCTGGACACGTGTCGGTTTGTGAGGCTTTGAACAGAGTTTTCGGAAATAGTGCTAAATGACGTGGATGGATTAGGACGAAAGTAGAACTAAGAAGATGATTTGTCATATTATATTGATAGAAAATTGATTAAAATAATAATCTTGGATTACCATTCATTCACGTGTGTTTCAGGTGACAATAGGTGGAATTTATCTTGCAACTATGCTTCTATTAAGAAAATTTTTAAAATATAAAAAATAAATAAATAAATACTTCAATTCCTGCAATTCCATCTACACCTTTCTAAGCTGAAGAAGCAAATGTGCGACAATCCCACAAGCAAATCCAGCTGAAGCACCTGATCCTACAAGAGAGACCGCAGCACAGACAAGCATCACAAAGGCCTCTTCCTTAGAATTCATGTCCCTAGCAGCCATTGCAAGTTCAATGCCAGCAAACAGAAGTAGCACTCCTAGTACCCCAACAGGAAACTGGTCCAAAACCTTAACTATAGAGCTCCCCAGAGCCAAGCCTAACACTAACTTGGCTACACCAAGTAGTGCAACACACCCCCCACTTCTCCCACCAAACTTGTATTGCCCTGCAAGCCCTCCTGCACCATGGCAACATGGCATTGCCCCAAACCAACACCCCACCAGATTCATGACCCCGACGGTCACCGACAATGACGTTGACGTGAACCGCCTTCCCGGAAAAAGATCCGATGACAGTTTACATACTGCTATCACCGAGTTCAGTATTGATAATGGCAATTGTGGAATGGTCCCCTTGAAGAACCCATCCTTCATAGCTTTTGTAGATATCTTCAAAAGGTGTATACTAGAAGGCCCAAACTTCATTTCACTCACCACTTGGGGTCTCCTTACGATTGCAAAAACCAAACCCACCAAAAATACGATGAAAGCTGACGGAAGGGACAACAAAAATCTCTTCCATTTACTCTTTTTTCTCTCTACTACATCATTGGCTTCATTTTCCTCATTTTCTTCACCAGACCCATTAACAATTATTATAAAACAAGCACAAACAAGTGCCAAGATCAGTCCATCATGACCAACCCAGGTTCTATTCCCACCAGACTTATTAGTCTTAAAATTTTGGACTTTTCTAACATACTTGATACCACTCATGGCAAAATTCAATCCTTGTGAAAGTTGAATTCCTCTGACAACACTCAAAGGAATGAACCTATAGACAAATTCCATCAAACCTGTGACACCCAGAAGCAGCAAAATCACCCCAGTCCAAATCCCTGCAAACATGACTTCTGGGATTCCAAAACCAGGGCCACTGGAAATAGCAACGGCTGAGATTGCCTTCATGGGTTGGACAGGCATAGGAATACCATAGAGTGCCCCAGTGCCGAAATTGTAAATACCTGTGAAAATCAATGTTGTACCCAAATCCAAGTCTTTTGCTAGCGTAAGTGCTAAGATGATGGGAATGTATGTACCCAGATCACCCATTGCACCATTGAGTTCACCCCATTTTGATCTAAAGGTCAGATTTTTCTTGATTTTAACGAAAAAGGGTTGTTTTTGGGTTTCTGATGGGGCCTGGTTTGGAATCATTGCATAGGCTTGGTGGCGGCTTTGATGGTTTTTTTCAGGAATAGGGTTTCAGGTTTTCTGGGGGTTTACATGGATGTTCAGATATACTAGGGGTTTATGTAGCTGTGACTTGTGCGTGAGATAGAGGTTGATCAAGATGAGGTTTGATTTGGATCCATTTGGGATTAAGTTTGATTTATGCGAAATTAAGAAAAATTAAGTGATTGTCATGTAGAATTTCGTAACAAACAAAATAAAAAAATTCAAAGCTGTTGATTTTTTTTTAACCCCTTTCTTTGACCACCGAATTTTCCTCTCTACTTTTCAGCCCCGATTTGGACTTTGCCTTGGGAGCCCTCTTCTGCTCCGGGGAGAGGATAGATATTTCCACCGATTTGGTTTGCCATGTAGAATTTCGATTCAGTAGTGGCTCCAACTCACGTCCTTTTTTTAAAATAATTAATTATTATTTAAAATCATACTTCAATTAATTAATTTGATTCAAATATTATCAAATTTAATTTTAAAATATAAATTTTTTTTTATTTTTAAATTTTAATTTTGATAAGAACTTTAATAACTTATTACTTATTACTCGAAGTTTGGAATTTGATACTCCCATGGTCACTCCATCAAATATCTTCTATTTGTGTACAAATATCTACAGCTCTCAAACTGTTAAAGAGGAACCATGTCCCACACAAAATGAAAAAATATTTCTTTGAAGAAGTGACTAAAATATTGTTTGATTAGTTTTTTTTTTAAATATATATATATTTAATTAAAATCGATCCGATCCAATTTTAGACTATCGTCCAACTAGGGATATTTTCTTTAGCAGGTGGCCAAAAGATTTGACTTCTCCCACCCTAAATGTTCAACTCAAAATTATACCACAAAAATAAAGGTACTGTAATTAATTGAGTCAGATAATAGCAATTTTGACAAATAAAAGCTTGCCAAGTGAATTTTGTCAAATTAAATCAATTTCAGATTTGATTTTGCAATAGGGTTTCAGGTTTTCTGGGGGTTTACATATGGATGTTCAGGTATATACTCTAGGGGTTTATGTGGCTGTGACTTGTGCGTGAGATAAGAGGTTGATCAAGATGAGGTTTGATTTGGATCCATCAGGGATTAAGTTTGATTGATGCGGAATTATGAAAAAAATTAAATGATTATCGAATATTATACTACATGATACTTGGATAATTTATAATTCAAAATAATCTTCAAATATGTTTAAACTGTTTGGTAAGTATTGTATCCTTAAATTGAACCAAAGAAGGCTATTGGCACGATCTTGTCTTTTTTTTTTTTTTTTTTGTAAATTATACTTTTTCTTTATATGATTTGTCCGAAATCCATCCCTTATGATTTTAAAAAATGTGACAAATAGACAAAACTGTTAAAAAATAATAAAAAAGTAACTAAAAGTTTTAAAATAAACTAACAAATATTTTTCGCATGCGAAAATTCCAAGGTTCCAAGTAGGGGTAGAATTACTTTTCTTTTTCCGATGATTAAGTATCCAAGCTCTAAAAGATGTCATGAATTTGAATCACCTTTTGTTTCTCACAATCCAAATATTACGGCGAAGAATGATTACCAAATTTCAATCCCTCTCTTTATTCCTTCTTTCAAACCCAAAAAATGACTTCTATCTCATTTTCTTTCTCTCTTCACTTTAATTCAAGAAGGAATGGAAGTCACACCTTTTTTTTGGTTCTTAGTTCACGTCTATCAAAGGAGAGAGAGAAAAAATTATGGCTAATAGGCAGTTATTGAGAATTGAGGGAGATTGAGGGATGGTTTTACAAAATAACCACTCCCTCCCCTTTTTTCTCTCCCTTTATTTCAAATTCAAACATTAAAAAGGGATCTTGGCTCGGGTCATTCCTCATGAGCAGATTCGGATCCATTTTCTAATATCTCTTATTCACACATGAAGACTAGATTCACACATATCGTGATCATTTCAATCAAACACCAATTTTATACTGACATGTAAATCGTGTGATCCGCAAGAATACCAAAAGCTCTAAAACTATATACCGGTTAAGAATATATAGTAGCTTATCATCAATGTGGTGACGATGACGTCGTATTTCGCTATACCCCAAATCTCTTTTATTTGATATAATCAATATATCTCTCATCTCTCAAAACAATGTAAGGACATAATTAACTCAAATCCAATCATGTATTCACAATTATATCTCTAAATACTAAATTATAGATATAATTAGTTGGCTTGTGAATGTAGTGTAACTATTGATCAAAAACAATATTCCTTTCATACTACAACTTTCAACTTTATCTTAACTGTTTTTTAGACATGTACTGTCAAATTGAATCATTCATGATTTCTAGATGACATGCTAAAATAGTAACACTAAAATAAAATCTTAAGAGACAGACAAAAATTCTAAGTGTATAAATTGAGTTGAATATAAATCTCTGAGTCTCATACAATGAGATGAAGATGGATGCATCATCTCATTATTCATATAGTCACATAAACACATGTGATATGAAATACGTGTTAAGATACTTTTCCTTTTCATCTGAAAGCATATGTCTTTTCTTCTAAAATAATGCATCGTACAAGTTTTAGTCTAAATGTACATAATAGTTGATCTAAGTTTTTATTCTTACAAGTTCTCTAAAATTTCACAATGTCAAGAAAAATCTACACTTGACTATTCGACAAATTCAATGGATTATGGAGCATCCATTTTGATTACCATATGTGTAGTATATATGTAATCAGTAATCTCATCTTAATATTTATCTAAGGTCACATGTACGTGTGTTAATCCATCATAAATTAATACTGTCTCATCTCTACATGTCACACAAATACTAGAGACGACTACTCGTGTGAGATAGTTAATCTTAAACTTGCCCGATATACTTTTAACATAGACACCAGAATTTTGAATATAAAAAAAAAAAAAAATTCAAATATTATCGAATATAAGTATTATATCATATATACTTTATTTATGATTACAATCACAATCACAGTAACAAATACTGTCACAATTTATGCAAACCAAAAGATCTAACATGTCTTACAAACATATCCTTACGTACTTGCTTCCTAAAAGGACTAGTCACCACCAAATGCGTAGTCATATATTTCAATATCATTTCTCTCTTTTCAATCATGTTTCTGATAAGATTGATCTTTATGTTTATATTTGGTTTTACCATGATATTTGGAGTTTTTCGTGTAAACAATAACTGATCGATTGTCACAATAAATCATCAAACTCTCACTGAGTTGCTTACTACTCCCAAATATTAAAAAAGATCTATTCAACCAAACTCATTATTGAACTGCGGAAATATATACTACAATTCTGTTTCCATCATTGAAAGTGATACACAGTTTTGTTTTTGTTATTCTATGAGATGACACCATCGTTAAACAAGAAAATATAACCAGAGGTAAATTTTCTCTCATTTAAATCACATTCTCAATCAATATTCGTATATTCTTTCAATACAATATCATTTCCTTAACAACAAAGGAAATAAACTACAGTTTTATTCAAGTATCTCAATATCATTTTCACAACAATCTAATCACTTTTCCCTGAATTGGATAGATATCTGCTGACCAAACCCTATAACATTACAAATGTTGAAACAAATACACATCATAGTGTGCTTTAAATTCCCAACTGTATTAGAATACGGTACTTTGGACATTTCATTTATTCATTAAGAGTTTTAATGCATATATCATCTCTTGAACTATCGTCTACTGCCATAGGTGTATCAAAGGGTTTGCAGTTTTTAACTTTGTATCGTTTTAGAGCCTTTATAATATGAGATTCTTGAGATAACTTTAGTAATCTTTTAGAACGATTTCTCTGGAATTAAATTCTGTTTCATCCATATCATTCACCTTAAATATTGAAAAATAATCATTTCAAGTTTTGAAACTCATACCCCTTTTCATTCCTGACTAACAATATGTTCTCGACATATAGAGATAGAATTACAAATTTGTTATCGGATTTCTTCATATAGATACAATGGTAATCATAAGAGATCATAGTTCTGTGAAATCTCATACACCATCGTCTCAAAAATTGTTTAAAACCATAAATTGATCTACTCAATTTACATATTTTATTTTCCTATCCTTTAATGACAAAACCCCCTGGTTGTACCATTTAAACTTCTTCTTCAAGTCTATGATTGAGGAAGGTAGTCTCCATGTCCATCTAATATAATTCTAAATTCAAATTGGCCATAAATGCAAGCAATAGGCGAATGGAGGAAAATTCACTATCAGAAAAAAAGTTTCCTCGTAATCAATATTGTTTTATTGAGTATAATCTTTTACCGCCAGTTAAATCTTTTACTTCTCAATAATTCTATCTGCCCCTAGTAGAAGTTCAACCAATTCCTAAAGATGGTTGGAACTCATTAACTCCAATTCTTCTTCCATTACCTTTTTCATTCACACTTGATGGGAAAAGATAGAGTTTCATCTATATTCTTTGACTTTTTTTTATTTTCTGGAGAAACAATAAATGCATGCCCATCAATCTTCAAAATGATACTTGGGCACCACTTTTTGAATACTTTTCCAAATTTATAATTCAGCTGGATTGCTAGAATTCAAATATATCCTACTGGGATCAATATCATTCCAATGATCCGCAATGGACGGAGAAATTAACTAATTCAGATAAAAGACTCTTTGTCTTTCAAATCATCTTGGTTAGGAAAATCGTTCTCAAGAAATGTGACATTTCATGATTTTATTTCTCCCACAGTACCATTATCTTGTTCACCGATAAACACTTAACCTTTAAATTGGTCGAATTATCTTATAAAAATACTCTTACTTCCATGGGAAGCGAATTTTTCAAACTTATTAGAAAAATCTCAAATACAGAATGTCAATCTCTAAGATCTGAGATCACTGAGACATGACTTTTTACCAGTTCAAAGTTTATATAATATCACAGGTACTGACTTTTGAGACATTTTGTCCAAAATTATAAGTCGCAATCAACAAACCATCTATTTTGCTTGCAGATTCAAGGGTCTTGTCATATCAAACAATATTCTATTCTTTCTCATTATAACACTATTCTACTAAAGTGTTCGACGAATGATCAAATATCAGATTATACCTCTTTCATTACTTAGATCTTTAAATGATTTGACAGATATTCATACTATCTATCTGTTTGATTCTCTATCTCACTCATATAATGTCTAAAACATTCAAGTGTTTCGGATTTATGAGAAATCAAATACACAAGGCCAAATCGCGTGAATTCATCTATAAACGCAATGAAAATTGAAACTCCATGTCTAGTCTTCATATTTATTGGACCACGAATGTCCGAATAGACTAAATGCAACGGAAATTCAGTTCGTATGGTTTTTCTAAATAGTTTTCTCGTCATTTTACTGGCAAAACAATATTCACACATTGGTAAACCAATTTTTATAAGTGAACCCAATGGTTCTGCTCTCATTAATTGATTCATCATGTCTTACCCTATGTGACCAATTCTAGCGTACCGTATCACATTTTCACCATTTGCAAAATGATAAAACCATTTACAAGTTGTTTAGAACCAATAAACATGTCATTCAAGTACAAACTAACCCAGTGTCTCTGAAAGTTCAAATCATAACCAAATTTTAAAAGAATAAGAACAGATAAGATTCCGTCGAATTTCTGGTACGCAGAGAATGTCATCAAAATATAAGTTTAACCACTTAGTAATCCTAATTTACAAGTGTTAACTCCTCCAACGTTCACTTTTGCATTGTTCTCCACATGGATCTATCTCCTACCAGAAGACATTCGATAAAAATTCACAAATATCTCTTAGCTTGTTCTTATATCTGGAGTTTTTTTTTTTTTTTTTTTTTTTTATGATCCATCTCAAATCTTATTTTCTTTCTTACTTTTATTCTAGTTCCTCTTACGCTTAGAGTCCAAAATTCTTTTGAAACTAGACTCTACAACAAAAGTATCAATTATAGATCTTACAGTACAAAACTGCTCATCCTCAATCTCGATGTGGCGAGCAACATCCGAGAAAGTTTTCATACTGTCATTGTAAATTAAATTGACTTTCAAATGCTCCCACTTGGTAGGATAGGATCAAACCAGGTTTGAATTTGTTGTTCATCGAAGAGTACATGACCAACTGACTCTCATTCTCTAATCATGTTAGACATAATGCTCAAATACTATTTAATATTATGATCATTTCGCCTTTTATAAGTATCAAATATTATGGTCAACTATTTAAAATGAGTTACTGATACCTCTATATTTCTCTCTGAGATACACCTAAATGTCATGAGCAATCACATTTTGCTCACACTTTGGTATAATGTTATCAATCACGAATCTAACCAGAGTCACTTGAGTAGCGAAATCTATCCTTTTTCATGCCTGGTAAGCATCATATTCTCTCCTCTGTAGGTAACATTACTCACACCAACGTCCTACATGACATGCTTGATACCTTCTAAGACATCTGGTTTTTTTGGCACATATCATATTTTATGGCGTCATATCTCATGATTGTCGCCATTTAATTTGTCACCTATATTTAAGTCCCTGATAATAGATTTCGATACTATGGTTTGATTTTTCTAAGAGGCTGGATACATGTACTATTGCTTATATCATATATATAATTTTGTACTTTTAAATTAACATTCATAATAAGTCAACAATGGATATAAAATCAAAAGTTCACTAAATTCCCAATCATCATCTATGATCCTAATGTATTACCATAACAAATTTAATTTAAAATTATAAAATTCTATAAGTTTTAGATGAGAAGTATTTAAATTCTTTCAATCTAAAATCTCTCATTTAAATATACAAAATATTTAAATAATATTATAATTTTAGATGAGAATTAATTAAATTATCCCAATTCAAAGTTTTCATTTAAATACATAAAATATTTAAATAACATTTCAATTTTAGATGAGAATTATTTAAATTCTACAAATTCAAAATTTTATTTAAGAAACCCTAGTCTTCTTTTGCATATATAATCATTCAAATAACGAATATAGCTAACATATGTTTGAAAGACACTTTACAATAAAATTTTAAAGTTCCTTTATTACATGATCATGATTCTAACAAGCAACTATAACATGCAAAAGAAAACATGTAAATGAATTATCTCAATCAAGACAATTCCATTCAAGATACCAAACTTATAATTTCCTAAGATAGTCTATCCTTAGGAGTAAATTTACTTACAGCATATGAGAAACTATTTATAATTTGGGATAGTTTTTTCTTTATTTGACTTTCTATGTTCTGGTATTCCCACTTTAATATGGGTTAATTACAATTTTCCATTCTGTAATTTAACCGAAATCCACATACCTCCCCTATGGTGAAAAAATATACAATTATGTCTTTATGGTTTTTTTTTTTAAAAAAAAAAGTGGCAAGTGATGAAAATGGTCAATATTAACAGAAAATTGAGATCCATGCATGGAAAATCTGAATTGGCACGTGAAATTAATTTTTATTTCTAAAATTGCCCCCAATTAAAAAAAAAAAAGATTCTCTCTCCTCTCCTTTGCACACTCTCACAGACATGGTTGTTGGGAAGTCAGTAGTTACCCTCACAACTGAAAAATTGTAGAATTGTCGATCGCCATTCGTCATCTTCATTTGTCATCATCATCTTCGTCACCGATTGCCATTTGCCATCATCTTTTGTCATTATCATCTTCGTCATCGGTAGCAACTGGTCTTGAATGTTGAATCTATCTCCTTCGTCACCAATCGCCATTCGCCATCATCATCTTCTCTCTTCTCTCCTCTCCTTCGTCCCCAGGAAGGATCTAATTCAGCCATTTTGTAAGCATCATGACCCTTAAGGTTATAAAGCAAAGCATTATTGAAAGTGAATCAAACATCGGCTGAGAAATCAGAGGTCAAAGAGTACAAACCCTTCTTCAATTTCAACTTCATGGTGCCAAGATCCATCGGATGCTTGATTATTTGGAAGTAATCTTGAAACCCCATTCCGATTACATTGACAGGGGAGTTAAAAATCCATCTATGCTTGAGATTGTGAAGCCCCATTCCTCTCTTTGTCTCTCACTCTCACTCCTCACGATTTCTTTATTCATATTCTTGAGATTCATATGGGATGAATTTTTAGGGTTTGAATCTTGATTGAACAAGGCTATCAGGTCTCAATTTGATTAATTTGATGTCTAATTTGATTAATTTGAAGATCTATCAATTTGATCAATAGGGTTTTGGGTTCTGTAACAATTTGAAGATCTTTAAATATTTTTTTTGTGGATCTTCATAGATCTTCAAAATTTGTCTAATTTGCCCAATAGTAATAGAAATTTGATCAATTTCATTGCGATTTTTTTTTTTGAAATGAAAATCCATCCCAAATTTGATCAAGTTCGATCCTTCATCGAAGACGATGAATCTGGACAGAGGTTGAAAGAAGAATCCCATTTGGTCTTGGACAAACACAATCTGGACTTGGAGATTTTTTGGTGAGGGTTTTTTTTTTTTGTTATTGTGGTTCGACCTGAAGATGAGAGGAAGAGAGACAGATATATATATATTTTTGGTTTTTTGGAACATGAATGTGATGTAAAAAGATGGGATTTTTTGGATTTCTTTGGATGTTACAAATGTTGAAGATGAATCCGGAAGGAGAGAGAAAATGAATGAGAGTTATAATAGTCATTTTGTAAAATTTTGTCAAACTCCGTTAAATTTTGTTGAATTTCGTTAAATTACGTCGGCTCTCCTTTTTTTTTTTTTTTTTTTTTAAACCATAGGGATATAATTGTGTATTTTTTCTTCGTATGGGAGATATATGGATTTCGGTTAAACCATAGGGGGAATTTTGTAATTAACCCCTTTTATATTAGTAATGGCCTCACATCATCATGTATCATGTCTCCATTCTCGACAAACAACTCATCAACCACATTAACTCAAAAAAAAAGTAGAGAATTTCTTAATATGTACATGTTATCCCCCCAAAAGGCATAACCTAACTGAATAAGTTTCAAACATTTATATTCCACGATCTTCAAATGATCCAGCAAAGAATGAGATAAGTCCAATTTGTATATCAATATTTGACCCAATCTCATCAAACGCTCTACACTTCTCATTTCTTTCCCTCCCCTACAGACTCAGAAGTTCTCCAAGAATACGTTTGATTATCACCATTTTCCTAAACATAAGAATAATATTATGTTAGATACATAACCAACCATAATATTATTATAAATCTCAAAAAATATTTGTTTCATACAATATGCTCAAATTATAATTAATTTTTTATGTTGAAAAAACAAAATTTTCATATATATAAAAAATAAGTATAAAATCAAAAAAGTGTAAACAATATACACTCAAATAGTCAAAATTAAGAATAATAATTTTCTAGTCCAAAATTTGTTTTTTTAGAATTTTTCGGACTGAGAAATGATTTTTCTATAATTTCTAACAACTTATTAATTTAAAAATTAATAAAAAATATTTTTCAACTCCGAAAAATAAATTTAAAATTACAAAAAAAATTAAAATAAAATTATATACATTTCAGAAGAAATTTCAGCCAGGAAGGGCTCTTTACGCGTCCTCACACGCGGCTGTGGATGATAGTGTAAAAATTAAAAGAAAATAACCTCGCTGCACCGCCTTACCAGCGGCGAACGATGATCAAATTTTGACTACTCCTCATTTTCGATATCTGCGAATTCAATGGTGGTCTCGGATTTTAGATCAGAGGTCTCTAGTATATGGTTTGTGCTTCACACGCTATAGTCGAGAATGGGAATGGCCATGTTCTATCGTTCATCTGCTTCAAAATGCCTTAATTTTTTTGTAACTCGAATCCATTTTTGAAAAGTCATATCTCTTTCAATTCTTAACCATTTTTTGCGATCTTTATATAATTGGAAAGTATTTTTTAAGAGAAATCTAATTATATATGTTTCATATCATAAAATATAGTATCTAAAAGTTATGAATATATTAAGTTTCGATTAAGGTTTGTTATATCTCTTAATATACTCATTGAATGCATATCAAATTTTGCAAATTTCATCTTTATGCAATAAGTATCCTACTGTGTTAAATTGAGAGTATTTCGTCAAATATTTTGCAAGATGCCACTAACGAACCTTTAACATTATTCATGGCATTTTTAATTTTTAAATACCCAAATGAGATAGGAAACAATTTATGCATGCTCTGATACCAATAAAGTTTTTTAAAATAAACTAACAAATATATTTCATATGCTGAAATTTTCAGGATCTAATTAGGGTCAGAATCATTTGTTTCCAACGATTGGGTATTCAAGGTTTAAAAGATGTCACGAATTGATCACCTTCTGTTTTTTACAATTCAAATACTACAGTGGAGAATGATCACCAAACTTCAAGCTCTCTCTTTATACCTTCTTTCAAACCCAAAAAAATGGCTTCATCTCATTTTGTTTCTCTCTTCACTTTAATTCAAAAAGGAATGGAAGTCACCCCTTTTTTGTTCTCAATTCATGTCTATCAAAGGAGAGAGATAGAAAAAATAATGGCCAATAGGGAGTTATTAAGAATTGAGGGAGGTTAAGGGGTGGTTTTACAAAATAACCACTCCCTCCCCTTTTTTCTCTCCCTTTATTTCAAATTCAAACATTATAAAGGGATCTTGGTTCAGGTCTACCATCATGGGTAGACCTGTATCCATTTTCTAACAGTAACAGTAACAAAGACATGAGATTTGTCTACTATGTCTTCTCTAATCACAAAAAAAAAACCTCTAAAATCCTAACATTTCTAGTCGCAAAAAATAGAAACTAAAAAAAAAAAAAGACCTTTCACTCTCCTTCTTCAAACTCCATCCAGATGGAGAAGATGGAGGAAATGCAACAGGTGAAGAATTTGAAGATGGGTTAAAGAAAATGACCCTCACTTTTCTTTTGAATGTCCAGATCTCTGTCCAAAAAAAAAAAAATGACTCTCACTCTCTTTCTTCAACCTTTAGCCAGATCGATCCCATTGTTTGATGAAGAAGATGATTGGTCAAACCTTCATTCAAATAGGTCGTCCTTACCCCTTACCTATCATTCGATCGTCTTATGTAGAGTGTGAAGATCATCTTCCATCCATAATCAAACTCATCGTTGGATCGTTTTTAACTTCGTCCAGATCTGAGAACAAAGATGATAGTGAAGATGAGAATAAAGAAGACGAAAAAGATGAGAACGATAATGGTGTGTGTGATTTGCGATGATGATGGTGAAAATGAGATTGAAGAAGACGAAGAAGATTTGAGAGAGAGAGAGAGAGAGAGAGAATATGAGAACCAAGAAAATCTGTTGGAAGTTAGTGATTTGTGATGATGATGGTGAAGATGAGAACGAAGAAGACAAAGATTGTGAGAGAAAGAGAAAAAGAGGGTGTGTGTAAGAGAGGAGAGAGACTGTTGAGTTGGATATTCAGAAGATGCGAGATGAAAAAATTGAAGAGAGTGGAGTTGGATCTTCAAAGGAGATTGTGAGAGCATGAGATTCCCGGTGGCCAAGGCTGTTGGAGTGTGCAGAGGAGAGGAGAGAATAGGAGAGTGAACAAAGAAAATGTTTTTTTTTTTTTAATTAGGGTAATTTTGAAAATAAAAATTAATTTCATGAGTCAATTCAGACTTTCCATATGGATCTCAATTTTTCATTAATTTTGACCATGTCCGTCATTTACCCTTTTTTTTTAAATTACATGAGTATAAATATATATTTTTTTAGTATGGAGGGATAAGTGGATATTTGGTCAAACCACAAGAGGAGAAAGTATAATTTACCCTTTTTTCATGTTAATACTGTCCCAAATATTTTATTAATATATTTTAAATATGATTAATATTATGTTGATATGATTAAAGCATATTTATATTTCATCCAAATATATATAAGCTATATTCACAAATAATATTCCAATATTACTTGTATTAAAAACTTTTCTCTTTTAAGACCAAAATTTTGTGGATCTAGAAACTCGTTTTAACAAAATTTTGAATTCGAGTCTTAGCTTTGAGATGAAGAGATTGCTCTTAAATTAGGTCCCACGATTCTCGAAACTGATTAATTTGATAATTCGGATACTGGTGATAAGAAAAAAAATCCCTTTTAAGTATAATATATTTATTTTATAATAATTTTTATTTTTATATTTATAAAATTTTCAATTCTAATATCAATAGGGTTAGATTACAAAACCACTAAAATGCTAGTTTGAAGATTTTTACTTATTTGAATGAGGGGAATTGATTAATGAATACAAGTGTAAGGATTAATATTCTGTTTAAATATGATTAATTTTCTATCAATACAATTTAATTTCAATAAAAACCAACAAATCTTGGGCTTATAAGGAAAGGCTGTATTAAAATTCCAATTCGATCTTATCCATTAGGTTGAGGTTTATCTCATAAGCTTTTATAAAATTTATTTTTAAATTCTATTTTTATCTACTAATTTTAAAATTCAAATTTCAAACCCAAAAAATATTAATCATATCTAAAAAGAAAATTAATCATGTACACTTGTATACATTAATCAAATCCTATTGATATTAGAATTGAAAAATATATAAGTATATAAAAAAAACTATTTTAAAAATATTGACAGTTTTTTGGGGTTTGAAATTTAAATTTTAAAATTAATGAATAAAGTTAGAATTTAAAAATAAATTTAATAAAACTTTATGAGATCTACCTCAATCTTATCCATAAGATTAGGTAGAAATTTAAATTTTAAAATTAGCAAATAAAAATAGAATTTAAAAATAAATTCGATAATCTATAATATAGAATTTAAGAGGATTGAGAAGCTAAATTTAGGAGATTTGGTAAAATGTAGAGGTAAACTGTTAAAAATTGAGATACAATTTATCTGTAAATATATGATAGTTAAAAATTTAGTTGAGGAGATGGTTTTAAATATGAATGAGTGGTGTAAGAGAATTGAAACAAATTAAATCACCACTCGTGTATTTTTTTATCTTCTTTCTTTGTGTTAAAATTTAAACTATATATATATTTATCTTCTCGATATTTGTCTCTCAAATGACTGATTCTAAAATTTGGATTTAAGATTTAGATGATTGTCATTGTTGTATAAGATAGAATTTGAGTTTTAATACAACCTTTCCTTATAAGTCCAAAAGTTGGTGGCTTTTTGTTTCACAGTTTGCCACATTAATGGATGATTCTTTACTTTTAAATTACTTGAGAAAACCTAGAACTCCATAAGAGATCGAATTTCTACAAAAAAAGATTAGTTTCTGTGGCATACGCTTCATGTGATATGATTGATGAGAATTTAGGAGAAAGAAAAATTAAGGAAGGAAAAATAACTATAAAAAGGTCAGAGGTAGAGATAAAGGGGTAAGTAGGATGTGTGAGTTGAGAAATAATTTAAAAGAGTTGATACATCTGATATATGAAAATTTCTCAATAGTAACGTTTTTCTATTTCTAAAATGTTTTTGATTTTCAAAATATTTCGACAAGTTAAATTAGTTAATATTTATATAATTCTTATATTTTTATATTTATATATTTTTCATATTTAATATTATTTATTTATTTATAATTATAATTTTTATATTATTTGTCTTATAATTAATAATTACATATTTGATCATTTTAAATTTTTATATTATTCTATTATTTTTATAAAATAATTAATATTTATATAAAAATTTTACATTTTTTATATTTACAAGTTTATTCATGTTTCCGTTTCCTGTGTTATTAGAAAATGTCGTTTCAGTTTCTTGTTTCCATTTTCGTACAACTTAGATTGATACCTATGATATACAAAATTTATTAATACTAATGTTTCCGAAATATTTTGATACACTAAATTAATTAATATTTACACAAAATTTCTAATATTTTTTATCTTTAAACAATTTTTCTATATTTAATGGATTATTTGTTTATTTAATTATAATTTTTATTTTATGATATTTGGCTTATAATTAATAATTAAATATTTAATTATTTTAGATTTTTATTATAAAATATGATTATTCTATTATTTCTATAAAATAATTAATATTTATATAAAAGTTTTTTTTTATATTTTTTATATTTACATATTTACCTGCTTTTCTTTTTGATGTATTTTTTATAAAATATCATTTTTCATATCGTTTCATATTTAAGAGCAAATCTTGACACAACGGTGGATTTGTTCCTTTTATGACCTCAAGGTCACGATTTGAGGTGTGTAAGTAGTTTCTTTATAAAAATGTAAGAGAAAGATTACGTACATGTATACTCATCCTCCCCCTACCTCACACTAAGTTAAGGAGCACTTTGTGCATTAGATGAATCATTTTTATTTTCATTTTCGTATAACCCTGGTTGACACTTTTATCAATTAAAATAAATATTCAAACATTTTTAGTAACATGTGATATAAATAATGTGCTACATATGTATATTTTCATTTTCATTTGGCATCAACTTATTATAGGCATATTCTCTCTCACTGTTAACCCTTAGAGTGTAGTGCTGGCACATAACATTTTGATTCCAAGTACCACGAAAGGCCGGATTTTCAATATAATTCCGAGCCTTTAACGTCTTTTTCCAAAATATTCTCCTTTTTTTTTTTTTTACATTAGATTTTATTAAATAGGATTTGAATCAAATTAAATTCTTAAAAAATAAATCTCTACCGATATTTATTTTTTATATAAATAAAACTCGAATATAATATCTTATTTATGAGATACCAATAACTAATCACCACGTCAACTAGACATTAGTTATCATTATTCTTATTATTGATAATGATCATTGAGTTTAATTTAATAGACACTAATCTCATAAATATTAATTTATATAGATATGTTAAAGATTTTGAACTGAATCAAAATTTAGTTCTCGTTTGGTGGATAAAAATCAGGATAAGAATTGTTATAATGATTTTAATTTTAGTTACCAAACCAATCGATTTCAGTTCGATTCTGATTATAAAATCGGCAATTTTGTTTTGATTTTAGTTTTAATTTGGTTTCTGTTAAGTTTTAAATTTTAATGGTTCTTATAAGGTGTTTCGGAATTTCTTCACGATTTTTTTAGAGTTCTTGTGGTTTTTTTTTAATAGTTTTTCAAGATTTAGTTCTCGATCAAATTAGGGTTCCTTAAAGAGTTCTGATTCTAAATCTAATTCTAAAAATTAAGAATTGAAACAAACCAATAGTGTACATGTTTTGGTTCTAGAACCAAACCAGAACCATTTTAAGACTTTATGTTTAGTTATCATTCAGATTTGATTTAAAATTGTAACTTTGGATATGTACATAGTATTATAAAAAAATGCGTTCAATGTATTAACCTTATTATTTTGTTGAAATAATAGAGAGAATTAGAAATGATTTGTATTATTCAATATGAATACGAAGGCTATATATTTATCCACAAACCCTAATCCTAATAATGAAATATGCTAGAAAATATATAGTGAATATGTTGTGAATATCCTCTGCCTATGTACCAATAAAAATAAAAAATATTGACAAAATATTACGTGAAGTATACAATCGATATCAGATTGTTTAAACATATGTGAAGTTTATTTTGAACTATATATTATACAATTATTATATAGCATAATAGTCGATATTCACTTAAATTTTTCTTAATTCCCCATAAATCAAAATTAATTCCCCATAGATCCAAATCAAATCTCATCTTGATCAACCTCTCCCTCCACCACAAGTCACAGCTAAGCAATGTAGAAAAGAATCGTTTTATGCTCACAACTAAAAGGGAATTAAATTTATAGAATAAGGGAGTAGACTCCCTATCTAGGTAATAAAAAAAATGCGAAAAAAGGAAAAAGAAAAGGAAATGAAAAGAAAAATATAGCAAGCCTCAAAATATGGATATTAGGCATGATTTTGTAAATTCTCTTAAAAAAATAGTAGAAATTTATATGGAAATTTTTATTGAAATTCTGAAAAGGGTTTCTTATATTTAAACAAATAATTTCACATTAAATAATTTAAAAAATAATAAATCAGTATTTATGTATTTTTTTGGTTGTAAAAATTTACACGCGTGGTTTTTTTCTTATAAATTATCAATATCTGGTGGTGTTCAGCATGTTCACTATGTATGTAAACCCCAGAACACCTGAGAGCCCGTTCCTGAAAAAACCAACAAAGCCGCCGTCAAACCTTTGCAATGAATCCAAACCAGGCCTCATCAGAAACCCTAAAACAACCCTTTCTCGTTAAAATCAAGAAAAATCTGGCCTTTAGATCAAAATGGGGTGAACTCAATGGTTCAATGGGTGATCTGGGTACATTCATCCCAATTATCTTAGCACTCACACTAGCAAAAGACTTGGATTTGGGCACAACCTTGATTTTCACAGGTATTTACAATTTCGCCACTGGGGCACTCTATGGGATTCCTATGCCTGTCCAACCCATGAAGGCAATCTCATCCGTTGCCATTTCCAGTGGCCCCGATTTTGGAGTCCCAGAAGTCATGTTTGCTGGGATTTGGACTGGGGTGATTTTGATGTTTCTGGGTGTCACAGGTTTGATGGAATTTGTTTATAGGTTCATTCCTTTGAGTGTTGTCAGAGGAGTTCAACTTTCACAAGGATTGAATTTTGCCATGACTGGTATCAAGTATGTTAGAAATGTCCAAAATTTTAAGACTAATAAGTCTGGTGGGGATAGACCATGGCTTGGTCTAGATGGACTGATTTTGGCACTTGTCTGTGCTTGTTTTATAATAATTGTTAATGGGTCGGGTGAAGAAAATGAGGAAAATGAAGCCAATGATGGAGGGGAGAGAAAAAAGAGTAAATGGAAGAGGTTTTTGTTCTCTCTTCCGTCGGCTTTCATGGTATTTTTGCTGGGTTTGGCTTTTGCAATCGTAAGGAGGCCCAAAGTGTTGAGTGAAATGAAGTTTGGGCCTTCTAGGATACACCTTTTGAAGATATCTAAACATGCTATGAAGGAAGGGTTCTTAAGGGGGACCATTCCGCAATTGCCATTATCAATACTGAACTCGGTGATTGCAGTATGTAAATTGTCATCGGATCTTTTTCCCGGAAGGCGGTTCACGTCGACGTCATTGTCAGTGACAGTCGGGGTCATGAATCTGGTGGGGTGTTGGTTTGGGGCAGTACCATGTTGCCATGGGGCAGGAGGGCTTGCAGGGCAATACAAGTTTGGTGGGAGGAGTGGCGGGTGTGTTGCACTACTTGGTATAGCCAAGTTAGTGCTAGGCTTGGTTTTGGGGAGCTCTATAGTTAAGGTTTTGGACCAGTTTCCTGTTGGGGTACTAGGGGTGCTACTTTTGTTTGCTGGCATAGAACTTGCTATGGCTGCTAGGGACATGAATTCTAAGGACGAGACCTTTGTGATGCTTGTCTGTGCTTCGGTTTCTCTTGTAGGATCAGGTGCTTCAGTTGGATTTGTTTGTGGGATTGTCATATATTTGCTTCTTAAGCTTAGAAAGGTGCAGAAAAATGAATCATGTTCCAATGTCTGGAATTGAAGGAATTGCTCAATAGGCAAAATTTCATTCTCTCTCTCTCTTGCTAATACGGTTGCACATACATACATACATACGTATGTACGTACATATAGCGAAACTGAATGTGAGAGAGAGAAGAAAGAGGGAGGTGTCTAAGTGAAATGACATGCATTTATCAAAACATGACATATTAAAAAAACACTTCATTAATATTGCTGATCCAAATAACTCCAATGACAGCATATGTTTTATTACATAAAGGTTGTGTGGCATTGTGAATTGAGTTTTCTAAATGGCGTCACATGAGTCAGAGCAACCGCGAAGGCAAGCACCAAAGCCTGTTCCATCTGCAACAACATCAAAACAAGAAACATATACTTAAATGAAACAAAAATGGCAGAGAGAGAGAGAGAGAGAGAGCATTTTGATTATTATAAAGAAATGGAAGAGAGTGTTACCCGTGTCAAGTTTGACGCAGGTGCTTAAAGAGCAACCAAGGAGGCAATATGAAGCAGTGAGAGGTACTGCAGGATCGCGAGGAATGCAGTGATTGAAGCACTGAAAACCACAAGGGATCCTTACAGTTGAAGCTGTTCCTCCGTTGCCTAAACACTGATTGAAACAGCTACCCCAGCATGAATATGGACCTGCATTGACACAGCTCAGTGCTTGCAGCACTAGCAGCAGTGCTATCACAAACATGTAGCCAATAACTTTTCTCTCCATTTTCTCTCTCTCTCTCTCTCTAAACCTTGGTGAATTAGAGGAAACTTTACAACTGTTATATAGGCCACACAAAGTGTTGTTCTCTATGAGAACTAAATGCTCTTTAATCACTAGACCATATGGTAGGGAATAGTTCAGTTCTACCTAGGCGTCTCGAAATAAAGTGAAGGAAACTCGGCGTCGAAAACCTCAGATCCTCTCAAAATGTCTCAAACTACCTCCATTTTTTTATTCCATTTGTTATATTTTTCAACTAAAGTAAATAAAAATAATTAAAAAGAAAAAGATAATACAAAAAACAGGGGCTTTGCCCGTAGGCATTTTTTTTTTTTTTTAGTATTCCATTCAAATACAACTCAATCAGGACATAGTTCAATAAATGGATTAGTTGGGTTTGAAATGGGTGAAAAACTTCTACTTTTGAAAGCTTTAATAAAGTTAAGGAGAAAAAATTATTACACAATTTGATGGATATCACTATCAAGTCATCTAGTATTTGCTCTACCACAATCTCTTGCCTAGAGAACATATATAGCAAGCATTTGTTTAAAATTAGAAAAATTAGGTGGATTGGGCAGATATGAACTATTAGTGTTGACCTAATATGGCTTGTGACACCAAAGATCATCATGTGAAACCTCAATGAACCCTTGCCCGCACTCATGCTCAACAACTTGAGTTTTTGAAGTTCATTACTAAACAATTTCAAACTCAAAAGAGAGAAAATGATTCCTTAATGTAATTGTAAATGTGCCCAGCATTTACATGATTGTCACATACATAGAATTTACAAATACTCAAGAGGAGAAATGGGCAGTAATCTGACAATTAAGTGTGAGGGGTGACTCACATTTACAAACAGAAACAAGTACTCTCAAAGAAAAAAGGGTTATATCAAAGATTTTACATCTGCTTTTTCAATGTAATGGTGTGAAATTCATGTTCATTATGTTGGTTCCTTCCCTATTGTCAGACGTGGACAGCAAACTGTCTCATTCATTCAATTAATGTGTAGCCATAAATGAAGCAAAAGCCTGTTTCCCAACCAATTTTGAGTCTTCAAGACCGAAAAATAGTAAGGCTTTTGTAGATGAAATAATGGTTTTCTGCCTTCCAAGTCTTTTTCCTACGAAAATGGATTGCTGCTTCTGGTTGACAGAGGATTTGGAGTTGGTGGTGATGTGTAGAGCCCACTTTGCAGTTGATTTGGACTTGAGGAGCTGAAAACTGCTTCACTATTGCCAATCTTCTCAGTTCCATATAATCTGCAACAATTGCAAAGGAAAATACACAATTTGTTTTGGAGAGAAGCACACTTAACTAGAAGATAATTTTGAATAAATAATTTTGTGCAAATTTTTAAGCCAATCTAGTATAAATGCTGTTAAAATGGTGAATGTTATAGTGCTTGAAATTTTCGTGTGATACTCCTATCACCTTATTTTTGTCCAAGGTAAATGTACTTTTTGATCTCAACCAATATGATTATAATGATATCCAAAATACTTGATGCCCTTATTTGACATACTTGTTGCTTAAAATGAAGGGGGTGGGGGACAATTAAGAGCCATTTGTTCAGAAAATGGTTAGTCTTGTACTTGTAGCCTAGCTTCTTAGACACCCATTTGATGATTGTACAACAAGTGCAATCCTGGCTTGCACGTTCACATGCCTGTGCCTGCCTACGAGTGTGCTTCACTGTATTTGTTCATATAGGTTTCTGTCTGTCTCAGAGAGAGAGAGAGAGAGAGAGAGGTGAAAATAGAACATGGATTGAAGGGCCTAGTGCATTCATTACATGTGTAGCCCACTTCTACATGCTATACACCTTTGAAAATGCTCAAATGCAAGCAAAGTAGATCACCCCATGTAGGATTAGGACCAACCTTCCTTAAGCTTCAAGTTGAACTGATTTACTAGTTAGTGTCATCTCCTGGTGAGCAACATACAGATAGAAACCAACATTTCAAAAAAAAAAAAAAAAAGCCTTACCCGGAAGGTGGCATACTCTCCAGTGCGGCATGTTGACCTGCAAAAGCACCTAGGATGGATGGATGCAAAGGCAAAACTAAGGGACATGATTCAATTAACTGAAGTTGGAAGAAAATAATTGATATGGATGTGATAGTACTTGGAGATACAGCTGTTGCATAAGGTGAGTGTGAAGATGGTGAATTAGGTTCCATCACCATGTTTGAGTGGCTTCTAGGGCTGAATTCCATTGAAGCAGGCATGCTTGGTAGCACTCCTCTTAAGGGTGCCATAGAAGGAAACTGCGTAAGAGACAGAATTATGTCATTAAAGGAAAAATAATGGTTATACTTGAAATTGCTAGACGAGATATTGAGTGTGAAAGCAATACGAAAATATAAAAACCTAATGATTCATCATTTCAACTAAACTATTACTGATCAAATCATTACTAATTGGATGTAATGTTTTGGTTTATACCATAAAAAAAATTTCTAATGCATAGGTTGTCACATGTCCATGCATGAAGAGGCGTGTTAAGTTATAAAATCAAGCTTTTGAACTAATTGGTTGCATCACAAAACTTTATAATGCTTATGATAATGGTAGTTTATCGTGGCATAAATCAAAGGTACTAACATGCATAATGTCTAAGTGAGAATATTGCAGAAGGTCAAATGTTCAGAAACTTCCAGAATAGATGCTAAAGATCATAGATGATCTAGGTTTTGAAACACGGTACAGATAAAGATGGCATAATAAATACCACTGGTGCTTGAACTCGAGAGTTGTCATCATCATTCAAGTCAAATGGGTTCGATGCTCTGCTTGAATTGGGAAAAGGTTGCTGAGGCTGTCCAAAAATAAAAAAAAATCTCAAAATTGGTAAAGGGCCATCCACTGTATGACCTATCAATAATCTTGGATCTTAAATTACCTTTGGACGTGGCTGATATTGCAAGCCACATCCCATGGCATGGGTTGGACCTCGCATGGTATGAAGTTGACCAACTTGCCAACCCGCAACTGGCATAGAGAAAGATGGATAACTTGAAGTAAACAGGTCCTGCAGAGATTCAAAATGGAAACCTAAAATTTAATTTCGAGTTCAATGGTTCTGGATATGCATAAAATGACTAGTCTTACTGCTGGAAGTTCCTTCCTTGCACTTGGTTTTGCTACCTCTGTAGGCGGTTGCGATTGAACTTCAAAGCTGCTATATTGAGCAGGTTGTGAAATAGACTGAGATGGTTGCAATTGTAAAGCAGAAGCATTTGGAAGTCCTGCATTTTCTGCAAATGATGGAGTGCTTTGCTGTCGCTGCGAAAAAATGAAAGTACATAAGTGCAGAGAAAAATTTTGTTCAAGAGCTGCGAGACCCACAAAGATCAGGAAAAATTTTGTTAGGAATTTTTCATAATAAATATCATTCTCCAGACCAAAATTATGAGCCAAACCTGATTATCCAAAACTTGAGTTGGGGGAGCTGGCCAGTGAGCTGTAAGGGTATTATCCACAGCAGAGTTTGCAGAAGGCTCAGGCTGCTGCATACTTCGAAACATATCGAAATGAGTCTCTTTTACAGCAGATTCACTGCTAGTGACCGGGATCGTTTGTGTGGCTGCTACAGGTGCAGCGGCTGTAGCATTGTCTTGAGGGGCAGTGACAGGCAATGATGCCGAAGCCAAAGCATCATCATTAGTAGGTAAAGTTGTTTTGGCAGGTTGAACCAATGGTGGGGCAATAAGCATAAGTGACATATCATTAGCAGGTGCAGTTGATGGAGAATCACTCTCACTGTTGTTCAGTACTTCAGATGAATTACTAGCAGGTGCAGTCATGGGTGTGCCCAACTCAAAAAGTAAGAACTCCAAAGTGTTTGGATTTGGAGACTCAGGTGGCATCTTCTTTACTGTGGTTAACTCCGAGGAACTTCCTTTGTTGGATGGAGAAGTTTGCTGCTTTTGTGGTGTTGTAGTACCCTCAGCAGGCTGAGGATCAGGGATGAAATCAATCAAGCTTGATGAACTTAGAGCTTTCTGATCTCCAGGAGTCCAAGGAGTAGCTCCCTTGGACCCAGAAGTCACTTTCTTCTGCTGCATTTAGTCATTGTTAGATAAGATTGTGGTTGAAATCACAAAATTAGATCACCTTGGACAGGGAAAAAGAACCATATTTCAACCAGCACAACAACACCCCACCCATTTTTTTTATTTATTTTGAATTTGAGTTTGATTGAGCTAAATGCCAGTGACATAATTCAATTATGTAAAATTATAATGCACAAAGAAATAAGATCAGCAAAAAATGCACCTCAACTTCTGCAAGCCCATCACCATCATTTTTGTTACTAGCTTTCAAAGGCTCACCAAGCCGTTGGGCTGGAAGTTTCTCTCCCAATATTTCTTGGGCAGGGTGAACCTTTGGGGGACTGATTCGATTTCTGACGTCCCCAGAAGAAGACATTTGGAATTCAATCCTTCTCCCTCTTCCAGAACTGTCATCTTTAATTCTGTCATCAACCACTTCAAACTGTACAGGATTTCTCTTATAACCAGCTGCTCTTATGTTGTCTCTACGATATGTCGGACTTCTCATTTCATCCAAATAGTATCTAAGATTTCTCTCATCAAATTTCCCAGAAGAATTCAATATTCCACTATGACTCCTTTGAAGTGTGTTAACAAATTTCTGGCTTCCAGATCTGCTACGAAAGGAATCCATATCATCCTGTATAAAAACAGAAGGCAAATGTCTTTTTTGTCTTAAAAAATCATCGTGAAATATTCCCTAAACTAATTTGTCGGGCAAACAACAACAACAACAACAAGAGCACGGCCGGTGCACAAAGTGCTCCCCAGCTTAGTGCGGGGGTAGGGGGAGGGTGAGCGTATATATACGCAGCCTTCCCCTTACATTTTGCAAAGAGACTGTTTTCACGCCTCGAACCCGTGACGTAAAGGTCACCAAAGGAGCAAATTAACCATTGCACCAAGATTCGCCCTCAATTTGTCTAGCGAAATTAAGGTTTAAATTAAAATCCTTAAGGATATAAATATGTTTGTGTACAATTGGTGGATGGCATACCAATGACAACCTTGAAAGACTAGGGGAGCTCGTGCACCTTTCACCAGTAAATCTTCTATCAACATAGACATGCCTAATAAAGTCACGGAGTCTATGAAGATTGCTGCAATAAAACATTCATAGTAAGAATGTAATCACTTTTGCATATCCCGGCTAGAATAACTTAACATGGAAGTACCTGTTGTCAGGAAGAGAATGCATATGTTGATGGAACTCTTTGAAGTATATTTCCCTTGCCCTCTAAAAACGATAAACAAATTAGACAAGACAAGATTATGCATTTCAAATAGAAAATTCCAAGAACAATCAAAGATCACCTGATTCCCTCCTGCTTGAAGGGCATCGGCCTCTTCTGAGGAGAATTTTGCCATCGACACTGATTTTACACGGTGTGTGAATTCCCGGCTGGAAATATTTTTGACAATACACAGGCAGTCGTGATATCTTAAGCATTAATAAAAGATAGAAGACATCACAGAATGTTGATCAAATGATAGAACTTGGTTTACTTACTGAATCCCACTACAGGTTGTGCAAACAAATGTCCAGAAAGTGGTGCAAACATATTGAGGCCCCTGAAAAGGTTAAGTTAGATTTATGGGTGAGCTCAAAAGTTTATATCACGGGTAAAGTACAACAATGCATTTAGGGTCTTTATTCAGAGGGCCGGGTTATAATTTTTAGAAGTTAAACAACATTTATGCTTAATAGCATTGCAACAGCAAGTACAATTCGGCATCTAATAAAGTTTAAAAAGGGCACAACAATTTTCATTTGCAGGATAGCTTTTTGGATAGTTATGTTGAAAATGAGTATTGAGCAAATTATGCAACAACTAACCCAAAAATCTACTCTAGATACGACTCAAACTTAAGTCTTTAGTTCCACCCCTAGAGTTTTTTTTTTTCTCTTTCTTCTCCCTCAACCATCAAATTTAGATACATATTTTTCTATTTTTCACATCAAAATTCACGTAAAAATTAGAGAAATCTTTCTCTAATTTTTCTGAGATCTTTCTTATTGAAGGGAAATTTCATTGATGACAGGTAACATTGTTCGAGCCATAAAAATTCAATACGAGGTTGAAGCCATGCATGTTATATAGACCCAAAAATTAATGTGTTCAAAATTCAGGCCACGGACGTTTCTATGTGCTTGCCTAATATAGATGAAGGATGACCCAGGAAGCCTAGTATGCTTTTATCATAAGCTATCCCAGGAAGCTAGAGGGTTTAAGGTTATACCCAAAACCTAGTATCCGACATTTTACAGCAATACACGTATGTATGTATGATTGAAAAATGAAAATAGGAAAATTGAAAAAGAAAAAGAGAAAACCAAGGGGAGTGGAGGAAGAATCATACCAAGTTGTTGCAATTGATGCATCTACGATTTTCAGGTTGCTTCAAAAGCCCACGAATTACCCTCTCAATCCTTTCTTCTTCCTTCACCCGACTCGTCTTCATTTTTGGAAACATTACAAACCTTTGCCTCCTTGTCTTCCGAAAACCCTCCTTTTCTCTCTAAAACTCAAAATTCGACCGTTAGAACACAGATTTTCTAAGAAGACACGAAAACCCAGTTGGGAAATGCCAGGAAATTTCACACGAAAAATTTTTCTTCTTGCAAAATGGATATTCCACAGAGAGAGAGATTGGAAGATAAAAGAATGGCCATTGAGAGAAAATCGTGTGCTTTATGACTTCCGAAAAATGAGGTAAAGCTCTCCTCTCTCTCTCTCTCTCTCCCCAATTCGAGACTTGGCTCTCTGCATCTGTAAATGGCTATTTATAGGTGTGGGTCGTAACAGTTGCATCATTGCATTCCCCTTGCACGTGATCTGTGATTTTTTATTTTTATTTTTTTCATTGTCATTTTCTTATGAAATTGGGCTAAAGAATTTTAATTTTTAACTCTTGATGTGCCCAATTTTTATTTTTTTAAAGGAATAATTTAAAATATATAAAGGCTTTTTTTGCAACACTAAAAAGGGAATGATATATATTTTTTAATATTCTAATATTAATATTGAGATAATAGAGTTTTATTAGAGATCAAACCCAATTGTTGGAATCCAAATTACATGGTGAGATTATTTTTTATATTGATTTGAAAATGATATTAGAATAGTATATTAATGTGATGGCCGTTAAATAAATTTGATTCTAGTCATTCATCCGGTTGTAATTTTTTTAGTGTACTAAAATATGTTACTTTTTAAATAAAATTTGGATTTTGAGTCGATGAAAACAGACATGAAAAAATTTTATTTATCAAGAATTACTCGATTCGAATCGAATTTAATTGATTTTAATTTGATTATCAGATACAGTCGTTTATAAAATAATAATAATAATAATAATAATTTTTTATGACTTTGGAGCCTTATGGAATTAGGCCCAATTCCACTCAATTATTGTTTTTAATGATGGGATTAATTTTTTTTTCTCTCCTTGTTTCCCCCCCAAACACCAATGTATGTGTTCATTAGGTACTAAAATAATTTTAGCATAAATGTTCAAGTAGAATATTCGACTAGTATAAATGTCGAACTAGAATATTCGAATAATTCAATAATTTTAAATTGAGTTAAGTTAAATGAAAATTATTTATATTCAAGTTCAATTATTTCTATATAAATTATTTTATTATTCTGTATAATATTTTTTTAATACAAAGTTAAAAATGCTTTGAACCTAAATAGATCAGACAAATTAGGATTTAAAAAAATTTACTATATCGATATATTAAATTTCAATTATGTCCGTCAATAATTAAAAAATAAAATAAAATGTCCGAGAAACGTTGAATTTAATTAAATAAATTCATTTTGGCTTAAAATATTAAAATTTATAAACCTTTGTAATCATTATAGTTGATTTAAATTGGACTTTCTATATAAATTTTCCCAACCCTAGTTGGAAAGAGAGAAAAATAGAATTAAAATTTGCAAAATCCAATCAATATTTGCAAAATTATAAGAGGGTAGAAATGCAATGCAATGTCCCAAGGCATTACACGTGGAGAAAGGTGACAGAAGCAGCATAGAAAGGTCCCTGTCTTCACTGTCACAGTAACATCTCTCTCCCTATCTCTGTGCCAAAGTACCAAAAGAGCGGAGTAGCGAACTGCTACTACTCCAGACTCACTAACGCTCTATCTCATCGTAAGCCCCCCTCTCTCTCTCTCTCTGTGATCAAAGACCCTAGCATTTGATATTGATTCAATCACTTGCATTGGGCGATCAATAGATTCTGTTTTTTTATTTGTGGCTTGTGTGTCCGTGTGTTGGATCCATGAGTTTTCTGTTGTTATGCTCTTGCTTTTTTGATCTCTTCTTGAATTTTGTTGTGGTTGAACCATTGAGTTTATGATCAATTGCATGTGAAGACCATATGGCTGGTGTGATTTTTCTTTGATATCTGCTTCATTGAATCTTCATTTATTGCTTGTGTCTCAACTGTGTGTGGAGCGAGGGAGGGAGCGAGAGAGAGAGAGAGAGAGAGAGATGTTGAATCAGTCTAAGAACCCTGTTATTTGGAAGAGTGGAAAAAAAATGATGGGCAGTGACTTGTTGCATTAATACTGTTATCAGGAATCATGGTTGCCCATATAGGAAAATTTCCCCATCACCTATATTATATTACCCTTCACACATCTTATCCAACCGCTATTAGTCTAGGACTTAAAACTTAGCTAAGCATCATATTACCCTTTACCATACCTTGTCTCAATTGTCACATTCCATCCCCTTAATCAGGGGCGAAAGATGGAAGAGAGCCCCCCCGGGGGGGGGGAGCTGCCCTCCCTGAAATTTTGAAGAAAAAAATTGTGTATAATTTAATAAATTATACACTCAAATATTATTTACCCTTTTAAAAATTATAACCCCTGCCACCCATAAAATATAACTCCAAATCCAAATCCATATTGTACTCTGCCTCTACAATGCAAATTTCTGATTTTGCCCCCTCCCTTGGTCAAATTTTCCAGTATTGTGTTATATCAGCAAGTATTCATTTTTGTGCTATCAACATGAAAAAGCGTGAAATTTAGATTAGAAAAGGAAAGTTGCTTGATTGATCCATTGGGATATGTTGGAGGGAAAGACAAAGGAGGGTTTCTAGGGGGGCTTAGAGGGGCCTGCTATAGTCTTCTAGTTTTGTGCGCACATCTTGATCTTTTGGGGTAATGCATTGGTTTTTATTAAGATGAGTTTGTAGCCAATTTTGTAGATTCTCCGTGGTCTTTTAGTCTCTAATGAATGCAACAAAAAAAAAGGTCCTCTTTGGCCCCTTGTTTGGTATTTGTTGGATCTTGTAGTTACTGGTGTTAATAAGGTGTTCTTTATGATTGTCTCACCAGGATGGTGGTTGATTACTTAATCCAACTTCCTCCCAAATGGATGCAGATGATGGAGTCCTCAGTAAATGTATTTAACTTGGCCTATTTGCTAGACTTTTGAATGATAAATTGAAGTTTAGTTTTTGTTTGAAAGTAGTTATTTTGTCTTTGCCTTTCGCCTCCAGCATTTTTTGTCTTTATTAGTTGGATGCGTAAGATTGTGATATTACACATGCCAAGAGGTTCAAGTCCAACAATAAGCAGCACAAGAATCTCCCATATCAACCTGTTCTCTCAATTGATCTATCTTGCGTTATTTTTGAGAAATGCTTATTTTTTCACAAGAAATTTCACAAGCTTAGGTGTCCTAGGGAGATTGCGTTAAATCATAAAAACCTATGCTGAAAATGTTTGGCCATTGGCAGTCAGAACATAACTCGTGAAAATTAAGTGAGGAAAATTTTGTGATGGATATTACTTTGCGCCTGTTTATTAGCTATTAAATTTGTTATCTATAATGGATCTAAGAGTTGGTTTCTGAGTTACCTGCACAAGATTTTCATTCAACTGTTTCTGATTGAATTCCAGCTTTGCATCCATAGTCTGTTCTGAAGTGCGACAAGTATGAACACTCAGACGATATTTTACGAGTTCATGAGCTCCTCCAAGAGTGTCTGACCTTATGCTTTGTCAAGAAACATAGACGTTCTGCCTTTTCAAGTTGCAAAAATGAGTGAACGTCTTTCTAAGTCAAGTCAAAGAGGAACCCTGAACCTGGAGACCAGGAGGACTTCCACCAATACAACAAATTCTCAGCCTTCCAGAAAGCAGCCAAGGAAGGGGGTAAACCCAATCAGATTTCCATCTGCTGCAGGGTTGTCTGAACATGGGTCATCAACTACTTGGCTTTGTAAGAACTCTGCTTGTAGGGCTGTCCTGTCCATAGAGGACACATTCTGCAGGAGGTGTACCTGCTGTATCTGTCACTTGTTCGATGACAACAAGGACCCCAGTCTTTGGTTATTCTGCTCATCTGAGTTTGATAATCGTGACTCCTGTGGGTTATCATGCCACATTGAGTGTGCAATCAAACGGAAGAGAGTGGGTGTTGTTGACCTGGGGCAACTAATGCAGCTGGATGGGAGCTACTGTTGTGCATCTTGTGGACAAGTTTCGGGCATTCTCGAGTAAGGGAGTTATCACCTACACTATAATCTACATTTTGAAATGCTTACTTGCTATTTGTCCTCAGTGATATAAGATTCTGGAGATCTCATCCTTTTACTCATTCCATAATAATAATTTCTGTGATAAGAAAGATTTTGGCCAACTTGTACAGTCAAATGTCCTTGTGAAATTTTCCTGTTCACCCAAAAGTGGTTATCTCCATTTCTAGCAATGCAAAAGTGGTTAGCTCATTCTAATCAAGCTTGCTTAGTTTGTTAGTTAGTACGAAGGAAGACTCTTTATCTTTTTCCTTTAGTGTGCTTCTGTGTCATTTGATGGCTCTAATGTCACTACCAGGAGACTTTACTAGCTAGGTTAGTCAGTACATAGAGCATTTAAATGTGGCATAACTTTGTGAATTTATGGCCAATTGATACCTAGAGCAAAAAAGAGCCAAAACCCACTTAAAGATGCTCTATGCTACTGTGTCACCAATCAACTTTGCATCGCCTGCATATTTCGGCTTATTGTCATGCATCTCTTCTATAGACCTGACAAAATCATCTCTTGGAAGAAAGTTTGAAAGGCATACTTGTTCCTCATTAGCCTTTGCTTCCTTGTTCAGATGTAGCTTAAATGCCAAAAAAAAAAAAAAAAAAAAAAAATTGAGTGGTTTTCTAGTTACCACTAATATTTTCACAAAAGGTGGATTGAGATACATCTGATCTGTCTTTGTTTGGCAATACAGTCCAAGTTTGTAAAAGAAAATATAATTATTAACAGAATCTTAGTGACTTAGGATCTGGTGATATCAATTCTCGAATTATCATTTTCATGGTCAAGAATGGTGCTTTAGAATTGTGAGTGTGGTTTTTAATTTTTAATTTCCAATGAACTGATATTATTGCTGGCCTCTCCTGCAGATGTTGGAAGAAACAGCTAATGATCGCTAAGGATGCAAGGCGCATAGATGTTTTAAGTTATAGGATATCATTATGCTATCGGCTTCTGGATGGGACTTCTAAGTTCAAGGAATTGCAGGCTTTTGTAAGTGATGCCAAGAGCAAACTTGAGACAGAGATTGGTCCAATAAGTGGAGTTTCTGCTAAGATGGCACGAGGCATTGTCAGCAGGCTCTCTGTTGCTGCTGATGTGCAAAAACTCTGCAATCTTGCTATTGAGAAAGCAGATGTCTTTCTCAGCACTATTTCCAGCACCAACATAAATCGCAGAGGTTAGATTCATGAAAGAAACTTGTACCTCCTTTTTGATTGATTTTGTTTCTAAAATTTTTCCATTTACTTGTAAGGCTTAATTTGACTTTGGAGATGAAAGGTGGTAAGTAAGGCATTGCTTGATAGATGTCAAGAAATCATTTTCACAAAACATTACATCTAAGGTGTCATGATAGCTGTCAAAACATGATATACACTCCACGTAGTAGGCTTCTGCTGCTTGTTGTGTGGCTTGTAGCTATGGAACACAACACCTTGCTTGCTCCCAATGGAGATAACACTGCAAAGGTTGTGAAGATAGACTTTGGGACGGAGGCCTTTCACACAGATTTTTTTTTTCTTTTTCAACCTGTATTATTATGGTGAATGCCTGGTGATATGTGCTCTTCTATCATTCTTGTCATTTACAAGAAAAGAAATTGCTAGAATCTAGGAGGCCAAAAATACTGTAATGGCATCATTTAGAGGTGAAGAAAAGTGGGTTTGATAAATGTAAGCACACGAGTATATGCAGATAGAACCGTGGGCTATAGAGCGATTAGGTAGAGCTTAGTTTTCTTCTCAAGTTAGGGTGATGATCAAGCTTCGATTTCTGCACTGTTATGATAATTCTGTTCTGACTTTCGCTAAAGGCCCAGTTATAGATATATAGAGGGGGCTGGTGAGTGGAGAGAGGGATCTTCACTTGTAAGAACATTGGGCTTTCCATCTCAGAACCATCACTAGCTAATTGTGACTAATTGTTTCAAGCTTTACCGGGGAAAGAGCCTTATAAAGTGGCTCAGTTTTTGCAAAGCCCATTGAATATTCTGGCTCTTCTCCTTGTTATTGATTCATAGCTCAACTGGGATGGTAGAACAGTGATTTGGGCAGAGTTAGTGGTTGCTTTGGATTGGGGGGTCGGTAGCGACAGGCAAGGTGGTAGATTCAAAGCTTGTCCAGATGGAAGGACAGAAGATTTGCAGGAACTATCTATTATTTGCAAGCACAATTAGACCAAAAGCATGGAAATATTGGTTTTGGTGGCTTTTTCCTTTTTTGACTACCGCTGGAGTTACTGCTGTACAGATATTTTCTGACCTTTGTTTGACTTTAATGATATCCTGGTATTTTTTCCTTTTTTTTTTGGGTGGGGGGATGTTGTGGAACAGGAGAGCAAGTAGAGTTCACCAGAGCAGGTTGATTAGATGAATTTAATAAGAGGCTAGGAGATTGTGTTGAGGATCTTGGAGGCAGTCCTCCAGTGATATGCGTTAGTATTTTGGTGAGAATTAATTCTTGGGGAAGGAGAGTAGCTCCCTTTTTCCTAAACATGTTTCCAGTCCTGTCACCGTCACTGTGATCTGTCTGACAAGGAATTTCCTTTGTATGGTTTGAAATTGAATTCTATTATATAGTTGGTTTGTGGGTGGTGAAGGATAACTCATTAAAAACAAATACGAGAGGAAAAAGGTTGGTGACCACTGTTGTGGTACAGGGAAGGACAATTCTGGTGCCTGGTTTGAAATTGAATTCTATTATATGGTTGGTTTGTGGGTGGCGAAGGATAACTCATTTAAAACAAATACGAGAGGAAAAAGGTTGGTGACCACTGTTGTGGTACAGGGAAGGACAATTCTGGTGCCTTATGGCATTGGAAGCTTTCTTGGGATATAGAGATAGGGGTGATAACAAATAGCTTGTTAAGACTCCAGCAGGCAGATATAGTTTGTCTAGAAAAAACAAAGATGAGAGAATGGATTGCATCAGTGCTATTCTTTGGGGAATTTCTACGTGGCTGGAGTTTTCTTGCAGTAAAGAAGGGATTGTTTTGGTGTGAAAGAGAGTTGTGAACCTTAGAGTTTAGTTGAGACTGGTCGGTGTCATTCTCATTCAACTGTATGCAGTTTTGTTTTATCTGGGACCAATATGCTTGATTCTCAGATTGATGAATTGATAGCATTTGATACTTACTATTTAACTCAATGAAGCGTGGATAGAACACGGATGGTGTACACTTTTACAGAAAATGTAAAAACGTTCTCCAAAAGATGTGACAGGGTTAGAATATAATATAATTTTATGTTTATGATCCATGATAGTAAGTTTTTTTTATTCTATTGATAAGATGTACCTATTTGATAATTTGGAATTAGTAACAAATACTCAAAATAGCTGAAATGTGACTGCTGTTATACCATGCAACCAATGCATGAAAAAAAAAGGGATAAATTTTACTTATTAAAAAGGAAAAATAAAAAAAATAATTAAAGATTAATTTTAAAAAAATATATAGGAAAAATGGAGTTATAGGTGGTTAATGAGGAATTATTAGGTAGTTTATCTTTTCTATATAATGCCAATTTTATTGTTCAAATAATCTTTACAATAATTAAAACACTAATATTCAAGGATATTTACATCTAGAAAATATGTGATGAGTTTTGAATACCAAATTGTGGCTTTGCTTTATTAGTAGTAGAGATGATCCACTATAATAAGTTTGATTAGCCTATTGATTAGTGGTACCTGTTTGATAATTTCAAATAGTAAAACTGCTAAAAATAGTTAAAATTTGGCTAGTGGTATAATTTTCTTTTAAGTTCTCTTAACTTAAAAATTAATGATTATCTGGAACAACAATAAGTATCCAGATGTGTGAATGATAACTTAATGCCGATGTTCATAACATAAGATAATGCTGTGGGACTTATCTCCTGTGTCGAATGGGTGTTAGGCAAGTGGTCTGTTTGATGCCATGCCCAACATGGATATTTGTTCTGAATTGGTTGAATTATAAGGCTGCACATTAACATACTACAGTTGAATTATTGGCACCAACTTCGGACCTTTTCATTTAGTTTTCTGCTTGTTAAAAGATGCATGTTAAAGTTGCTAACCCATTCATTTTGTCTCTTTTGCAGCAGATTCACTTCCTGCTGCATGCAGGTTCCTTTTTGAAGAAGTGACATCTTCTTCTCTTGTTATTGTCTTGAAGGAGTCTGAATCTTTCTCATCTGATGTAATAAAAGGCTACAAACTCTGGTATAGCAAGAGCACAGAAATTTTGTCTTTCAATGCTCCTACTTCTATCTTTCCTCGAGCTCAGAGAAGGATTCTAATATCAAATTTGCAGCCTTGCACTGAATACCTTTTCCGCATAGTATCCTATACCGATTCTGGCGACTTGGGTCATTCTGAGGCCAAGTGTTTTACTAAAAGTGTGGAGATAGTCCAGAAGAAAGCTGACTCAGAAATTACTGCTGGTAGTTGGAATGATAGCCTGCAAAACGGTGGAATCTCTTCAGGCTCTGAAGAAGACACCAAGACAAAAACAACTGTTGGACCTTCTGGATTCAAAGTAAGAGATTTAGGCAAGGTCCTTCATCCAACTTCCGCTGAAGAACGAGGCTGCATAGATGAATTTTGCAGTGTTGATGTGGAGGAGTGTTGTAGGGGAAGTGGTCCAAAGAAACATGAGACCTCAAATGAAGAACCAAAATCATCATTTATTCAACGAGAACTTGACTTAAACGTTGTTTCTGTGCCTGACTTAAATGCAGATATAACCCCACCACTGGAGTCCTCCAGAGATGAAGACAACGGGTGCACTTTGGAGCAGGCTGTTGAGGCGGAGGATGATGCAATTTCTCAAGATGTGGAAAAGAATGTCAAATCAAGATCAAATGAGAGCAGTGACTCACAGAACCGCAAGACCAGACCAGTTGGACAGGTACCTGTTGTGGAGTCGTGGTCAGAATTAGGCAGGCAACAAAAACTGAGCACAAAGAGCGAATCCCATGATTGCGTCAGCACTCTGATAAATGGATCTCCTTTACGCCTTTGCAGTGGTGTTGGGCACTTGGATGGAAGTTATGAGTCCTCAGTAAAGGTTATCCGATTGTTAGAATGCAGAGGTCACATAACACAGGAGTTCAGGATGAAATTTTTAACTTGGTTCAGCTTGAGATCAACAGAACAGGAATGCAGGGTCGTTCACACCTACATCCAAACCCTAATGGATGACCCAAGTAGCTTGGCAGGCCAGTTGGTTGATTCCTTCTCAGATATCATAACCAGCAAGAGGCCTCGCAATGGTTTTGGTAGTAAGCTATGGCACTAAGACCCGAGAGAGCTATGAAGAAGATGTGTTTGTGATCATATCATCTCTCTGATTGAAATTGGCATGATATGTGTAGGTTTTCTCGGATAGGAAGGGAAGAAATTCAATTTTTAAGGCCAAAACTTTTTGGTCTATGATTTGGATTTGATGCCTGCTAGGAAGGCGTCATCATTTTTTCTCTTTTTATTTTCTGGGGGAGCCCTCAAGGTCGGAGTAAATGCTCTGTAAGTTAGATTTTGTTTTCCCATAAATTTACTTACATATTTGTTCTGTTAGATGAGATGAATCTCAGACAAACTTCAATGTTTCTAGATATTGTCAATTGTCATAAAAGATGGGCAATGGTGGTTCGATCTGTGTCTTCTTGAGTTATGCTGTCTTTTTTGCCATGTTTATGCTAATCTTTGACTTTGATGTTCATCTCTCCCACATAAATGGTAGATTTCTATGCTAGGCTCATTCATTTAAGCATTTAAGGAATCCACTTCAAACAATAATTATGATCATTATGATTTAGTCGGGAGAGATAGCTTTTGCAATAATTCTGGTCCTTTTTAAAGTAATCTTTTTTAAAGTAGTGATAGAGGAAATCACAAAAAAAAAAAAAAAAAAAAAAAAAAACTATTCAATATGAAATACTACGGTGTATATTATTTGCAGATGATATAGTATTGGTCAGTGAAACTATAGAGGGTATTAGTACTAAATTAGAGTTATGGAGAAACACACTAGAATTCAAAGGATTTAGATTGAATATGTCAAAAACTAAATATATAAGATATAGGTTTAGTGACTGATATAGGTTTAGTGAAGATTCACAGTTCAGCTGCAGGCGAGAAATATTCTCCACCAGTTTTGGGAGCAGGATTTATTGGTTGTAGTTTGACTGATATAGGCGAGCTTGTTTCTTATAGTACTGACATTCATGGACGTCATGGGCAAGTTGAAGCCAATAAATGTTCAAAACGAGTAAAAGATTGGAGTTTCTTGAAACAATACAATGGGCAATACATATATCTCAGGAACTGGCAATCTGCTTTCCATGATGGGTTGTTGGAGGCTGGTGTTGAACCCTATAATGGGTTTATTTTGGAGCACAAGATTGGCACTAAGATCGGGGGGAACTACTTTTGATACTTACGGTAGGAGATATAGTGCTGCTGACTTGTTGAGTCATGACAAGGCTTCGAATATAAAGGTGGCTTTACACGGCACTGTGGAGAGGATATTGGTGGCTTCTGCTTATGCTTCTGCCACTTCTTTGTCTACCAAGACTGCAATTGGGTTTGTTTACAGGGATCAACTTAGAGGTTTTCACCATGCTATAGTGAATTGTGATTTTAGAGTCATTGGAATGGATGCTCTGCGAACTGTGGATGGATCAACCTTCAAATATTTCACCTGGGACTAATCATTTTGGGGAGTTTTTGTTTAATAGTTGATATTGTAAATTAAGGATTTTTTTTTGGGTCATTCTTGATGCAACGGTTGTATAGGTCATGGTTTGAGGCGTGAAAATAGCCTCTTTGTGAAATATAAGGGGAAAACTGCTTACATATACGCTCACTCTTAAAGCCGACCCCAATTGTTGAGATTAAGGCTCTGTTATTGTTGTTGTAGGTTTAGTGACAATCATCAAAATAATAAAGAAACAATTAGGTTAGAAGGAAAAGACATACCAAAATGTAAACAATTTAGATATTTTGGTTTCATCATTCAGAGTGAAGACAATATAGATGGAGATATGAATCTTAAGATTCAAGTGAATTGGATGAAATGAAGAAATACATCTAGAGTTCTTTGCGATTGCACGATACCATTGCATTTGGAGGGAAAGTTTTATAGAACTGTAGTATAATCTGCATTATTGTATAGTACCGAGTGTTAGACCATTAAACAATAATAAGAGCATAAAATTGTTGTAACTGAAATGAGAATATTTAGATGGACGTGTGACAAAATTATAAAAAATAAAATTAGAAATGAAGAGATACGTAATAACTAGGAATTAGTTCAATTGTGGATAAGATGCGAAAGTATCGTCTAATATGATTTTAGCATATGCAATGAAAATCCAAAAATATACCAGTTAAGAGAATCAAGAATTTAAATATAAGAGATTTAGTAAAACGTAGAGGTAGACCGTTGAAAATTTAGATGTAAGTTATCCGTAAGAACATGATAATTAAGGATTTAGTTGAGAAAATGGTTTTCGATAGAAATGAGTGACGTAGAAGAATTCGCACCAATTAAATCAACACTTTTTTTTTCATTTTCCCGAAATTTGTCTTTCATGACTGACCTTAAAATTTGGGATTAAGGTTTAATTTGTTGTTGTTGTATGATTTAGTCAGAAGAGGGGCGTTCAGCGAGTCTAGTTGACCGTTCTTTTGACATCAAGAGGTCCTGTTTCCTGTCTGTTCACGGTTGGGATATTGTGAGAGATTCTAAGATTGTAAGAGGGCTGGGGTTTAGCAGGGTTATATTTGTTTAGCAGGTTTAGTGTTGTGCTTATTGTGAATCAACAGTTTTTATGTTTGATCAATGGGTTCATATTTGTTCAAGAGCTTTTATGTATGCATGGGTTGTGCTTATTTTCAGACCTTGTTCAACCTCTTTCTAATGTGTGAGCTGCTGTAACAATTTGATGATCTTTTTTTTTTTTTTAAATACCTCAGAAAGCAATTTAGGATGCACACAATTTTCTTTTGGATGGGATCAGGGATGAATGCTCACAAAACCCAGTACATGACTAGGGGCATTTTATGCATCAGCTCATCTGTTGTTTATTAAACTCTAAAAGCTATACATGTAACAACTCAATTCCAAGTAATTTATTATGATGAATCTTCCATCAGAATTTGCGTCCTGGTAACAAGGCTATCAGAGTTGCATTTTATAAGCACACAAGTGCACAAGATTAAGGGCAAATGTTCATAGAAGAGTATCTTCAGAAACAAAACATACATCATGTGTCAGTCCAGTTGATCATGTCAGCCAAGGGCAATTCCTGTGGAAGTACCATTGTTCTTCTGAGCTGAACAAGTTGAACAGGTCAATAACATTATCTCTTCATTCTAATAGTAATCTTAAAGGCAATTTGTGCGGCAAAACAAAGAAGAACTTGGGGAACAACCAAGTGATAATGAATGCTATTGATCTGTTCAACAAAACCATTGCTCCAGATTGATGCAGATTTTTACGCAACAAAGCATTGCTGCAGATTTGTTCTTATCTTCATGACAATGACTTACATTAACAGGCTAGGCCTTGCAACAGAGCCATTGGCAGCGATTGGTGCCATCAAATGCTGAGAAGAACCTCTCGGCTGTAACAACTGTGTTTTGAAAATAGATCAAGGGGGGGTAAGAGTGGATCACCAAAATTCTTCTCGCACCCCATGAGATAAGATGTTCCTTTCATGACTAAGACTTGGATTAACAGGCAGGGACGGTGAGATTGTGACACATGACGGCGAGTTTTGTCAGATTGAGGTCAATGCAACTCGGGAGGGGGGAGCCTAATTTCGGAAGTGGATTGTGAGATTAATAATCGATGGGATGAACCATAAAGGGGTAAGCTGCAATCCCATGATGAAGTAAAAAGGAGATAATGGGAAAAATTACATGGGAGCAAAGTGCTATGGACAGGGGTAAGTTGTAAAAAGAAAAGAAGAAAGAAAAAAGAAAAAAAAAATTATGATCCCACCTGATTTCTATCAATGCCACCACACAGGACAGGAGAGACATGATGGAATAAAATTGGTGGATCCATGAGGGAAACCTGAGCTCGACTCATTTTTTGTGACCTTGACTACTCCAATTGAGTTCTCTTTGATCACTTTCAATAAAATGAAATAAAATCCAACTAGGGTTTATGAAATTCAGGAAATCTTTTAAGTCATAGAATGAAATGCACATCCGCACTCAGCAGGAAGGACAAAATCATGATGTCCCGGTCTCCTAGACCTGTTATTCATTCCACGCGAAGGCACTGAGGACTACAAAATGCCTTGCCAAGTGAAGACGCATTATTAGCCTGTACAAGTAAAAACAGAGTGATGAAAACAATCACAACCATCAAAAGAGGCCCTTTGAGTTCAGTTTTTTCCCATTTATTTTCAATATCTGAATTCCTCTGTAACAGTCAAAAACCCTACTTGCTGCCCTGCACCCAGTGAACAACGAGACTTCGACCAAGGGATACAACTTCCAACAGCAGAGTAGGATGTTGTGCCCCTAATCATCTTTTCTGCAACACTAATAAGAAGTCTACTAGAATAACAGACTTGCAATTACAAGTTAGGGCCCTTGGAAAAAGGCAAAGATTGAAAAGATCCCAATTCAGAAGCTGAGTCCATAATTGGCTTCTAAGGGCTGTATTATATTATTTGACCCGATTGCTCCTTTAATATCAAACATCTAGACATGAAGTTAAGGGGGGATGAAGGAAACAACACGGGGAGGATTGAGGGAAAAAAAAATATATCTGTACAAAGATTGGGGGATCCAAAACTCCATACACCCTTCACCTGCAGAAGCAGCGGTACCAACAGGTCCTATTGAACATAAAACCTGCTGTTCATAAGAAAAAACTTAATTGGTCCAAGAATATAGCTATGGAAGCTGTGAACCAAAAAACTGCTTTTCCAGTATGTTGTCAAATCAGTCACAAAGAGTAGGCAGATGCAACCTCCTCTCCAACTGAGAACAGCCATCATGTTAGAAGTTCATATGGAATCTATGGTTGCAAGTAAATAGCCCGAAAGAAAAACCAGATTCATTCTCCAGTATGAAACAGAGCCAAATCTATAGCACAGGTCATGGCCACCGTTCCAGACCATCACTGGATAGCTGACAGGGGTGGCTACTTCTATCCTCATCAATCCATAGATAATACCGCTCATTCTACCCCTTCAAATTTAATTCCTCGGCGGCTTTGATTGCCTCGGCCGTCATGAGAGCAACCGCAGCCTTGTGGATTGCTAGATCTGCTCTGTAAAGTAATCTCTGCGCTTTTTCTCTCTTTAACTTAGCCATGTTTCTAGCATGTTGAGCAGCGCCAGATGCATCACGCAACCTGAACTCATCAAGTTCTGAGCTATCCAGCTGTTCAAAATTGTGCCTCTGAGACCCTTCTGCCATGTAATGCCTTGGACTAGACCACTCTGGTAAGCCCATGTTTGACCGTTGAACTCCGTTTCTCTTGCTCATCATTCTCTGATTGTAGGAAATCGCCATCATCTGCCGATCGTTAGGGGACATAACGGACATTATTTTCTTTGACTTACTCCTATAAAGTTTTGGGTGATGATTTCTTTCAAAGCCATCACTGTTCAATGAGAAATATCCTGCACTGCCTGTGTCCCTTGGTGAAAATATCCTAGGTGATGGCTGAAGCAAAGGGGAAGCATCTGAATACTCATTATTGTAGCCTGAATATATGACCTTCTCATCTCCAAAAGCAAATCCATTTGATCTTCTTCCTGGAATAAAATGAATATATGGTATTTAATCAGGCATCAAAGGAGAATAGAAGAGAGAATTTAGTTATCTAAAAGGTAATAGCAAAAAGAATATTACCAAACGAATGGAAGGAATCAAGATCTCCCAAAAAGTGATTGCTATGCCCAACTGAGAGAAACCTTCTTTGAGACCTTTGTTTTGAACCCTTGTTGGGCACTTCTAAGCCACGTGGCTTCAAACAAAATGCAAACATTGGCGGCCTCTCAATGGGTAGACCCTTCCCTTGGCATCCATTGGAAAATGAAGTGTTGGATTTGGACATCGCTAGTTCCCACTCTTTCAGTTGCTGCTGATACTTTTCCCACAGAGGAGGCTGCATAAAGCAAAAATTGTTTGATAAGGAGCCACATAATAGTGATATTCTAAGAAACAACAAGAAAAGCAAACAGAGGGTAAGATAAATAATAATAGTCTTAAAAAAGGTCAAAAATCCAAGATCTAAAAGTTGTAATCCCAGAACCACATGTAGCAAGGATGTGCACAATTTTCCAGTTAGCCATCACTTTTGGGAGAATATTAACCTTTTCAAATAGCCTCATTTTACGACCAATCACTCATTTTTAGTTCGAGATTATATAAGAATCCATAAATGGTAGAATGATATGATGAAACCACACACCAAATTCCTGCTGTTCATTATGCTAGGCCATGCAACCTTTTACACTGTCGGTCATCACTGTTGAAAGAAGATATATTAACCTCTCCAAGTTAATTCCTTTCATGAGTAATAACTTTATTGTAATTAGTTCATGACCCGCACATTGCTATTTTACAGTATTTTTAATAAACGCAAGTAATAATAATGCCAATTAAAGTAATTTAATGTTTAAAATATTTTACTGTTTTATGCCGATACATATATTTTTTCCTCAACTAGCCCTTCCATGTCAAAGAAGAACATAACACTTATACTATTTAAAATTTTGTAGAAAATGTATAAATTTTCTATCTATCACATATTATAGTTTAATAAAACAATTTTTTAAGTATCAAAAGTAATGAATTTCTGTGTCATGTATATATTTGTCCAAATAAATTAATTTTCGTTATTACAATTAATAAAATCAATTTTGTACCTATATTTTCAAAGTGCAATATAACAATATCAGGCATAATTCATACATAAATTATGACTAATTAAAGAAAATTTATTGTCGTGACTAATAAAACAGATTTTATCTTATTTTATCAATGTGATGTATAACAGTATCAAGCATAACGAATATCAGCAATCGCAAAATATTTTCACTTGTTCAAATCACATCAAAACATATTGTTGATACATTGAATCTAATCACATCATTTAAAATATAAATATTTTAAGAGTTTCTATTAACTTTAATTTTATATTTAACCTAAGAAATTATTATAATGATGCAATAAATTAATTGTCGCATTTTAATGAAACTGTTAAGAAAGATGATAATTTTGTTAAGAAACTTAGAAAATTATATATATTTTTATCGTAAGTATACTACCACTTAAAAATTAAAAAAATTACATTATGATTAATGTGATTAAAAAATTATATTAAAGAAAGGAAGGATCTGGATCCTCATAAAAACAGAGAGAGAGAGAGAGAGTTGAAAAGTGAGAGGGGAGACTGAGTCAGTTTTTCTTTATTTTACTACTTTCTTTTTTTTCCCCCTCTTTGCCTACCATGCCACCACTTAAAATTATTGCAAATCGATACTATATTTAAAGCCTCTCTCTATATTAGATTACATTACGTTCTCTCTCTCCGCGAAGCACAAGACTAAACCCTATATCCCTTGTCTCTCGTCACATCAAACCAATCAGATCCAAGTCTCCCAATTAAATCTGCCGCCGCCGCCGCTGCCGCAGCCGTCGTCTAATAGTCATTCAACCAAGTAAGTCTCTCTCTCTCTCTCTCTCTCTCTCTCTCACACACACATTTAATTCACTTTCTCTTCTTGGCTAAGGCATGAACTCTTTGCTCTCATCTTGATTGATGCAGATTGTTGCATCAATCGATCTCTCTTATCATATTGAGAGGGAAGTGGATCCGAACATATCTAATTGAACCCAAAAAAAAGCCCCAAGAACTAATGGGATTTCTAGATTTTTGAAAGATTTGGGGAGTTATGATTTGTTGATTTGTGAAAGTTTTGGGAGATCTGATTTGTTGATTTGTGAATGATTTTGGGAGATTTAGTTTGTTGATTTGTGAAAGATTTCGGGAGACGTCTCACCTAGGGTTCGACTTTGTATTAGTGTTGATTATATAAGTCTCAATCAATGGTAAGAGTGATAGGATAACTCTACAAGCTCATATCCTTCTTAGATAATACCAGACAATGCAAAGAGAAGGGTTGGCGGCTGGATGAGAGAAAGATAAGATGGAAGGGTGGAAATTTTATTGTTTCCTCCTCCCACTTGTTTGGCTAACTATCAAATGAAAGGAATGAAACCATGATTGTTTAATTCAGGTTGGACGGGTAAGAAGAGAGAAAAGAAAGAACTAAATGAATAAAACTCCTCTTACACCTTTCGAATAAGAAGGTACACCTAGGGAAGCAGTGAATATAGAATAATAAGTACCATCCAAGGCCGGCAATGGCCTCAAGTTGTTATATCGGTGGCTTCCGGAAAGGCATGTAAAATAGTAAAAGTGAAAGCAGATGCTGCTTCACTCAGAATACAAAACATATAGCTTAATTTCTCCTCTTGATGTTTCTTTCTCTCTCTCTATCTGTTTTTTTTTTTTTTCACCAACACAGCTCTAAAACCTCTACCACCTATTGATTTTTTGAAATTAAAAAGGAATCAAAGATAGACAAAATCCTGGTTTTAAAATGGAAGATTCACATGAATAATCATGTAAAATATAATCCACGTAGCACTATGAAGCACAGATGAGCCTAACAAGATCCATTGCATTGCCTCAGAGAGAGAGAGAGAGATCACAAAAGCTGAAGAACAGATGACATCTGATACTGGAATAGGCTAAAAAATATCTAGAACCTAGGCTACTTCGACATTTTATTTACACTTGATTTGCCAGTAGTCAAGATAAGAATGGAGATTTGAATATGCCAAGAAGAAATCAGAAAACAGAAATCTTTTCTACAAGCACAAGAAATATGCAATTTAGACGGCACCAAGGGTGATGCGACCTTGACAAGCCACGTGCACATTGGGCACAATAAGCTAGCAAAAATAAAAATCTTGTACTAACTTCCTATCTTCTTCAAAATATATTTGAAGGATTTTCAAATTACTGGAATGATTCAATAAATCATTATGAGTTCATACAGTTAATCTCTCTAGGCATTCTACCAGCCACATGCTTCAACAACTCACCAATTGAATGCGTATTTCACATAGGTAGTAGTGGTAGTAGGATTAATGCATATACTATGCTTCTTTCCTCATATCTGATCATTCTAGAACCCTTCCAAAATGCCTAGTCACAAAATCCTTTACCATTTCCATCACTCCAAAAATTAGATAATCTTTATAATGCTTAAAGAAGTTGAGAATGTAACCACCATATTCGTTACAACATGCTCCACAAAACATTTGCCACCCATCAATCCCATTCTTGCAAATTCATATCCATTTTGCAAAAAGTAGAAATATGGGAACTCAAAATATCTATCAAAAAGAAAGTAAAGACCAGAATAAAAACTTTTCTATTGATAGCATCATTGATGCCACAACCAAATTATCAGCTCCACTCTACAATACTTTTGGTGTTCTTTTGAATAAGATCCAAAGTAATATCTTCTTTCGATTTTTCTTTTACTAAAGAAACCTTGTAATATTAAATAGGTAGTTTAACTGCAGTGCCTTTTGGCTATTAATTTAATAGGAAGCTTTATTTGGATTTATGGGAATGAGGGGAGAGGGGGCAATATGTGCCACTCTATCACACTTGGCAAGTCTTTTAATGATGGGAAGCGGCAACATGTGGCCCCCAAGTAAGGGAGGTAAATTAAATGGGCATGGAGAGGGATTCAACAAATTCTTAATTGTTCCAAATTTATCCCGAATTTCCAAAATGGGACACAGCTTAAGCAGAAGGGACACTTCCATAACTGAATGAGATAACTCTGCCCATCACATTCTTCCACTCCCAGACAAACAAGGGGAAGGTAAACCGATCTCTCTAGCATTCTAGCAATTACTATAAAAATCCAAACAAAGAGATTGTACCATCCCTTCCTCCTCATTCCCCTCCTCTATATTTGAAAAATCCAAACAAAGCTATGAAGGCAAACATGTGTTGACAATAGGTTAGCCTGACACCAAGGGAAAGAAGGAATACAGAGAATAAGATCGTATTTCGTAAAATGCAGCAGAATTAAACCTGGAAGACAGAATCATTTTATCAGTTTGCGAGACTAAGGCATATCTACATTTGTTTTTTACTTTAGTTGTCTACTAACAGTGCCTACATTGCTTGTTTTGTTCTACTTCTCATCCAAGTTACACCTTCAAATAAAAAGATGTTGACTATATTTGTAAACTTTTAAGCACCCTTAACACAAAAAACAATACAAATATATATATCAGATCTATAAAAGTTATATGATGGATGTGCCTGATATGCCACTTTTCAGTGTATGCAGGAGGTAGAATATAGTTGAAAATACCTGCAGTTGCCGAACTAAAGGCATTCCCTTCTGTTGCCTCTTGTGTTGCCAATGTTCATGGATCATCTTAATGACCTCCATTGGCTCAGCTCCATCCATAAGCTCATTTATTTCCTCAGGTGTAAAGTGATCCTGCTGCTGAGCATAGGAAACCTTCTCAAACATGTCCATTGTCTTCTCAAACAACTCCTCAGATATCTTCTCAGCCCTTGATTGAAGCCACCGCTCATCATCACTGTCCATGTCATAAAGAACACGAGTGGGATCCATAGCCATGTCAACATCAGTCTCAACCTGCCGAAAGTACTTCGGAGAACTGCAAACAAAAGGCACTTCAATTCCATTGTCATCACATTCCTCTACCAGGCGAACCCCAGGAATAGGAATGTTCTTAATTGAAGCAGCACGAATGTTCCGGTTGTAGCATTCTTCATGCAACTCCTTAAACAGTGTCCACTGGCTCCTGTCTGGGAACTCCAAGATCCAATCCTTCCCCCCTTTCCACATCATCACATGGGTGTAGCGGTTCGTTGTCCCAGGCTGCAGAAACTGATGTGCCTTGTATGAATATGTCGTAGTACCTGAAAGTTTTACAGTAAGTCTCCACTCATTATGATCAAAAAGCTCTAATGTAACCCGCGCCCCACACTGTCTATATCCTCTATCTGCAAGTGTAATCAATACATTTGCATCACAGGATAGCAGTTCCAGGTTTCTTTGAGAATTTCTTGGACTATCAGTTGCCCTCTTGTTGCTGGATCTCCTGATTCTTTTACAAGGAAAACCCCTTGGGCTACTAGATTTGGGCTGTGGGCCAACTTCGAGCCCACCATTAGGAAAAGTATAAGAGACTTGAGTCCGTGGCTTTTTGGGACCAGCACCAAAACCATCACGAACAAAGTCAACTTTCCCATCTGACCACAAATGCGAGGGATATCCTGAAGATGGAGAACCTGAGATACTTCTATTTCTGTGCCACATACTTCTGGGAGCAGTCGGATTCGGGCTACGGATAATGCCACCATCCACAGTCCAAGCCAAACCAGAAGACAATTGAGAACTATGAATTCTCCTGTCAATGGGTTTTTCAACTTGACTATATGCTGGAATTTCGACACTGAGGCCATTCATACGAGAGGAGTTCCCACCATCTAACTTCCCTGGTGAAGAATTATCTTCATGATGTGAAACATGCGATGTTAAAACACGGTTTTGTGATTCCATCTGGCAATGCAGCTGCGGGGAATGATTGGAGGACTGAAGTTTGTTGTTGTCATACTCATGGAGGCCATTGGAAGTTTGCACAATTTTCAGGTCAGCACTTTCTTTATCTCTAGAATTTTTGAACTGACCATCTCTATATGCAGCAACAGCACCATTCTCTGACTCAGTATGAGACAACCATCTTGAACGAGGAGTGCTCCTGAAGAAAGTTCCAGAACTATTCTCAGTAACAATTTCAGAAGGATCATTAGGACAGTCATCTGCAACCGATTTGACAAAGGTATCCGGATTCTCTATTAAAGACAATGAATTGCAGTCCCCGAAGGATATACATGTAACACTTCGTTCCATGAGCAGCTTGAGGTGTAGGCCAAGAAAGGAAGTAGGTGCAGCTGTAAAAGAAAGAGAAAATGGTGGAAATCTTCCATGATTCTGATCAGAACTACAAGATGCCTCGTTCATATGCATATAAGTAGCTTCTCTGGAAATGCCGAAGGGCAGCATACCCAGCCTTGACCTCTTCCAGAATCCCTGCTTGATGGCAATTGCAAAACCAAAGAAAAGTGAGGGGGTCAACATAGACAAATTACTGGCAATCCATAAAAAGAAAGGTTATCAGATGCCTTCATGGTCAATATAAAGGGTCCTGACAACATCACAGCATAGAGAGAGAGAGAGAGAATGGACAGAAGAAAGAAGTTCAGCTAGTTACAAGGTTATACCAGAGATCCAAAGATCATACGGTGCAACTACATGAATCAATGCAATAGCAATGTTATAGGGTGGGGAGAAAATTTTGATAGCAAAAATGACAACATTTATAATGTTGCATACCCAAAGAAAAGGGAGTCAACACAGGCAAATTAGTGGCATACCATGTGAATGCAATTGCAAGGTTTTGAGTTTCCTTCATGGTCAAGATCAAGATTCATAGACAAATTGGAGCCATAGAGAGAACGAAAAACAGACAGCAAGAAGTTCAGCCAATTAAGTGAAGTGGTCATACTAGAGACCAACGATCCTAAACACATTCAGCAAACTTGAGGAATACATTTGTGACAAGTGAGCTGACACAATCTATGGCATGGCTCAATTTCCTTTAGATGAAAAGGAACAATTACATAAAAATCAATGGTAGAATCATTTTCAATGTGGGATGACTCTTTCATGAGGCTATGGGGGGAAGACATCATATAAGAGCAGAAGTGACCAATGAAATTATGAAGAAAAGTACTAAAGAAATATTAGCAATACCTGGGATGATGAGGGCCCCGCTTGAACCAAACTTCTAGGTAGCTGATAAATTCCGGTTTCCAGAGCTGTGATGTTGTCATAAGTGCACTCAGACAGAGGCAATTTCTTAGATAGCAAACAATGTCTCCCAAGTTTAGAGTTGAGGTAAGACAACCTTGTAGATTTCCCGTCAAAGAAGTTGTAGAAGGCAAATACAAGCCTCCTTCTAAGATCTTCAGTGCAAGAAAATCTAAACCTGATAGATGTGACAGGCAACTGCTGCTCGACAGATTCTGCTTGTCTATCAGGTTGATGAAACACTGCCAAAACCTGGAAGACAAAGGCGATAGCCTGCTTCAAGCAACCTTCAAACAAGAGGAACCTCAAACCAACAGTATTGTCAACAAAAAGCATCTCCAAATAGACCATTGGCCACATACTCATCATTGCACCATGATGAAGCAACAAAAGAGTTTGAAAAATCTGAAAATCTTTTTCTGCATATCTGAAACTCAACAATATGTCCACTGGGAAGCACAGCTTGTACTTAATTTCTGAAGTACTCAATGTGCCTGCCTTGTCAACAGAAGATAACAACTTGCCTCCTGTAAAATTCTTGTATCCTTCCAAAAACCAATACCTCTCATCAGCTAGCACAGAATAACTGTCAGATCCAGATGCAATCCAGGATGTGAACTTGCTCTCAGATGCATGGTATGATCGCTGGCCTCTCTTACGCCGCCTAAAGTACACCAAAGGGAATTCTCTGGCATGGAGGTAAGATGTGCTCCCTGACACAGTTTCCTCACTCCTTCCAGCATCCATAGAACTGGCAGCCAGAGCAGAATTATGAGACAAGCAATTCTTATCCCTTTTCAATGGAGACCGACCAAGGTCCCTATGTTCATCGGCTGTTCCCAGTGACACAGAATCAGGAGATATACTGGACAGCTTCTGTTTCTTTGTAGGGTGAACAGAAGAAGATTTGACACGACGAGCAGATCGAGCCAACCATGAAATTATTGGTTCCGAATCCATGTAACTCCCCACATAACTGTCATCATTGATGGTTATGTCTTCCTTCCTCTTTTCAGCAACTTTTTTTACAGCAGCTGATTTTTTCTTCTCACCCCTACCAGGAACTTCACTAGGAAGTAACAGGAGTTTAAATCTCTCCTCCTCGAGGTCGATCCATTCCTCATCACGGTCATCATACTTAACATGATGCAGCTTTGTCTCTGGATCATAATTATCCACAAGGCCAAAATACCAACTCTGGTCCAAAGGCCAGAAGACTTTAATTTTACGATTCAAGACCCAGAGTGGATCCAAGTCCTTGGAGGAAAGTTCATAGAAATGACGTCTTTTCCTTGACACACCCTTCACTCTGTGCTGTTTCCTTGGCCGCAGTATTCTGTCAGCAGCATCGGATGAACCAGACTTTGACCCAAGCCGATTCTTTGAGCCAGAACTAACTGAATTACGCCTGTTAGGCATTAATAATGATAATCCATTCGAAGACGGTGATGCAGAAGTTTGGTTGGAAGTGAAACCAGTGCAGCTAGGATCAAATCTTGATGAAAGCATCCTTGCTGCATTCTGTTCAAGGTTCTCCTCATCCTCTTCTAGCAAATCATCATTAATTTTAACAGACTTATTGAGTGAAAACTCCTTCACCTCCTCAGTAGCTTGGCTTCTTGATCCCATATCTTTCTTCCTCTTCCGGCTTCTATGAGGCTTTCTGAAAGATAACTCCCCATTATGTTGAACTGAAGGACCACCTTCCTCCTTAACATGATCAGATGAAATCGTCTGGATGGACACATCTGCCTTTAAATCGTCTCCTAGCTTCTTACTCTTAACCTTAGGATCAGCTGAGGGGACACCTTCCTCCTTATCATGATAAGCTGAAATTGTCTTGCTTAACGAACTTGAATTAAGATCATCTACTAACTTCTTAGCCTTAACCTCTGGTTCAGCTGAAGGACCACCGTCCTTCTTAACACGGCGAACTGAAGCTGTGTCACCGGACACATTTCTCTTTGAATTATCTGCCAACTTCTCACTCTTAACCCTTGGTTCAGCTGAAGGACTACCTTCCTCCTTATCACAATGAGATGAAACAACCTTGCTGGACACATCTGCCTTTAAACTGTCTCCTAGCTTCTTACCGATAACCTTCGGCAAAACATCCCTACTGCCAAAATCAGCTGTTAACTTATCTATCTGAGAAAGAGAACTAACTTTACAACTAGAAGGCGGCGAATTAGACAGCCTCATCTGTTCACTCCCCAGCCTTGCATCAAACTTCCTCTTACCCACAAAGCCCCGCTTCCTTTTTGGAATCTGAATAACATTATCATTCAATTTAAGAGGAATGCTGGTTAAAGAAGCCCCATTGCCATTGGAATTAGGACTCAAACCTAATGCCCCCCTACTCGCATCTACAGAATCTGAGCACATACCGCTCCCACCTTTGCCACCACCATTAATTTCACTTAAACTCTTCCTACTCTTCTTCCCAGCAGATTCAAAATTACTTAGAGATTTTACACTCTTCCTCTTCTTGCTCTTCCCTTGCCCCATCCCATGCTCCCCACTACCAACACCATTTTCTGACACACCATTCCCGTTACTGCTACTGCTGTTACGCTTAATTATCAAGTTCTTGCACTTATCCTCATCACCAGATTGTGATTTCTCAACATAAAGACTATGAATATCCAAAGACCTAGACTTTTTCCCAACATCAGAATTCTCTACGCTATTTTCCATCTACAATCACTATCAATCCACCATAACATAAACAAAAATTTCACGTCCTCATGTTCCATCATTCATTTTTAAACACGATCTGTATAAAACCCAAATTTCAAATTACACAAAATTCAACAAAATTAACAAAGAAAAAAGATTCATATGATATCATCAATTTCAACAGAGATCTAAATCATTTCTAAAGAAAGAAGGAGAAATATAGAGAGGGACAATTAAACGTGGGTACCTGGATCGACATCGATTAAATCAAGATGAAATCGGAAACCCTAGTTGAATCGCCAAAGGGAGAGCCGTTTCGTCGTTAAAAATTAGGGTTCTGAAATCTCTGTAGCTTTTGAGTTTTGTGTGTGTTGGAAACCCTAATCGATTTGTTTGGTTAAATTCTAATTTTTTTGGATTTTTGGAAAATTTTGCCGTTTTGATTTTTCTTTTAATTTTTTTTCTCTCTTACCCCTTTTAACCGTCATAGTCGGAGAATCGCTAGGGTTTGATTTTGATGAGAGAAGAGAGAGAAAGAGGAGAGAGAAAGCGTAGAGAGAGTGAGGTTTCGGTTTGGATCGTAAAAACTTTTTAGCCGTTGGATGGGGAATGTGTGGAGACGATCAAATCTCAAGAACGAGAACCCTAACACTCATGAATTTGGGGATCGTGATTATCGGGAAAAATGGACGGTAGGAATTGGGTTTTTTGATGAAGTGAACGGTAGAGATTTGGTATTTGAGTTTTGAAAGATGTTCGATGGATAAGCGAGCACACGGTTAAACTAATTTGCCGAGAAAAAAGTGTAATTCAACTTTACTTTACCTTTTCGGATTAGAAAATTGCCCTCGTTATTGGGATATATTACGTAATCGCCATTAAAACTTTTGAAAAACAAGAGTTTATGAGCGCCATAAACAAAATTCACCGCCCACACGCCAACGAGTGCGAAAATTTGTCAACTCGCCATTCCCAGTTTCTACGTGTGGATTAAGCTCGCTAAATTACTAATTTGCCACTCCCTCAGTTGACAGGGCAAGTGTTGGGGAGTTGGTGTACTCGCGAGGGTTGTGTCAGGAGGGTTGAAAGCCCTCCCAACTGTTATCGGTGACGTCATGCGAAAAAATAAAATTCAAACTTCTGAACAAATTAGGGTGTGAGAGAGAGAGATGCTAAGAAGACGCCACTTGTTCAGAAAGAGCTTGAATGTTCAATGAGATTGAGCCACGTGGAATAAAAAATGATGTCGTTGTGGGGAGATTGTGAGTTTTCTATATTCTTGGGGTTAGACACCTACCCGTATGTGGGCCCACAAACCAAGGTCAGAGGTTGATCAGATAAGTGTTTATATTAAAAAATTAATTAATATTAAATTTGATGTGTTAACCATAATTTCTTATACAAGCATGGCAGCCCCCATTTTTCATTACGCTAGTTGCAAGAAACTTGGGGGACACTTTAAACTATTACAATAATAGGAAATACCAAAGACCTGTAAATGATAGGAATACAACTACAAATATAAGTGTATTTTTTTTTTTGGGTAATAAAACATCCCACTCTCAACCTATTAACTGGTTTCTAACCCACTCCAAACTAGGGTTGTTATAAAACCCGGGTCGAGTTGGAGTATCACGATACCCGAGCTCGACTCGAGTATATTTTAGGTGAGTTTGAATTCGTCGAGTTTGAATTTCTTGAGTTCGGATTCGAAGTGTTATCGAGTAGTGTCGGCGGGTAATATCGTTAGATAGTATCGTCCAAATTTGTATTTCTCAAACTCGAGTTCGAGTTCGAGTTCAAAATGTCGTGAATAGTGTTATCGGATAGTGTCGTCAAATATTTAATATATAAAAAATATTTAAAAAAATATAATTTATTTTTGGATAGGTCGTCGGGCTTTCGAGCCCGACACGAGCTTGAGCCTGAGATACCTAAACCCGAGCTCGAGTAGAGCTTTGATAGGGTAGTGTGATAACAGCCCTGCTCCAAACCTACAATGTCAATATTTAACATGTCAACCATCTCCAGAGGAGAGGAACTCAGCTCATGCACTCCTAGATTCATGTGTACACCAATTAGCCTCCCTGAAAATGTGCATGACTGACTGATATAGCAACTTTCAATGACAGCCCCTTCCTATACCATTGGGTCCAATAGCCTCTTCCACTCCAATAAAAGTTTAAACACCCACCGATATGAAATATAATTATTTTATAAGTTTTTTCTTTGTAATTAACAAGTTTTCACATCGGCTTTCATAAATTCAGATGTTATACTAAACTGAAAATTTATTAACTAAATAATAATAGAGATTTATGGTATTCCTTAAATAGATAACCATACTTTGAAAATAATCTAACAACTTTAATGGGAAGAATTAATAAAAAAAAAAAAAAATTTGATTAATGTCGAGTTTCTCTATGCTATAAATGATGAGTTTCTAAATACAACCAAAGGCATCTCCAAAATGATAGATTCATTAAATTTTGACGAACAATTACAAAAATGATATAGAAGATTCAACTACCATACCGATAATTGGCATATCTTTTGGTCGCCAAAAATAAGAAAGACTTTGCTTTCTCTAGTCAAAACAATTTGCTTTAGGAGAGCAAGCATGTGCTTGAATGAAGGAAGTCTCGACGCACACATTAGGCACGAGTTTGCTAATATGCGTCAAGAGAAATATCTTCTCATGTTTTAAGGCTTTTTCTATCTCTAACTCTCCCTGAGGCGAGGAGACGAAAATGTGGTTGAGGGCGATAATTGTCATGTCAGAGCGAATGAATCCGATGGTAGATCAAAAGGTGCCAATAGGAAGTGAGGGCAATGTCGCAGTCTTGCAAAAGTGTAGATCCTTGCCTCTACCTAGGGCTTGAACCTTGTGGCTCCATATCAAGTCCCTTCTGGCAGGTCCTTCGCAGGAGGACCCAATCCCTTTCTTCCCGTCTAGAGCTTACCATGACGTGGGCCCTTCTTGCATCATGAAAAATTAAATTATTTTATCGTTTGAGCCTTATGACTTTAATTTGTGGTCATCTCCCTCTCTTGTAAGGATTCAAATATTGCATTAGATTTGTAGGTGTATGTGTCTTCCATTGAAGTTTGGTTGTCTTTCTTCATGCTCTTTGTTGGCATGAGCTTGTGATTGTTGTTCTCCATTTAGTTTTTGGAATGGGTCGATAAAGAAAAGAATGAAAGCTGTAAAATGATAGACCGCAATTATCTAATGAGTGTTAACTCGTTATTTTGTTAAGACGGGAAGAATATGTTTGCCCTAGTTTGTTAGCTTGCATTGTTTCGGCTTATAGCCTCCTCCCTCAAACCCAACACATGTTGGTCTAGTGGATAAATCATTAAACTCCATTCAAAGGATCTCAAGTTTGAGTTTTGGATGGAGTAAATGTATTGGGGAGAGCTCTACTCCCTCAAGGGACTTCAACGGCTCGATCCGGATTAATCGATATGAAGTTTCAGAAACTGGGTAATGGATCAAGTCCAGAGGATCAAAAAAAAAAAATTGGCCTCCTCCCTTAACAAATAATAATAATAATAATAATAATAATAATAATTTATTAGACAAAAATAATGAAAGAAATTTAGATCTCCAGTTTCGTTATATTGTAATAGAGTATCATATATTTTGGAAAAAAATTATCTAAAAATTCTCATTCATCCCAAAATTTGTGATAATTATGATCAATTTCAACATTTCACTTTTGTTTGGATTTCATGAGAGAGAGAGAGAGAGGAAAGGAGGAGATTCTAGGATAAGATTAATATAGTGCAAAGGGAGAGAGGTAGTGATGTGTCTTCCTTTTATTTGAATGTATCTTACATTTTTTAGGAAACAATAAGCATGTAAGGGAAGAATTTAAGTTTACCATCTAAATTTCTCCAAATTAAAGAAGATGAATAGACCCCTCCCATCATCTCCCTTTCCTATTCTAAAAAGAAATAAATTAATTAATTAAACACGATCATCTTACATATTCCAAAAAACAATAAATAAATAAATCAAACACGATCAAACAGACTCTCCCCTTCCTCTCCCCGCCCCCAAAAAAAATTCGATCCAAATTACTAGATGGTTTGGTATAATATGAATCTTGAGAAATCTTTATAATCTTTAGTATTTCCATATTTGTCAAACTTTAGGGCAAATGAACTTGGTCAATTAATAATTTATTTTACCCTAAGAAGATAGGACTTCCGCAACGGATCAAATCCATGATAATTTTTTTCACAAATTTGTGATGAAAAAGGTGAAAAGATTTTTGATTAATTTATGATGGATCATATTCGTGACAACTTTTCTATCACAAATTCATCACAATTTTTTTTTTTTTGCTAGTCCTATATCAATTATTTGAAAAGCTTCATGGTTTTATCACACACCAAATCGGTCGCTTTTTTTTTTTTTTTTTTACTTTAGTCCTATGTTGGTTGTTCGAGAGGCAATTTTATTGAATATAAGTGACCATAGAGCTCATTAGTACACGGGCCAGATTAAGGAGGCAATGCTAATAAATCACCCAACAGTTTAACTAGATTATGTAGATTAATTGGACGCTCAACTCAATATTATACGAGAAATTAATTACGAGAAACACTAATTACAATAAACTATTTTGCGAAGAGAGGAAAAAGATAAAAAATTATGTACACACCCATATGCAAGACATTCAATATAATAATTACAAGTAATATATAAAGTTAGATATATGTAATAACACATTTTATCAACTATAATTTTCTTTTGCCATATTGAGTGTGCGACTAAAATCAGAATTCTACTAGTTTGATAAAATTTGTGGACAATTTATTTATTAATCGGTAAATAAAACTAAAATTAGACATTTTATACGAGATAAAAATCACTTTCTAATGATATTTAGAAAAAAAAATAATTATATTGTTAGTTTTTTCCAACTTTTTTTTATTGAGCGCAAGAAAAATAAATAAAGTCCATTGTGAAGAAAATTTCTAATTATTTTATATGTAATATATATAATATTAAACATTCTTAGAAATAAATCTAAAAATACTTGAAAAATGAAATCAATCGACTTAACATATGGAAACCTAAAATATCATAATTTTCCCACTCTAAATTGAAATATGTGAAATTATTTTTCTCTCGATATATTTTTCTAAAATATTTACACTTAGTTTGTGTAATGTTAGAATATATTTGTGAATCACTTAAATGCTCTTAAAAACGTCTTAATCTTTTCATTTTATATCATTTCTGAATTTGTAACTTAAAAACTTAGAATCTAATAAAAGATTTAATAATTTTTAATATTTTAACATTTTCCATACTAGATAAAAAGGAGCTCTTAAGAGAAAGAGAAAGAGGGAGTCCCCCAAATGGCTCTTATACTAGTTCGATTGATCATAAGATTATTTTTGATTTGATTGTCGTTCGCCAATTAAATGTACGATATACCAACGTGGGTTAGCCCAATTGGATGTGGGGTTGAGTACTCTTAAGCATGACCGAGATTCGACTCTCACTAGGAGTATCAGATCCTCATGTGTATGAAGCACTCCCCGTTGAGAGACCCGCCTTCCGAAAGGAGCCACTGTAATAGTTGGTCTGGATTGATCGGAGTAATATTCTGAATACTGAACAGTGTCTAAGATAAGGTACCAAAAAAAATTTAATACACGGTATTATTTTTAGTTATCGAGAATCACTTGATTAAGAAAGTGATCAGTCTAAAATTCATCACTCATGGATATGATGCCTCTAGCATATTACTATTACTATTATTATTAAGATGATTTTAAGAAAAAAATTATTACAAACGAAGTTACTTGACAATTAAGAAACATCAATGGCAAATAAGTGTTTCAAAAAAATGTCGGGATAAAAAACAAAACATGAAAAAATGTAAAATACCATAATTCACAAAGTCGAGATAAAAAAATATATAAAATTATACCCTTTGAGTAAGAGAATTTGTTGTTGATTTTTGTAATATTAAATCATACATCTCTATCATTTAAAAACTCTTAAAAACTTCTATTTTTTTTTATCTTCTTTCAATTAAAGTAATGAATTTTTAAGTTAAATACTCGCACTCTTGTAAAAAATTTAATAATTTTCAATATTTTAATACTTTTAGCTTTCAAAGTATATAAACAGGAGCTTTTAAAAGGAAGTGAGAAATGAAATTTCCAAATGTGCTCTTATACCAAAGGAAAATTCTAAAGACGTGTTAAAGATATTCATAATCCTTAATTTAGAGTTACTACTATTTTTTTTTTTTGGGTTAAAGGATTTGATTGGTTACGTCAATATTAAATCAACCATATATTTAACAATATTAACGACTCGATTATTTGAAAAATTAATATAGGAGATAAGAAAATAGAATAATATAAAGTGAAAATTTGAATCAACTTTGCATTAAGGTCACATTAATTTATTCTAAACTATTTGTGATTAAAAGAATTTGATTATCTTATATATGACTCTGATGCGGGGACTCAAATCCCCTTGATCAAATTATTATATTCTTAATACAATAATTAAGATTTTATCCATATACTAATTCTATGATTATATAAAGATTAATTTTTGATTCAATTACGATACAATTAATCATTAAATATTACACAATATTTCGAATCAATCTCAAATTAAGTCATTATAGATACTTATCTTAAATGAGTGTGATTGATTTTATTTTAATTTAAATTATGACTTACTAAAAACTAGATAAAATATTATTTTCATAAATATTTATTTTTCAAATATGTTTGACAAATAATTTTTATTAAAATAAAATAATATTTACCCTCAAAGCGGCCAAATCGGGTAAATGTTATTATAGAATAAAATGAGAAAAAAAAAATATATATATATATAATATAGTAAAATTTAAATCTTTTGAACTCTTTTTTAAAATAAGATAAATAAAGTAAAATTTATTAGAAAATAATTTATCAAAAGTAAAAATTTTTCTTAATTCAAATACGAAAGTAAATTTTATCATAAATTAATCAAATAATAATTATAAAATAAATAAAAAATGAATCCTAACCGCAAGAGGATAAACCAATAGTAAAGCGGGTCCCATTCCCAATTCCAGACCCACAGCAAAAAGGCTCAACTATAAATCCTCTGCTGCTTGGCCTTCCGTCTCCTCTCCCCCGACCGGGTTCTCTGTTCGCAGATCTCTCTCTCAAAACCCAAACTATCTATCTTAATTCAACGAAGCCTTATTGATATAAGTTGCAGTCTCCAGTTTTTGTTTTTCTTTCTCTTTGATTACAAACCCTAGAATCTGCTTCTTAATCCCAATTTTCCTATCTAGCAATTACATATCTGCCTAATTTTTAATCAATTCCTTGGAATCTCTTTCTGGGTCGATCTAATTTTTTTGAAGATATTTTTTGATTAATTTTTTTGGTGGGGGTGAAGTTTTGGGATTGAGAACGATGGTGGGTGGTTTTTACAAGAAGGACGAGGCTCCAGTGGTCACCAACACCAACGTTTTCGCTGCACTCGAAACTCTGAAGAAGAAGAAGAAAGCATCGGAAAAAGACAATCGTGGGTCTTCCAAAACTAAGATTTCATCGAAATCCTCGGTTAAGGTACCTGAGAAACAAGAGTGTTGGGTTCCTACACCATTGAAAGTGAAATCATGGGCTGATGTTGACGATGACGATGAGGATGACTATTATGCGACAATGGCCCCGCCCCAATTGGTTTGGAGTCAGGGTTCATCGCAGCAAGAAAAGACCAATGATAGCTCCTTCAACGTTGAGGTATATGTCTGTTGTTTTCTTTTGTTTCAGTGTGGCTTTTGATGTTGTTGAAGATGTTTGTTACATGTTGTTTTTCTTAGGAGCACCCTTGTCCTGTTATTAATTGTATAATTTGAATCCTAAATAATAAGGAACAAGAAGCCTGTGAAGACAAGAATTGGGATTCGTACCAGCGAATTGAATACATTGGTTCTTGATTTGGTTGATGATGATTGTTACATGATTTCTAGGAATGCGCTTGTCCTTTTTAGAGTTTAATTGCAAACAATTGCCATATTCCACTTCCCATGTTGAAGGAGACTATACGGCATGAATTTTTCTTGATTTTGTCTCTTACATGTTTTTAAGGAATGCCCGGCATCTTTTTTAGAGTTTAATTGAAAATAATTGCCATTTCCTATCACCATATTTAATGAAACACATAAGGACCCTTATTATGCTTTTTGGATGATTTTGATTGAACCAGTTTTTGTTAAGTGAAACAGCAAATTGATGATACCATTACATTGGGAAAGAAGGATCTAGAATGTTGTGAAAACAAGGATTTCGTTTCAATTGGAGAAATAATATCTAATAATGAATGATATGTTTAGCGTATCTAATGCCACGGCCTAGTAATAAATTAGTATTATTTGTCACTTGCCTTCTATCTATGATTAGTCGAAGTATCTAATAAGTGTCCGACAAGTATCTAAGAAGTATCCGGGATTTAAAAACATAATTAAACAAAATTAATATGCCACGTGTAGTAACTGACATATATCTTTTGAGTATTTGTGGAGATTCGAATTCAATACCTATTTGATATTGATACAGCTTATGTTTTGAATTATCCATGCTTCATAGGTTAGGAGAATACCTTTGTCTTATAATTGATTGCATAATTAGATTTCAAAATGATGACCAATGAGAAACCTGTGAAAACAAGAATTAGGTTGTGCCAACTATAAAATAATGTTGTACTAGCAAATTGAACCTTGGTTCTTAATTTGGTTAATGATGTTTGTGACATGTCTCTTAAGAATACCCTGGTACTCTTTAGAGTTTAATTGAAAACAATTGCTATATTCCACTTCCCATGTGAAATGTATCTAATGATTTTATGATGACACTAAGCTATAAGGTATGGGATTTTTTATATTTTATTTCTTACATGTGCTCAAGGAATTCCCATAATCTTTTTAGAGTTTAATTGAAAATAATTGCCATGTTCCTATCACCATATATGAAAGAAATGAATGTAAGGACCCCATTAAGTTTTCAAGGTGATTTTCATGGTACCCGTATTTGCAAAACGGTGATTCCGTTTCATTGGGATACTTTGGGTATTTTGATTCTAAAAGGAAGGAATGAGAAGGTTTTGCAAACAAGGATTCTGCCACAATTGCTAAACTTGTATATAGTGATAAATGATATGTTTAGCATATCTAATACTATTATATGATGACGAATTAGTATGATTAGTTGATGATGTTAATTAGAAACACTTGCCATGTTAGTTGAATTATCTAGTAAGTGTCCGATATTCGTAAGTATCCACAATATTCATAAGTATCCACAAATAATCTGGCATTTAAAAAGATAACTTAAAAAAAAGGAATATGCCACATGGAGTATTTGACAATATCCGGTGAGTATTTGTAGAGATGTGTATTTGATATGTGTCGGATATGGATATGACTTCTGTTTTGAAATATTTATCCTTCCTTGGCTAGAAGAATTATGCTTTAGAAACATTCAGAATAAATGTTACCCAGCCACTAAGTAGTCTTCAGCAAAAAAAAAAGAATTGCTTGTGAAAAGTCACTAGACTTCAAAATTTGTTCTTTTGAAATGTTGGATAGATGATTTTGTGGGTCCATTTTATGTTAGAATGGTCACCTGGGCGGAGTTTGAAGGTGGGCACTGGCATCACTGATATGATCACATTTTGCCAATGCATTAGTAGGCTTTAATATATGATCACATTCGGTATAAATGTTACCCAGCCACTAAGTAGTCTTCAGCAAAAAAAAGAAAAAGAATTGCTTGTGAAATGTCACTAGACTTCAAAATTTGTTCTTTTGAAATGTTGGATAGATGATTTTGTGGGTCCATTTTATGTTAGAATGGTCACCTGGGCGGAGTTTGAAGGTGGGCACTGGCATCACTGATATGATCACATTTTGCCAATGCAGTAGTCGGCTTTAATATATGGTTGAATACTGAATACTTGTTGATTATTTGATACATTGCTTGTTAATATTTCTTTTCAAAGCCGCGACCTCTCTCATTGTTTTGACCAGCATAGTTGTTGCCTTTTATTTTCTTGCAATTTCTGGCCCTCTACTCTTGGAGCTGAATTTCCGAAAATATGAATTTTTGTGGTTATATGGAGTTCTTCTATGCCATACAAAATGGTTTTAAGTTCGCCTGTCTGTTTGGATTTGCAGGAGAGTGAAAGCGAAGATGATCTTTTTGATGACGGTGATGATGGTGATGATGATGTAGAAGAGCATGATAATGAGCCAGAGGTTTCAGTACAATCCGAACCTGTGGTGAAGAAGCCTACTGAAGCTTCTGCCACTGCAAAAGAGTCAGAAAAACAGCTTTCAAAGAAGGAGATAAAGAAAAAGGAGCTTGCAGAATTAGACGCCCTCTTGGCAGATTTTGGAATCTCTCAGAAAGATACAAATATCCAACCTCAATCACATGGTATGTTTTTTTCATTTATTTCTTGTGTTTACTTTTCGCACAAGATGCAGGATATACTCTGCTTTTGTGCTTGTGTATGAAAATTTTGCTCTGGACATCCTTTCTCTTTGTCCTTTGGAAGCTAGACGAAAGATTACGTGGGTTTTTTTATGCCCTAAAACTTGAGGTCTCTTAAAGTAAGGAATGAGCTTTTGATGATCTAGAAAACTTTACAGACCCAGAAAGATCTCTGCTATCTCTTCGCCAAGTGCAAACATTTGCCATACAGGCTCCCCACTGTTTAGGGAGTCCCCCCTTCTCTCCTCCATCCTCTCCTGATTCACCACATTCATCACACAATCCAATTTACAATTCTTTTTATGAACTTATTGCATTTCAAGTTCATGTTTCTCTCTCCTTTTCTTTTGAATAATTATATTGTTTGAAGTTAAGCGTTCTTTGTTGGTTAATATGGAATATTATAGAATTCAGTTGAGCAAATTTTCACCTTAACCTACTCCAATGAATTATCTCTTTGCATTCTCAGGGGGGGATGAGAAGAAAGTGGATGCAACTACCGGAGACGGTGCAAAGAAGGATGATGTCCCTGCGGAGTCCAAGAATGCAAAGAAGAAGAAAAAGAAGGAAAAAGCTTCTGAGGTAAAAGACACCCAGGATCAGCACAGTGCCTCGATCTCTCATGCACCTAAAGAAACTGCTATACCTAAACAGGCAGAAGAAATTGGATCCACTACTGATGACATGAAAGAGCGGCTAAAGAAGATGACATCAGCTGCAAAGAAGAAGAAACCAACTAAAGAGATGGATGGAGCAGCAAGAGTTGCTGCAGCAGAAGCAGCTGCGAGGAGTGCAAAGCTTGCTGCAGCAAAAAAGAAAGGAAAGAATCATTACAATCAGCAGCCAGGCCGGTAGAAACCAAATACCTCTTAACAATTTTGCATGGGCACACAGACATAATTCATTTGTTGGCTGGAAATTAATGTTGGGCCTCTGTCTTTGAATCTTTTGAGATGACCTTCTATTTTTTTGCTTGGATTGTGAAGACGGCCTTTATTGGAGTAGCTGGGGTTTGTTGCATTTTGAACCTGTGATTGTTAGCCCATTAGCAGTTTTGCCTTTTGAGAAAATCCATTTTAAAATCTTTACCTCTGCCATATTGTGCTCTCTCTATTGTGTCTATTGTGTATTTTTTGGCTGGAGTCGGACCATCTGTCGTGTGTTGTGAGATTGAACCGATTGTCATAACAAATCACTGTACATTGATCTAATGGTCCAAAGACGTGAACTTAGATGTGGCCCCTCCCCTGGAATGCTGGGAGAAGTTGAATGTGGAATCAAGTGTCTGCACTGGTGGGGCTATCCTACCACAAAGATTGAGTGTCAGGCTTTTCTGTGAACTTCGGGCATTGTCAAGCTAAACAACCTCTGGGGCCTTTATTATGGTTTTTCTTTGCCGCTGTTGGGGTTGACGAAGCTTTTGGTGGAAATCCAGTCGAGAGTGGCTGTCTCTCTGGCCATCATCCTTCCACCCAGTAAGACATTATTGTTCACAGCTGCAAAAATTGGGTGGAAGAAAACTAGATGAATAAAGTGAAGCAAATATTTGGATAAAAGAATTGTTGTGCGGTTTGATCAGCTATCACCGGCTAATCTAGCTCCCCCTCAGCCCTATGATCATGAGCTCTGTGATAGTCTCCTCCGGAATCGATACGCTTCTCGGTAGAGTCTATGAGTCCGTTCAGCTAAATTTATTTTAAACAATTTATAAATTTCTAAACTCCATGAGATAATTTTGAAATTTATAAATCTCTATGTTTTATTTTAAAAATAAGTTATTAAATTGTTTGGATAAAACAAAAAATAACTTATAAAACATTTTGTAACTTCATAAATTGTTGCTGTGTTTGGTAGCAATGAATTCTTATCATCTTTTTTTAGTATTAAAATGATTAAAATGGCAAATGATCATTTATATTGGATAAATAGTTATTTATTGCTATGAAAATGATAAATGTGGGATAATTAAAAAATTAATGTTGGAACTTAGTTTATAGGTAAAAATAAAAGAGACATTGAACCATTGCTGTGAACAATACAATTGCAAATGGTATACACTTTTTCTGTCTTCAAGATTGAATTATTCGAATTTAAAAAATAAAAATTATGAACTAACAAGTTTTCATATTGTCTGTATTTTTTTTCAAAGAAAAAAATTCTATAAAAGGGACAAATAATGCAAATTGGTTTTTCCTAGGCAAAATTTACATAAAAAAGGAGAAAAATGAACATATACAACCAAGGGGGTTTTTACAAAAATATGAATTTTTAAAATCAAAATTAAAAAAATAGGCTGTTTTTTTTTTGTTTTCAGGAATAGGGATATCGTGCTCACAGAGCGCGACATACATTATCCATCCACCGCCCAACATGCATGCAATTGCGCACTCAGGACCGCGCAACTAGTTGTGCGTTCTGCAAGTGCGTAATAGTTTGCGCGCTCTACGATCGCGCAATAACTTGCGCGGACGCAGAGCACGACACTGCTGCTCTTAAACCCGCGACTCAGGCCTCTCTTCCATTGCACGATTTGCTTCTTTCTCTCCCAATCTTCCTGCTGCTATCTCTTGCTACGACACATTTTGCACGAACGAAGAAGGGCTCAACTTGGATTCACTGTTGCGACATCAAAGGTAACACAATCTTCAATCTTGTTCTCTCTCTCTCCCAATCTCTCTCATTGCGCGATCTTGTTCTCCTCTTTGAAAACTACATGACCGAGACTGAGATTTGTTGGATTAGGTTTAGATTTAGGGTTAGGGTTAGGGTTTTGTCTTTATTCCTTTAATCTCGTCTCTGCTTGTGTCTTGCTTATCTCTTTCCTAAAGCATGTTAGGGTTAGGGTTAGATTTAGGGTTAAGATTAGGATTAGGATTAGGATTAGGATTAGGGTTAGGGTTAGAATTAGGGTTTTGTCTCTATGCCTTCCCCTTTTTTTCTCCCTTTTCTTTTTTTGGGGGTTAGGGTTAGATTTAGGATTTGGGTTTAGGTTTGGGTTAGATTTAGGGTTAGGGTTAGGGTTAGGTTTTTTTCTCTGTTTGGTTGTTGAGATAATCATACGATATTGTGATTTTAGAAAATATTGTTTTAGATCATAATGGTCATTGTCTCTGCTCGTCTATGATGTTGAAATGTTAGAATTAGGGTTATTTCAATGTTATTAATGTCAATTCTTGGATTCATTGTATAAATCACAAAAAAATGTTATGAATGTTTATCCTATTTCTCTACGGATATTGATGTTAATGCTGATATTATTGTAATTTTCATGATATTTGAAGGAACATAATTGATAATCGAGTGAGACTTATGCTTTATTGTGGGGGGTCAAATTGGTGGACCTGAAAATAAATATCGGTATAATGTTGGACCTAAAACGGGTGTTGTAGTTTGTAACAATATTGGATGGGAGGAGTTCATAAATGTATTGTATCAGAAATGTATGATTGATTCTGGGCAATTTAAACTAAATGTTTCATGTAGATATCATATTTGGTCTGGTAATTCTCTTTCGTATTGTGTATTACCGGTGGAGGAAGTTTTTTTGCCGAAGGTGTTAATAATGCTTAAATATATACCGGGTTTGTCATCAGTTGAACTTTTTTTTAAAGTATGAACCAATTATAACTGTTACTGTTGATGCACCAATTCCTATGGTTGAAAATGAATTAGAAGTCGCAGGTAGTTCATTTGGGAGAGACCGAGACAGCTCGTTTTGTGGAATTGGAGTTAGTTCAATCAGGGGCGTGACAAATTTTGGATCTTACACTAAAATGTTGACAAATGTGAATGTTGGAGATGAATAGTTATAGTATGGGACATTCATTTCCGATGATGTTGTATTTAATGCATCTCGTGAATTAGTTATGCCTATGAGAACTGAATTTGGAGAGCTCAGCTCTAGTATGCCTTATCAAGGGCAGGAGACGGATCCAGTGAATACATTTGTTGACAATGAATCGGAGGGTAAAACTTATGATGATCAGAATGATGTCGATGAAGAATATAGGGTGGATGAAGAGGCAGAAAACATCTCAGGGAAGGGGACATGATAGTTGATGAGTATAATAACTTTAACCATCCTATATGGGATGATGATCGCACTTCAGAGTTATAAATTGGGATGATTTTCAATTCCAAAGAGGGAATTCAGCATGTTGTGAAGTGTTTGTCCATGCAACAACACAGATATTTTAAAGTTCATGAAAGTAATCAACACATGTGGTTTGTGAGGTGTTCTTTCTACTATGAGAATAATTGTTTGTGGCATGTTCGGGCAAGATTAAAAAAAAAGTTTAACATTTGGGAAATCACAAAGTTAAATGCAAAAACACACTTGTTTTTCTCGAATGCCTGCGAGGGATCATCATAATGTAGACTCTAATATGGTGGGTCATCTTATCAAAAGTCACATAAAACAGAATGTGACTATAAAGTGTGTGACCTAGTAGAGAATATGAGAGAGTATGGAGTAGATTTGTCATACAAGAAAGCTTGGTTAGGGCGTCGGAAATCTATAGAAATGGTGTATGGCAATTGAGAGATATCATATACATTGTTGCCCTAATTTATGGCTGCTATGCAAATGAACAATCCTAGATACCAAATTCGTATTCCGACATTAGGGCATTATATGATTATTGTCTTGTCGGGAGAGATATATGGCGAGCTAGTGTGCCTCTTATATGCTTTGAGATCGTTGAGTTTTATTATCCTGCGAGAGTTTTACGCCAGTTTGGTTATCGACAGGATATTTCTACTCCCGTGCACACGGATATGGAGTTGTATCGCACTGACTGACGTGGAAAATCTGGTCGTGATTGGAGAGCATGCGACATACTTACAAGTATGGGATAACTGTCGATACCATGTCATGACCGGAGAGGAGTGTTATGATGATGATATGACGACACCTGATTACATGGTTTGGTATCGACAAATAACACGCATATTGATTGGTAGTCCTGCACATCGAGATTAGTAGGGTTTTCGGTCGACCGCAGATGATGTGATATTCATGGTAAGTTATAAGCACTTGATCATTTTATAATATTTTTATTCTTTACTTAATGTTTCTATAGTTACAAATAATTTTTTTGTTTGGTAGTGCTACCAACTCGAGAATCTCAATTTAGTAGACTCTGATGTTCTCACTGTTCCAGAAGTGGATCTTCGAGTTGGTTATATCAGAGATAGCATATGGGACACATTGCAACGTTTCGGACATACAACACCTCAGAGAGATTATCCTTCGACATCTACACATGGATATATTGATCCAGATGTTCCCTCTACTTCTGGTGCTGCGGTGCCTTTGAGGAGCATATAGAGACACAAATATATTCGTATCCGATTTCTACACCCACTCTGACATTTACACAAATACCTGCATTAAAGGAGCATTTAGACACTCAGATTTATTCGTATCCGACTCCTACACCTACCCCCATGTTTACACAAACACCTGCCTTCGAGGAGCATAACAATGCTGCGCCAAAGTGAACCTTCATGACTTAGTATTTATCAGCGGTGGAGGCAGTGTCGATATTCAGAGGATAGTACGATTGTTGCAATTCAGTTTTTTGAGACTCATGAGGGTATGCAGGCTCTAGTTCCAGTTCCCACTACACGTGAGCCGCATAGAAATACTAGACGACCTCGGTGCAGTACTTAGTGTAGTTTCTCATATTTGTGTATATTGGTGTTTCTTTATGTATTACATTCTAACTTTGTAACTTAAAAATCTATTAATTATAATTTTATAACTTTTATTTCATATTTATGTGGATATTGGTGTTTGTTCTCGCTATTGGAGTATTGATTGATGTTTTTAGAGTTTGGTATTTATGAAGTTTGGTGATTGATATTTGTAAAATTTGGTGATGTTTTTGGAGTTTGATATTTATGAAATTTGGTGATTGATATTGTGAAGTTTGATATTTTTGGAGTTTGGTTATGTCATAATTAGATTTTGTCTATAGTTTGGTTTTGGTAGATTTACGGACGTGGGAAATATCTTATTGCTGTGGCTCAATGTAGCATTTGTGAAGTTTTTATTATAGGATGGCTATGCAAAACAGCTGAATGCAGATGTCCATTGGTTGCGCGGTTTGGGATTGCGCGATCCCAATTGCGTGATCTTCGCGCTTTGTGAGCGCGACATTCCTATTCTTGGAAACAAAAAAAATTGCTCTATTTTTTTAATTTTGATTTGAAAAAACCATATTTTTATAAAAATCTCTACAACCAAGTTTCCACAATGGCTCTTTACTTTTCACAAAATAATAATAATGTGAAAATTTTGTTATAAAAATGATTTATTAGAAATATGTTGTTTTTTTAATGTTTATTTTTGACTTTTTTTTTTTAAGCGACATCTAAAAATTTTTCAAAAGTAAAAAATACTTTATGAAAAACCAATGAAGTGAGTAACATTTTAAAAAAAAAAAATCCACGAACCAAAAAACATGAAAATAAATTAAGTTTTTTTGACATTTTTGTCCTGCCACTGCAAAATATGGAAAGGAAAAAGAAAGAATCTTCTACGGTCGTCCATGGGCGACGGGCGAGGGTATACTCACTCGGTGAGTAATCTAAGGGCTTTTATGTCAATTAGAGATACACATCTCGCGAGTCAAGTTTGGACCTATAAAAAAAAAAAAAAAAAAAAAAAAAGAATTTCTTAAAACAACCCCTCAAAAAAAATTTTATAAAAATGATCAAATTGCTTGAGTTTATAAAACTTGATCAATACTATTCATCACTTGATGATAATAAAATTAAGGTTAATCAAGTTTTTAAAAATTGATCAATACTGTTTATGGATTGGTCGAATTTTAAAAATTTGAATAATTTTTTAGAAAATGGTGAACGGTGTCGACTGAATTTAGTCATTTTTTTAACATATTTGAAGAATCGGTTATTTTATGAATTTTTATTTATTTTATAATTTGAGGTAAATTCCGAACGTGTCTCCTCGACTCGCTTCGCTGCTTCTTCGAAACAAAAGAAAACAAAATCAAAATTTTGGACAAGCAAGCAAGCCACGCAAAACCAAGGCTTCGTTCCATCAAAAGCCTCTCACAAGCAAATTTCTAGAGAGAGAAAAGCAAAATCCAAGCATTCCAGGTCACGTTTGTTCTCTCACTCCTACTTTCAATCGATTAATTTATCTTTCAGGAATATAATTTGTAACGTTTGGCAAAATTAGAATTACTTTTGTGACTCCATATTAGGTTTTCCGAAATTGGGTTTTCATTTGTTGTAGATTATTATTGAATTTCACGGGGACTAAGAGTTAATTCTTGGTCCCCAGAGGAATGGGTTTGTTCAATTTTGTTATATTGTAAAGGGAAAAATGGTTATTATGAGTACTAAAATTCATAGTCCATTTCTTGGAATTCCACTTCAAAGCACCTTCAATGGAAGAAAAAATGTGGGTTTGGTTTTTGATACCCAGAAGGGAAAGTATGAAAAAAGGGTTTCTAGGAAGTGTATTACGTGCGAAAAGAGGAAGAATGATTACTGGATGTCTCAATGGATTAGGTTTTCGCATTTATTTGGTAGAAATATAGACGTACTTAGGAATAATTTGAATTCAAGAAGCATAAAGGTGAATTCTGTTCAACAGTCTTTTGCTAGAAGCAAAGCTCTGGTGAAGTCTTTTACTTCTCCTTTGTGGGAAGAGGGTTTGTTTTTGGTTAGGTGCTCTGTTTTTGCAGCAGTAATTTCGGGTGTTTGCTTGTTGGTCTGGTTTGGGCAGAAGAAGGCAAAGGGTTTTATTGAAGCCAAGCTTTTGCCTTCAGTGTGTAGTGTTCTGAGTGAATATGTTCAACGTGAGATTGATTTTGGTAAGGTAAGAAGTGTTTCACCGTTAAGTGTAACTTTGGAGATGTGTTCCATTGGGCCACGTGGTGAAGAGTTTTCATGTGGTGAGGTTCCTACTATGAAAATCCGTATACATCCCTTTTCAAGCCTGAGAAGAGGGAGGATTGTGATTGATGCAGTTTTGTCCCACCCAAGTCTGTTGGTTGTGCAAAAGAAGGATTTTACCTGGTTGGGGATACCCTCTACTGAAGGTAGCCTATCAAGGCACTGCTCAACTGAAGAGGGCATTGATTATCGTACAAAAACAAGGAGAATCGCCAGAGAGGAAGTTATTGCCCGATGGAACAAAGATCGGGATGAGGCTGCTAGAGAAGCAGCAGAAATTGGGTATATTGTCCATGAACAGGTTTCTATTCCATCCAACGATAATGGGTTGATGGAGAGGGCTATAGATTCAACTAGAGTGGTGAGCTCCCATTCTTTTTTCTGCATGGATGAGAGGATGCATTGGAGGGATCATCATTGCCTAGACACTGGTGTTGAGTATGATACGAAGCATGCTGATCTTGAGAAAGCATTTGGTGTCAAGGAGCTTGGCTCTGAGCCTAAATTTTGGTCGAAAATCCGACCGCCTACAAGATTCAAGTTCAACAAGAAGAGTAATAGGAAAGAGATCTCTGCTGCTGACATTACTGCCAAAAAGAGGATTCTTGAGCGTAGTGCAGCAGCTGGGCATGCATTCTTCCAGGGTCTATCGGTTGGGGAATTGAGTGAGTCCTTACATTCATCTAGAGATAATAATTTGTCAAATCTTGATGTGCATTTAACCAAAAGAGAGGTTGAAACTAATGGATACTCTTCAAATGCCGGTGTCATTGGAGAAGTATTGATGTCCTCTGCAGATCATAGGAAAATTGAAACTGAGGTCGATTACCCGGGTAGACAGAGAAGCTCAGAAGCAGATGACTATAAGAGGAATGATATTGTTTCTGGAGATGATTCATGTCGTTCTCTTTCAAAATATGCAAACTATCATAGCACTGTTTTAGGTCATCCGCAAGATCCTCCACTTAAATCTATTGGTAAGTGTTATGAAGATGGGCAAAGCTGTGAGAATTTGCCTTCTGATTCTGACATCATTGGACCAACAGAAAACCAAAAGTCTCAATTGAAAGACAAGGCTCTTGATGTTCATTTCTGTGATGTACATAATGATACCATGGATAGATCAAGCAAAATGGAAGGCCATGTGATAGATTACCTTGATGCCAAACCAGATTTTGAAAGAGGTCATGAATTCCAAGGTGAGTCATCAAATAAGCTTGATACTTGGATTCCTATTCAATCTTCAAGTGGAAAAGCTGCTGTGCCAGATGTCTGTAGAAATGTGGGAGAGTTGTTGTCTTATTTTATAGCTGGTTCAATTCAAAAACTGAAGGCAAGAATGGGAAAGAAAGTTGATGATATAGTGTCAGAGCTTGCTGAGGAGGTTGATGAAATGCAGACTGAAGGCATTGAGAAATTGCTCCCAGTTACTGTTGATTCTGTTTATTTCAGAGGGGGAGCACTGATGCTTCTTGCATATGGTGATCGTGAGCCCAGGTGAAGGCACCCTCTTTACATTTAAAACTTGTTTTCTTCCTGTTGCATTGTTAACCCATTATTCATTAAATCAGAAAAGGGAAAACTTTATTTCTAAAACTTTGTTTGATTTGTCATCATCTATATCAACTTGAGGACAAAAAATTTGGATAGTTCAGACAAAATCTATGCTATACAATAGAAAGAAAACAGATGTGATCTAGCATTTAAAATGTGACCTCGTCTTCCATCCGTCAGCTGGACTCCTTGGCTATTTTTGTCTGGTCGGCTTTGATTAATATAAACTTTTTCATGTATACGGAAATGAAAATGGATATACAGTTGATTTTGTAGACACTTTGACCTTCATGTTTTCTCGCATATTTGCTTCTTCTCAAGCCTGCATGAAGAACCGCGGATAAAAAATCTTATTAAATGTTTAGGAGTCAAATGATATTAGAATTTCTTGTTAAGATCAATTCCAATTGATGCACCTTATGAAAACCAGCAGTTACTTTTATTGAAAGAGCCTTTGCTGGTTTTTATTTTTTTATTTTTATTTTTAAGCAAAATTGATGCATTATTCTAACATTTATGCTTTTTTAAGCTGTAAATAGAGAGATGGAGAACGTCAGTGGTCATATAAAGTTTCAAAATCACTATGGCCGTGTGCATGTACAGCTGAGTGGTAACTGTAAAATGTGGAGATCAGAAGTGCCTTTAGAAGATGGTGGATGGTTGTCAGCTGACGTTTTTGTGGACATTGTTGAGCAAAAGTGGCATGCCAATTTGAAAATTGCAAATCTGTTTGCTCCGGTAAGGTACAGATATGGTGTCAAACTCATGTTTATATATGTTTAATCTAGCGGTCTATGATTAGGTCCTATGAGCATAGTTAAACAAGTGGTACTTGTTATCTAAGTAATATTGTGAACTGAATGGCCCTTTCCAAGTATTAAGAAAGTAGGATTACTTTCATGTGCTATGCATGCATTCAATGAACTTATGTATGATGTAAAGTGTTTATGAAGCAGAATATACTTCGTTTTTGATTTTTCTATCAAAATAGTCTACATCTATAACGGCTCTTATTGAGGTGTCATAGTTAATCCCATATTCTATTATGATACATTAATATGTTGGGGCGGGTTGGAATGTGAAACGGATGAAATTGTGGTAAGCTGGAGGCACCTTATTAGCCAAAGTGGTGAAACTTGTTTGGTCCAAGGTTCAAGGATTGGTAGAGAACAGCTAGTGGTTCCTTCAGTTTGGAGAAATGATGATAATTTGGACAGGATTTTTGTTTTATTTGTGCGCAAGGAATACTGGTGATGCTAACAAAAGGGGACGTGATTTAAGAATTATGGTTTAAGATGTCGTATGAACCAGAAAGTGCTAAAGGAATGCTGGTCAAGGATTGAGAGAGTGGGTTGGCTTGCTTTTTGAGGCATGGCCCTGCATAATAGAACGATTCCTGCATCTGCTTCCCTGTTGCTAGAAATTGCCTGCAGAATTTTTTTATATTGTATGATACTGGCCATTATTGATTGATTTTGACTGCTTGTAAGAACTTTTGCAGAGTTACTGATAAAAAAGTGAGAACTGTTGATAAATGATTGTTGTTTTCCTAGATTTCATCTAGTTGAATGTCTGGATATGTACCCTTTATTTTTGTAGCTATAGAATTTGCATAAATGTTCTGATAGTTCAGTCACTTGACATTTAAATACTTAATTTCTCCTAAAAAGAAAAAATAAAAAAAATACTGATAGTTTAGAAATCATAAATCCTCATACTTGTATCATTCTTCCTCTCATCAATCTCTCTATAGGGGTTCATCCAGTGTACATAGTGCTTCATGGCTTAATGCGGGGGTAGGGAGAAGCTGAGCATATATGTACGCAGTCTTCCCTTTGCATTTTTTTGCAAATAGGCTGTTCTACGTTTTGAACCCGTGACCTCGAGGTCACCAAAGGAGCAACTTCACCGTTGCACCAAGGTTCGCCCTCTCTCATCAATCTCTCTTTATCAAGGATATCTACTTTTTTAATCCAAAAAGAAAAGATACTAGTACTACTTCATCCTTCTTTGTTCTCCATTTGGTATGCAAAAGAAGGGAACCTTTGGGTGCCAATCTTGCCTTTCTTTGCCAAAGAGGAGATGGGGAGAGAGTTCTATCTTTTCCCTCTAAATTAACATCAGTTCAGCCAGAGACATCAACCAAATGAGTTATGTTGTAGTTGTTCAATGCCTAACCACCAACCTAATATTACCAGCTGACACATGCTGAAACAATAAAATGAATGCTCTAAGTGGAGAATGTTACTTCTCACTTCCTAGTCCGTGAAGAGTTAAACGATAATTTAAAGACTTCAAATCCTCTTTATGGTGGCACATGCCACTGATTGCCAAAGTGTATGGTAATGAACTTTTGATTGATGTACTTTATCTTTTCATCCTTGCTTCAATTATGTTATTGTAATTTTTCAATGTTGCTTATGGTTTTACTTTCTAGACATT